>CM052543.1:51100345-51198339 GCA_028533065.1 Trachops cirrhosus | reverse complement strand
AAAATAGACAGGGGGAGGACAAGAATAGTAGGGGAAATGTAGAAGCTAAAGAACTTATGACACATGAACATGAACTAAAGGGGGGGAATGTGGGTGGGAGAGGGCATGCAGGGTGAAGGGGAATGAAGGGGGGAAATGGGACAACTGTAATAGCATAGTCAATAAAATATTTTTAAAGAAAAAATAAACAAGTTCATGTTCATGTACAGACTGATACGGTAACTGTCTACAAAAAGATATACTTTACAGCCTAAAGACAATCACTGTCCATAATATGTTTGAGTCTCGTAGTAATTATAACTTATAATAATCTTACAAATTAATTGTGCTATACCTCAAATGCGGATTCCACTCTCCTCCATTCTACAAAAACATTACTGTCTTTAACATCCTCAATCTTTAGCAAACTGTCTTCTGGAAGAGACATCAGAGAAAAATTGCCCTCAATCAAAAATTAGCCTAACAGACACTATGCAACTACCTTGGCAATAAAACTCCAAGATACTGATTCTGGATTAATTTTCCCATCTGAATCACAAATATTTTCTCCAGACAGCTGGACCACCACTCCATCAAGAGTCTTTAAACCTACAATTCTTAGGAATCCTCCAGAAGCCAACGTATTTGGACAAAGAGCATTCACCAAGACCCTCAAGTCAAGCAAATGACAACAAAAAGTAGACAGCTTCTGACCAAAGCAAAAAAAAAGTTAATTTTCTGATACCTTTGCTCCTTTTCCTTATTATGGTTTGGCACTTCCTGAAGATCATTCAACAGTTTTCTTAGTATACTCTTACATCTTTTTCATTGTATTCTTAATCCTTTATGGTCTTTATTGGTTAAGAAACGCAAAAAATTGCCCTGGCTGGTGTGGTTCAGTGGATCGAGCAAGGGCCTGCAAACTGAGGGGTCACCAGTTCGATTTCCATTCAGGGCACATGCCTGGGTTGTGGGCCAGGTCCCCAGTGCGGGGCACGTAAGAGACAACCACACATTGATGTTTCTCTCCCTTTCTCCTTCCCTGCCCCTCTCTCTAAAAACAAATAAATAAAATCTTTAAAAAAAGGAAATGCAAAAAATTCCAGCAGTTTCCTCACACCATAGCAATTCTGAATCTGTCAAGTTCCACTGTAAAAGATTTAATAATCATTACTTTAAATTCCTGAGATCGATTCCATCCCAAAGATCCCTTCTGATATTTGAATTTTCCTCACATCATCTGTTCCAATTTTCATTCTTGTAAAAACTGGAACTTTTCTCCAAGTCAACAAAATGCTTATGTTATGATCATTATAGCATTGTTCCAGAACCAAGCTCACCAGAAGGGGCAATGCTGGAGCTAATCATTTTCTCCTAAGATTTCCCAGACTTCAATGCAGGAACTAAACTGCGAGAATGTGCCCAACCATAAGGAAACAATTATTGGCTCACCCCTGCTATAAGATATATTTATACTCCTAATATTGTATGTAACTGACCAGGGATTACTTATGTCAACACCAAGCTTTCATCTACCTCCTAAACTTTAGACACATCTCATGTACTTGAAATAGTGAAGAGGCGTTCAGATATTTAAAGCCCTTTTCTCTTCAGTGTCGTGTTTTCTTGAAAAGGATAACCAGAAAGTTCCAAAATGAAGCATGTATTGGCTACTCAGGGGGACTCTCTTTATGCATACTATGCAACACTACCTACTCCAACAGCAAGAATAATACAACTAGAAAAGGACATCCAAATTTAGGACTCATCCTGCACTATAGCAAGTGGTTCCAGTTTTGACTCACTGCTGTGCAAGCCCAACCAACCCGTTTACGTTCACCACCCAAAACAGTTATGGACAATCACATAGCATTTTATTTTCTCTGGGCAAGTCAACTGGCAGTTTGTATTTAACACTTCCTGCTGTAACTCTATAAAGATAACTGGACACATGGAACAGTCTCTGACTAGGCTAAGGGAAAATCAGACTACACCCAGGTGGCCTATAGGACATGTTTTTGTAACTAGGGTCTGGCTTTGCATTCTAGTAAATAAACAATCATTCTGCTTCTACTGATTTTATTACAGTTGGCTGACACATTTTGTGCAGTCTTAACTACTGCTGTGTAGCCACTGTCAAGTCACACGATTCATTAATGATCAACCATTGTTAGCATAAAGGCTTGAAACTAATGATATCATTGAATACTTGACACACAGTAAATAGCAATACAAATCTGAACTGATTGTAACTCCAGAAGATAATGGTCTATCCTTTGACTTAGGCTGAAGAAAGACCAGAAGGGAACTGAAAATTGAAAGTACAATTTGCAAAACTGTGCAACTTGCAATAAAGGTTGGTATAAGTCTACCAAACTTTAACAATGCAAAAAATTACCTAACCTCAAATTCTCAACACCAGCTCAATCAGATGCATGTGTTTCAAGACCACAAACTAACCTAACAATAATTCTGCATAGGTTCAAATGTTCTTAAAGAGAGCGACTATACCAGCAACTCTCTACTTTCCAGATTTTTACCAATCTCTCTCTACTAAGACAATCCAAAACTAACGCCAGGTCCCAAACTCCTATATGTGCCCTTCCTTTGGAGTCACCACACAGTTCTTATACATATACTTGTTTGGTAAAGCAAGCTAACAAACGTAGCTTTGATTATAGGTGAGATCCTGGTGGTTTTGGTCAATGGAAGTCGCCAGTGCAAATGAGTCAGAGTTCCCTTTTGAATGACATAACAGCTTCGTCTCTACACACAAGATAATAAATCCTATTTTCTTAACAAAAATGTCTAATAACATTACCAATATTAAATAAAACCTCATAAGTATTAACCATGGCAATTTTGTTAAATACATACATATGTATGAATTCGCAGATATAAGAAACTGAGAGCCAGCCTGTATTAAGTGAAAAAAAATAAAACCTGTAATCCTAAGCAATACTAACTGAAAATTATTTCTCCATATGTAAAATTATATATTTGATAGTTTAAAAAATTTCCCCAAACTTTGATATGGTTGATTTTAACTATTCTAACAAACTAGTATAAAAATAAATAAAAGATTATACATGCAATGTCACTTGGAACACTATCATTGTAAATATGCTTTATTTTTAAGTAAAAAATGAATCATAGCCAAAACAAAATGTTTTGCCTCTGAATATTTTAAGCTTAAGGGAAAATAGTCATGAATGAGAAACATACTTTCATTTTCAATGTCTTTAATTTTTTATAAAGATTTTAGTTATGTTTCATAGTCACTAAGCAGTTTGTAAACTTAGCTTTCATGACCCTTTTAATTTCATGCTTTTAAATGGAGTCATTTATTTTCAAAACATGACAAATTTCAGAATCCATTAAAAATTATTTTATTCAAATTATGTTTTCCAAAAAAGAGGGTTTTGTGCCAGTCGTCTTTGAAAGTTTTCATACCTACGAAAGAAAGAAAAACACATTTACAAGAAAATTAAAATAAAATCTTTCACAATTTTTTAAAGGATTTATAAAAAAGCAAACAATTTTACATGTCATTTTGAAAAAGCTAAGAATGTAAAAAGCTAAAAAGTTAACCTGAAAGTTTGATTATTAATTTATAAAAAGATAGCAAACAGTGATTTAAGTATAACTGGCTCATATTAAAAAGCATAAATCATAATAAATTTTATTAATTGTTCATCTTCTTCAAATCTGAGAGCTACAAGGGACCTAAAGAAAAAAAAATGAAATCTAACTCTTCTTTCCTCATTTCACAGCTAAGTATGTGACAGTAACAGATTCAAGGTCATATAGCTCAAATCTAATGTATTTCAGTGCTATTCATGCTTTACCATGCCATGGCTTCTCAATAAACTTTCCCTATGCATTTCCCCACCACTAGGATAGTCAAAGTGAAAAGAAACACCTACAAAAATGAAAACATGGGAAAGCCGGGGAAATATATTCATTAATCATTCATGTACAGGGTGCAGAATAAACCACCCTGATGCCTTATACATATTTTCTTTAGGTCAAATCATTCTAAACTTACAAAAAATTAAGTTTTGACTGGTATTTCAAGCCTCATATATGGTACTTATAAATAAAATTGCCCTGGCTGGTGTGGCTCAGTAGATTGAGTGCTGGCCTGCAAAGCAAGGGGTCACTTTTGTTCAATTCCCATTCAGGGCACATGCCTGGGTTGCGGGCCAGGTCCCCAGTAGGGGGCGCACAAGAGGCAACCACACATTGATGTTTTTCTCCCTCTCTTTCTCCCTCCCTTCCCCTCTAAACATAAATAAATAAAATCTTTAAAATATATATATAGTTGTATAGTATATATATATATACACACACACACACATACATATGTGTTATATATATAATTTATGCTCCTTAATTGTGGTCTCTAAAACACAGACAATTGTATTGTCCTGTCTTTATAAATTCAAAATGGCTACTATATGAGATTATTTAGGGTAAGAACCATTCGTAATCTGAATTCTGTAGTACATACTTTTTAATGGCAGGCAAATTATAATGTATAATGTCCACAATAAAATAATATGTTTAAATGTCAAAGAAGAAACATGTTCACAGGCAAAAAACATATATGGTTATGAAAATATTAGACACAAAAAATGCCCCATACCATTTCAGAACCACATTTGCTGGAATGAACATTTCAGATGGACTTGGTGTCATCTGGGCCTGAGAGATAGCAAATGATGAAGCAAAATTGTAGAAGTTGTCCAACATCTTTTGTGTGAACTGAAAAATTAATAATGAATAGATTAGTGTATTATACTAAATGCTCCATTTAGACCTTAATATTTTAAATATAATGCCCTGGCTGGTGTGGCTCAGTGGACTGAGTACTGGCCTGTGATTCGAAGGATTGCTGGTTAGATTCCAGTTCAGGGCACGTGCTTGGGTTAGGGCCAGGTCCCCAGTTGGGGATAAGCGAGAGGCAACTGATCAATGTGTTTCTCTCCCTCTCCTTCTCCCTCCCTTCCCATCTCTCTAAAAATAAATAAATAAAAACTTTAAGATATTCCTGCATTAACTCAGTTTTAAGAACTGAGTTCTAAGACAATTTAATGCTGAAAGTTAAGGAAGGTCATAAAATGACATTATGGCACACACAAAAAATAACAATCTGCCTTTAGTACTTTCTTTGTATCTCAAAGAATTTCTGTTACCAAATATTTTATGTTCTTAACAAATTATTTTTGGGGGGGGGAATGTTTTTCCTTCAAAGTATCTTCTTTTACTCTATATCAACTATGTTCATCTCCTCAAAAATCACCCTTCTCAAATCAATCTATTTTCTCATATAAAGCAGTAACCATGTCTAAGAAATGTTCTTCTTGCCAGAAAGATAAAACTTAAAGGAACAACTGGTTACTTGCCATCAAATGTAAAGAAGAGAAAGGCAACACTATTCCATTTCTTCTATTTCCTCTCCTGTTTCTTCTCATTGACCTTCAGATGGGCAAATCCACATATCCTTCACATCTGGTTTAAGCACTAAGCCCAGAAGTAAATGAAGTACTAAAGGTAATACCTTCAATTCACTCAAAAAGTAATCTTCCTAACACTACTTTCTCAGGAACACAAAACTAGCCAGTAAGTCTCCTGCTGTCTCTTTTCTAATATGAGAGGAAATATCTCATTAGGGTTTTTGTTTAATAACACCAAGGTACTTTAATCCAAGAGAATCTACTATTAAAACACTTGAACTATTGGGTTGGCCAAAATATTTATTTAGCTTTTTCCGTAAGATGAAAGACATGTTTTTCATTTTCACCAATAACTTTATTGATTTGGATATTTTGAGTATGGTGGCTTTCTCGCACATGGTAGAACACTGATTGTTCTCAATGAATGTCTTGATTTGATCGCTACTGACTTCAACTAGTCTACCCGACCGTGGAGCGTAGACTAGTGAGATCTCTCCAGCATGAAAACTTCGCAAACCATTTCTGACATGGTTCAATCAGTCACAGCGCCTTCTCCATACACTGCACTAATCTTTTTTTGTGTATCAGTTGTGTTTTTACTTTTCTTAAATAATAAAGAACAATACGCCAAAAATGTTGCTTATTTTCTTCCATCTTCAATATTAAAATAGCTGCACAAAATTCACCTATTTTGATATTTTTGTTATTTTTTATTTTTTAAAGATTTTATTTATTTACCTTTAGAGAGAGGGGAAGGGAAGGATAAAGAGAGAGAGATATTAATATGCGAGAGAAACATCAATTGGTTGCCTCTCACACACCTCCAGCTGGGGACCCAGCCCGCAACCCAGGCATGTGCCCCAACTGAGAATCGAACCGGTGACCTTCTGGTTCCCAAGCCGACACTCAATGCACTGTGCCACACCACCCAGGGCGTTAAGTTTTTCTTTAAATGTACTTTGATATGACAGTTGTCATAATACAATGTAACAAAACTGTTTCCAGTAAAGTTAAAGACAATCAAGCCTACTAGAGCCATCTTACAAAAAACAAACAAAACTTTTGGCCAACCCAACAATATCACAATTCAGTAAGAGCACTAAAGGATCACTATTAGCAAGAGGTGGGGGCAAGGAGCAGGGGCATCAACAGCAACTCTCCACATTAGCAACAAAAAAACTTTATACATTAAATTTTTAAAGATCCAATTCCAAATAGAAACAAAGTTTTTAAAATACCTAGGAAAAAAAAGGTTAAAACAAGCTGATAACACTTGTGGAAAATATTCTAACACTCTTGAAAAAAAAAACAAATGAAAGGACTTAATGCCATGTTCGGTGAAAAGATAAAACATGTTCACAGATAGGAAACTTAATGTGATAATGGCAGTGATTCTGCCCAAACCTATAAACCCAGTGTTACTTCCAACTAAATTCCAACAAGGTTTTTTTTCATGGAACTCAATATGATATTAAAATTATTCTGAAGAATACCTAAGCCTATTTTGATGACTAGGAGAAGGGACTTGATCTTTCAAGCATTAAGACTTTTACTGGCAAAGGGACAGGCAAATAAACTAACTGGAATAAAAGGGAGAGCCCAGAAACAAACCTAAGCATATGTGACAACACAATAAACAGGGTCCAGCAAATGTAACACCTGCTTCAGAGTGTGGTTGG
The DNA here is from genome assembly GCA_028533065.1 of Trachops cirrhosus. Taxonomy (NCBI): domain Eukaryota; kingdom Metazoa; phylum Chordata; class Mammalia; order Chiroptera; family Phyllostomidae; genus Trachops; species Trachops cirrhosus. The sequence goes on along the minus strand of CM052543.1, from coordinate 51,191,222 downwards.
TAGGGTAATAATATGAGTATAATAATTTACAGTTTTAATTTGAACATTTCACCTAAAATATCATATGGTTTGCTTGAGTGTGATATTGTTATGTTACAGAACTACATGCTTATGATTATGATTTTGATCTTTCATTTATTGACAAGATTCTGTAAAATCCTTCAAGGTATTTTTGTAAAATAACTTGATGACAGCTGTGAAACAAACAATCAGTCAGTCAACATTAGAACAACAAAAAAAGATTTCCAAAAGATGCTTTGGAAAGACAAATTTTAAATTGTTATGTTTAAATATATTGAATGGGAATTTACACTTGGGAAGAGTTTGGGCATAAAGCAGAAATGAAAATAGAAGTCCATGCAAAAGTGATCCTTTCAAAATTCAAGTTAAATCATATTACTGTTCTACTCAAAACTCTTTTTTATGTTTTTCTCCTCCAAACAGAATATAAGCCAAAGTCCTTAAAAAAGGCAATGAGGTCCCATATGATGTATCCTGCAGCCACCTCCCCCATTATCTCCAGCCTCATCTGCCATGTCTCAGCTTTGCTCACATTATTCCAGCCACAATCACCTTCATGTTATTCCTCAAACATAACAGATTTCTACTGCAGGGCCATTTCACTAGCTCTACCTTTGCCTGGACCTCCTCTCCTTCTCAGGCTTCTCCCACACAGCCGTTAAGTCAACCCTTACAGGATTATAACCCTTTAAGTTCATGAGCGCAAGGATCTTGCTTAACAGGTTCACAACTATATACCCAGTGTCTAACACAGTAATTGTGGGAGGGAAAGAGAAAAACTTATAATTAAGCCCATATTTATCGCTATACAAACAAAGTCTCATAAAGGCACTTACAAATTTTAAAATACCTATAGAGAAAGCAGACCAGCTGAAAATGTCCATGGAAACCAATAACTTATGCGATATACAGGGTGGAGCAAAATTAGATTTACAGCTGTGAGTACACAAAACACAGTTTCTTCTTTATTAATTATTGTGTTATTTTCCATACAAACAACTAGAAACCTACTTTTGCCCACCCTGTGTGTTTACCTATATTTTTACATGTTCTCTACACCAGCATAATTTTTAAAGTATAGAATATAGTTTTCGAGTATTTTAGAAGATAAAAAAACATGCATTACATTACCTGAGTGAATGAGTCAACTGAGGATACAGCAGCATTACCTACAGGTGTCTGCTGAGCCAGACTATCCAATAATTCCACTGAAATTCCAATCTGAGCAACAGATGGTGTTCGGACAATATTCATGGCTCCAAAAGGGTGTTGGCTTCCTTCTCCTGAAAGAAATTAACATGTGCCATATATTTCAAGTTTAACTTGTATCCCATACAAATAGCTTTGTAAATATGTGAAGAACCTCTGATCTACATGCTCAAAATAGTTCTGCTACATGAAAATTTGTCTTTTCAGATAAATGTAAAAGGCTATCTAGTCTTTTGCCATATTAACAGAATAAGAAAACTAAAATTTTCCCTACCAAAAAAATAGCTGTTACCTTTCTAAAACATTAATAAAATTACTGCAGCTTATTTAAAAACTTATCTAATGAACAAAATAAACTGAGAAACAAAATAGAAACAGAGGCATATGTACATGGGACAGACTGACAGCTGTCAGAGAAGAGCGAGGAGGGGGGACTAGATGAAAGAGGGTGACGGGATCCACCAAAGAACACGTATGCATGACATGCAGACACAGAGAGCAGTGTGGTGATGGCCAGAGGGAAAGTCGTGTGGGGGGGCGTTGTGTGGAGGTGGGCAAAGTGGGAGAAATGGGGACATCTGTAATAGTGTCAACAGTAAAAATAAAGTTTTAAAAAATGTTAACCTTTAGTGTTGGGGAAAATACTTTGATTAAATTTCCATTAGAAATAAATAGAATGAGAGAGAAATGAATGCACATTAATTAGAAATAAGACTCTCAATGCTAACTCTCAGGGGAGAATACTTTTTAAGAGTTTCAGAATTAGCTTTAACATTTTCTGAATATTCCACTAAAGATCTTTAAACTGCCATTATTATTAATAAACATAGTATATTTTACTAAATATCATGGATCATCCCACCTTTAACACCTGATGATTTGGAATCAAAATAGGCAGTAAAGAAATTTGCCACTTATTCACAAAACAAATTTGATAACCTTTCCCTTTTATATTTTATACTTTACCCTTTAAAATATATCAAGTATACATCTGATCCTGTAGGTGCCAGCTAACTTATACACAGAAATTTAGGCCAATCTTATTAATCAACATAAAACATAATCAGAAAAAGTCTGATGAGAGGGGAAAACATACAATAAATAGATTTGGGACTATCTAATATTTCTTATGACTGTAAAATACTTAAACAAATAATAAAGAATAAAACTCTGGAACAATACACATTCCTAAAACTAGAACTCATTGCAACTATCAAAACTCTTCTTAAATTTCCAAGCACATGAATAAAAACTTATCAATGTATATATACTGTGCTTAAAAACTGCACACACACATCACTCACTAGGACTGGCTTAGATATTTTCAGTATTTTTAAGTTGTTTTAATTTCCACACCTTTGTGAATTTTCCCATTTAACTCTTATTATTTCTAATTTCTATCAATGTGGCTGGACAACATACTTTGTATGATTTCACTATTTTAAAATATACTGAAACTTGTTTTGCAGCCTAATATATGGTCTATACAAGGAAATGTTCCACACGCACTTAAAATGTGTATTCTGCTGTTGCTAGGTAGAATGTTCTATTTAAGTCTGCTAGGTCTAGTCAGCTTATAGTGTTGTTCAAGTCTTCTATTTCCCTGATGATTTTCTATCTACTTGTTCTATTCTTTATTGAAAGTAGAGTATTGAAGTTTCCAACTTTTATTGCTGAACTTTCTTCCTTTAATTGTCAGTTTCTGCTTTATGTATTCTGAGGCTCTGTTGTTATATGCACACAAGTTTATAATTGTTATATTTCCTCCTAAGAACAGACCATTTTATCATTATACAATGTCCTCGTATCTCCCATTAACAATGTTCATCTTAAGTCTATTTAGCCTTATTTTACAATTCACTCCAGCTCCCTTTTGGTTTCTGTTTACATATACCTTTTCCTTATCCTTTTCTTTTAACAATTTGTACACTTGCATCAATGGTTACATCATTATTTATCCATTCTGCAAATCTCTGCCTTTTAATTGTTAAGTTTAACATCACATTAAACACAAACTTGCTATTATACCACTTCTTTTAATATATATATTTTTGCTGTTTTCTTAGTGTCTGCACTGGAAATTACAATTAGCATCTTAATTTATAACAACCTAGTTTGGATTAATACCAATTTACTTCCAATAGTATACAAAAATGTTGCTCGTGGATAACGCCTGTTCCTTACTTTGTTATTGTCACAAATTATACCTTTATGTATAATATGCCCATAAACATAGGCTAACAGCTTTTGTTTTATGCAGTTGTCTTTTATATGAGAGAAAAAAGGAGAAATTACTACAAATGAAATGTACAATACTGACTTTTATAATTACCTATGTAGTTACCTTTACCTGTGTTTTTTCCTACTGTGATTTTGAATTACTGTTTCATACCCTCTCTTTTCCACCTGAAGGACCCCTTTAGCATTTCTTGTAGGGATAGTTTTAGCACATGTTTCTGGTAAGAAATCAGCTATAATCTTAAGGATCCTTTTATGTAATGAGTTGCTTCTCTTGCTGTTGTCATGATGCTGTTTGTCTTTAGCAGTTTGATTATATATCTTCACTTGGAGTTTATCCTACTTGGGAATTCACTGAGCTTGTTAAATATGTAAATTAATGATTTTCATTAAATTTATAAAGTTTTAGGGCATCATTTCTTCAATATTCTCTCCACCCCTTCTGTTTTCTCCCTTCCGGGACTCCCATTGTACATATGCTGGTACACTTTGATGGTATCTCATAGGTCTTTAAAGCTCTATTCATTTTTCTTTACTTTTTTCTTTCTGCCCTTCAAACTAGACATTTCAATTGGCCTGTCTTCACTGATTCTTTCCTCTGCCTACTCAAATCTGCTATTAAAACACTCTAGTGATTTTTTTTTAGTTCAGTTATTATACTTTTCAGCTATATAACTTACATTTAGCTCCTTTTTATAATTTCTCTATGATATTTTCTATTTGTCAATACCTCATTCTCCTGGTTTCCTTTAGCTCTCTGACTATATCTGAGACAGTTTACTTAAAGTCTATCAAGTCCCATGTCTGTGCTTCCTAGGGGCAGTTTCTTTTCCTTTCTCCTGTGAAATGGCCTTGTTTCCTGAATACTTTTTGTTGAAAACTGAGCATCAAATATTATAATGTGGTAAGTTCTAGCAATCATTTTCCCTTCTTCAGGGTTTATCATCACTGTTTGTTGTAGTTGTTTCCTTGTTTAATGACTCTTCCGAATACCGTGGTTTGTATTTTTTGATATGTGTGATCACTGAAGTCTCTGTTCTATTAGCTTAGTAGTCAGATAGTGATTGGAAAGAGGTTTCCTTAAAAGTCTGGAACTAAAAACTTCTCCCAGTCTTTGCAGATGGGCTCCACATGTTGGGACATGCCTTCAACTCTCAGACAGGCAGTCCACAGCTCTGCCTTTGCCTTCACTTCCTCCTTATGCTGAACCTCAAGGTTAGCCAGAAGTGAGATAACAGGACTTTCTCAGATATTTCCCAAGCACACACACAGCCCTGGTCAAGTGTGTAGTCTTTTCGATTCCCAGGATGGAGAATTTCAAAGTCCTTATTCCCTTTCCTCCCAAGCTTTTGGTTAGTGTTTTTTTTTTTTTTTTTTTTTTTTGCCTCAACTGCTGTCCCTTCCTCATGCAGCAATGACTTAGTACATCTGCTTGTAAATATTTTGGACAAACACTCCCAGCATAGTCACTTTAGCACAGGAAGAGTTTCAAGTTAGGTGAGATACAAGTAGGTCTATTTTGTAAGTCTTCCAGGGAGCCGCCAGACAGATCAAATCAAATTAATTACAGTTCACTGTGGATGAGGTCCATTCTGCTCCCTCTATACTAGTATCAGTACCAAGAACATGGGATGTTATTTACAAGGCTACCACTAAGCTGAAGGGCAGGGGATGGGACCAAATTAAGTTAAAATGCCATAAAGTTCACTGTTCTAACCAAGAGTCAGTGATTTTTCTGGACTAAATGTTCCCCTGGATGCTATGATCTTTTGGTTAGTTTCCAGAGTCCTGAAAAACTAGATTCTGAGAGTTTTGGCCACTTTTTGTTGTTGTTATTTTATAGAGGGATGGACTTCTGGTGTTCCTTATTCTACCAATTGTCTTAAGTCCAGAATTATGCTAAGTTCAGAAAACACACTGCTATTTGTCTGCATTACAGACTCCAATGATCTCAATCAAGAGGAAGTACTTCGATACGACCTTTTATTTTATTGTCTTACTTATAACCACACAAGGAGTCATCTGCCCAGAGAACCTTGTCATCCCCAACCTCCAACTTTTATCACACACAAGCTCTTGGCAAATGAGTAAGGCTTCTAAGTAAAACTGAGTAAGACCCATTGTAAAAGATGGGACTAAATAAATATTCTTTTTCGCTTTAAAGCTCTCTGGGACTAAGACAACTTAAGAAAAAACAAATGACTCAAAAGTCTTCAGCAATCTTTATATTGTCAAGAGATCCATTGTGCAATTATATCATTCCTTTAGTGAATCTTATTCTCAAAATGGGCTTGACACAGTAGTTGATACCCTCTAAGTGCAAAGGTTCTTATTTGCAAACCACAAAATACTGGAAAGAAACCCTGGAACCTAATATACAAATTTACATGTTTAATTTTGGATCTGAATTCATGACAGCCAGAGTTAAAAACACAAAACAACAATAACAACAAGCCTATGATCAGATGATCAGTTACACTGAGTAGTAATGTCAAAAAAATTAAAAAAAAAACTAAAACAGCTGAGAAAGTAACACTTGTGAGCTGGTCTTTAGAAATAACACATTAGATAAAATTCTTCATAACATTCTAATAAAAGCAGCAGCAAATTTTGTAAGGCTATTCTCAAAGTGTCCTTCCTCAGTGACAGTCAAGAGCCTAATACAAGGCACAACTCAGAGAAAGGAACCCTGCAAGAAACTAGTTCTTTACTGCTGGTAACAACAACAAAAAGCAGCCATGATCATTTACTATCTGAGACCGAAGGCACTCGTTTTAACTATATATACATTTTCCAAGAAACAACACAAGATTTAAAAACAAAACAAACAAAACCATGAAGCTAACAGCCAAGACATTTGGGTTTTATTTCTGTCTTGACACTAACTGGCCTTTATACTGCTTGTTTTCTCATCTGTAAAATGAGGCAGTTGAAGTAGATGATCTCAAAACATCCTACCCCAGTTTTGGTGATTTAAAATAATACCCCAGTCTACTCAAATATTTACCTAGCCCATTAAACAAACATCTTTTAGAATAAAAATGAAAACAACAAATATTAAACTCTTTATAAGAGCCACATATTAACTATGTTAATTACTGGGGAAAACACCCCAATACAACACAATCTATCCCAAAGAATGCTGGGTTTCAATTTTAAAAATGAGTGTTAAAGTATGTGAGGTGGAAGCAAGACCTATAATTCTTATTGACATTCAGTAACAAATTATTATGATGCATCAATATATACATACACACATTTTAATAAAAGAAAGTTCAGACAAATAGAGAGTAAAAAATAATTAGAATTTTTAATAACTGAACCCAAATATTCATTCCACATTTCCCTAGTGTTCAAGTTACACATAGCCAAAATGAACGACGTTCTCTGAAAACAACTGTTCAGCAACTGTTATGGCTAAACGTAGAATACATCCATCTTAAAAATCTGACTCCTGATTTTAAACACATCTCTAAAATAGATTCTAGCTTATCATTACTTCTGGTTTTTCTGGCAATTGCATTATCAATATGCAATACCTGAAACCCTGAAATTTTTAAACTTTTTCTTTTAGTGTTCTTTAAACTTTTTATAATTGTATTTTTCCTATTACCATTTGTCCCCCCTTATACACTCTCCCACTTCCACCCTCTCTACCCTGAAATCACCACACTATTGTCCATATCCATGAGTCCTTTTCTTTTTTGCTTGATCCCTCCACCCCCTAACCATCCCCCCACCCAGAGTTGTCAACTGCTCTCAATGAGTTTGTCTCTATTTTACTTGTTAGTTCAGTTTGTTCATTAGATTCCACATATGAGTGAAACCATATGGTATTTGTCTTTCTCTGACTGGCTTACTTCACTTAGCATAATATTCTCCAGGTCCATCCATGCTGTTGTAATTGTAAAGTTGTCTTCTTTTTTACAGCCAAGTTGTATTCCATAGTGTAAATGTAACCAAACTTTTAAGGGCTCATGATTTGTTAATGGAAGGATGGCCATCTTCTTTGACCCATAATTTGCAAAACACTGTCACTTTTAGATTTATAAACATTATTTAGAATCATCCAATTAATTTTTTTTCATTATACACCTACTGCCATCATATAAATACCACCTTTCATCAATATCCACTTACACACTGCAACCAGTCAATTTTAGAGCACAAACTTAAGATAAAAGAATACTTCGTTTTACCACATGCCCAAGATTTTGTCACAAAATAATGATGATTACTTCCTCCTTGTTGAATGATGAAATAAGTAAGAATACCATTTTCTTTTGGTCCTTAGAAATATACTGCTCAATCATCTTTTTTTTTTATTTTAGTTTGAGAAAATTCTCCTAAGAGATCATCACCTAAAGATCCACAATCTGAGATTTTACTTCTCTATGGTCAACTTCATCATTAGAGCCTAGAAAGCTGCTATTCTCCTCTTTGTTTTTCTGATTCATGCAATGATTATGAAACTTGATCTTCTGTCAATTTTCTTATCTTAGCCATTATAAACCAAATATGAAAAATTTTGAATTCCCAATTCTATTCAATAAAGTAAAAAGTATACAATTAAGATGGTGTCCCCAGTCTCCTTTTATATTTCTTGAAAGATGACATAACCCTTTGGACAACACAATATGAAAACTATGGGAAAATGCAATGGCAAACTCTGGTGCACAGGCTACATCTGACCCATGAACTATTTTTGTACAATACCAACATTAATTGAATATGTTCTGTATGCTGAGAGCTAAGAATAAAAAAGGTTTTTATATTTTTAAAAGGTTGTTTTAAAGAAGAACATGACACAGAGACCATATGTGGGCCACACAGCCTAAAATATTTAGTCTTACCCTTTACAAAAATGTTGGCCAACTTCTGCTTTAAGTAATTCACCATCCATCCTATATCTTATTATTCCAACCTTTTTTTTTCACAGTTGAGAATAATTGATGAGTAATGATAAAATAATTCCTTGGATGAAAGAGCAAAATATATGAAAAATAAGATCGCTCATAGCCCCAAATGCACCTTAGGAATATAAATAAAATTGTCCAGTGAACCTATATAGTAATTGGTAAGATAAAATGAGTTTTTAAAATATGTAAGTACCTATTTATATTGTACTTATATAAAAAAATATAGCTATAAAATAGATGGGATGGTTAAGAACAGTATGGGAAATGAAGAAGCCAAAGAACTTATATGTACAACTCATGGACATGAACTAAGGTGGGGGAATGTTGGTGCAGGGCAGAGGAGAATAAAGGGAGGGGAATGGGACAACTGTAATAGCATAATCAATAAAATATATCAAAAAAACAAAATATATAAGTAAATGTTCTCTTTGTTCTTTGGAAGACCTTCACAAAGAATAAAACTCATGAAGTGTCAATATTTCTAAAAGTTTTAAGTGGCCCAAAAGAAGGAACTAAAAAGCAAGTCCACTCATTAAGATATTGTAGGTGTACAATGAAGCAAAGAGAGGAAGGCTAATAAAAACAGTTACGCCAAAAATAAGTCACTAACTCTGAAGAGGCACTTGAATATACATATACTAAAAGGCTATATAAAAACAGCTTAATTATGTCTGCTTAAAAGCATTCTTAGTATTGAATATATTATAAATATTTAGAAATTACATATGTAGGATAGGGCAAAAAGTAAATTTAAGGCTATTCATATAGAAAGTAATACAATAATTAATAAATAATAATACAAGAATAAAATGTTTCACATACAACCATAAACCTACTCTTGCCTCACACTATATTTCTAAAACCTCTTTCCTTATTTCCACTGATAGACTGACAAGCCCAAAATTACACTTTTCAAATTCTAAGAGCTATGTGACTCTCAAAGGTTTATTGACAATATTTAAAATCATATAAAATGATTTACTTGACATTGTAATATGTCTAGAATTTGGATGTCTGAAATGTATTTACACAAGCCATGTTTTCCAAGTATCTAAAGTCCACCACTGTGTTCTATATACTCTAAAGAACATAAAATACACAAAAAGTCCCTATCCTCAAGGAATTTATACTCTAATAGGGCAGTAACAGTCAGTGAACCTTCCTGCAGAGGTTTCATTATCAGGGTGATTTCTAAGATCCCTCCTAGAGCTATCTCCTATAATTTTGTAAAAACACAATAACCATGAGTACCAACTATATGCGAGGAACTATTCTACATTTGCATTCATTATCTCTAATGCTCACAGAAACATTTGCACTGTATGTACATTTTGCCTGAATTCTTCTCTAAGGTACAAATAACTTGGTCAAGACTACCCAGCTAGTAACAAGTATCACCCAGATTCAAAAGAGGTCTGCCAAGCTCCAAAACTGATGCTCATTATAGTTCATTATCCTGCCTGTTTATACCAAATTCTGTGGTACAAACTCTTAACTGATTGTAATTCATTACCTACTTCACAATAAATCATTCAAGAAAGCAAGTCAAGAAATGTCAGGAAGTAAAAGGTTCCCATTCTGACTCACTAGCTCTGCTTCATATCAATGAAGTAATAGTAATACCCTGAGCTTTGTTTTGTCCTTTCTAATCCCCTTAACAAGCTCAACCCATTTTTGAAATGAAAACTCGAATAAGTTTAATAAAAGTACTGGGTTGGCCTCAAAAATCCGTTTACTTTTTCCCATAAAATAAAAGACATTTTTCAGCAATAACTTTATTGATTTGGATATTTCAAGTATGTCGGCTATCTGCCGTATGATATAGAACGTTGACTGTTGTCAGTTAATGTCTCAATTTCATCGCTATCAACTTCAACTGGTCTACCTCATCATGTAGCATGCTCCAGTAATCTCCAGCATGAAACTTTACAAACCACTTTTGACACATTAAATCAGTCAGAGCACCTTCTCCATACACTGCACAAATCATTTTTTGAGTTTCAGTTGCGTTTTTACCTTTCTTGAAAAAATAAAGCATAATATGCCAAAAATGTTGCTTATTTTCCTCCAACTTCAATATAAAAATGGTTACACAAAAATTCACCAATTTTTATGTTTTTTCAAAAGATTTTTAATTTATTTATTTATTTATTTCTAGAGAGAGGGGAAGGGCAGAGAAAGAGAGGAAGAGAAACATCAATGTGTGGTTGCCTCTCATGTGCCCCCCAGTAAAGACCTGGCCCGCAACCCAGGCATGTGCCCTGACTGGGAATCGAACCAGAAGCCCTTTTGTTTCTAGTCCAGAACTCAATCCACTGAGCCACCAGCCAGGGCTAAGTTTTTTTAAATGCACGCTGATATGACAGCTGTCACAACTCAATCTAACAAAATTGTTTCCAATAAAGTTAAAGACAACTAAGTGCTACTAGAGCCATCTTACAGAAAAAAACAAATGAACTTTTTGGCCAACCCAGTATCTCACTGGCAACTACGTGAAATGAAACAAAAGGAACCATGTATTCATATGTAGGGAAAGCCAAAGCAGTACATTAAAATATGGCAGCAAGTCCAAAAAGAAAAGAGAATTATAAAAAAGAAATTCAAACAATGATTTAAAAGAAACTTTAATTTTAACATTCCCTAAAAATTCCTCTTTGATGCTAAGCTTTTTTTCATCAGTATCATGAAATACATAGAAAGACTGGGCAACTGTGGCAAACTGAATACTAAAGAAATATGACAATTAAATGTAATGCATGATTCTGACTGGATCCTAGATGAAGGGAGAGGGGGAATTGTTATAAAAGGCATTATTGGAAAAACTGGCAAAAAACTTCAATGCATACTGTGTATGACACAAGAATATTGTATTAAATCTGCTGAATATGATAATTACATTGTCACTGTATAAGAGAATATACTTGTTCTAGGAAATACATGCTAATATATTTAAAAGTAAAGGAGCATGATGCCTACAAGTAATTCTCAGAAGTTTCAGGGAGAAAAAATACACACACACAACTCCAAAGACTAAATAACGTAGAAAAATTAATGGATGTGGGAGAACAATGTAAGAAATTCTTTATACTATTCTTACCATTTTTCTCTAATTATAAAATTATTTCAAAATAAAGTTGTTTTAAATTCCTAATGCAAAAAAAAATAGCAATTTTAAATAGCAGAACTGATTCTTCTAGAATTTCATTCCAAACACAACCTCACAGTAGGTTGGCCAAAAAAAAAAAGGTAAAACCCTACCATAAAATGCCTCATTTACTCTGCAGGCCGGAACCATAAAATACTAACTAGTCTTTTCTTAGAACAAGAATATTCTACAAAGCTCTGCCACATTCATTACATTATTGACATGAATATATATCATTCCTCTTCTTTAGACCACAGGTAATTTGATCAACTATTTCTTATTCTTAAGTATAATCACATATTAAAGTGCTGTACATAAAATAAAAATATTTGTTAAGTGCCACATAAGTGTTTTTATTTTATCTGACCTAACGTCCTACTCCCCCACCTGCTCTTCCAATCTTGGCCTCTTCCGTTTCCCATCTCCACATAATTCTCCATTGCAGATGTTACTGGAATTCTCCCTGACTGAGGCATTGAGCCATTTCCTCATTGGCTCTTGAAACACTTTACAATTATTTAACCTACAGAGAAAAGGAAGGTTTTAAGTTGAACTTTGTATATATGAAAAAATATGTTGTGTGGCTTTAACAAACTCTTTGAATAGTATATGAACTCTACAAATATTTACCTTTGACACACATATACATATAAATGTATATATAATATAAATTCAGTTACATATTTTTGGTAAGAAACTGCTTCCATCTTCCAACTTCAGAATCAAAATTTCAAACCTTAATTTAAAAGATATTGTACTCATGTTCCTTATACACCATGAACCAAAACTTCTTGAAGTTAACATTACATGAAATCTCATAATTCACAGGTGTTACAGGTCTTATCAGATGTTTAAGTGATTATAAGTAGACACCAGCACTCAGGTGACCTGTTATATGAATATTGAGTATTCTCATGCATCTTACAGTTTAATGATATTACTAAGAATAAATACCACTTTCAGAAGTTGGGTAAGACATTGTAAGAAAAAATTTCAAAAAGTACTGCAAAATCTGACAACACTAATATCACAGAACTAGAAATACTTAAGTGTTTGTGGTAAATAGACTTCTTATTCTAATTACAGATACCTCTGTGTTAATAAGATGGACAAACGTCAAAAAAGCAGCCTATCTCCCAAAGAACATCACTGAGAACAAAAACACAATCTATTGAGAAAATTCCCAGTAAAACCTGAAGCTGATTATAAAATGCTTCTTCAGATCAAGTAAAGTCAAAGCAAAGGTGAATAAACAATCCTTGCCTCTATGCTCAAGAATGTGAAAATTCTGAACTTTGAGGAACATAGCAGAGTATTTGTAATAATAGTCCTTTTGGCTTCCTATTGTGCATATCTAACTCTTTCACATGCTATTAAGAGTTACACTGTTTAAGACTGGTATGAAGATAATGAGAACGGAGATAAATATCTTTAATCCAAAATAAATTACCAAGATGTGGTTTTTGCCCTAAGGTTTTGTCATTATATTCAGAATGTCACTAAGTAGATTGACACAGCAAGAAAAACTGAAGATGAAGTCCTATAAAAATGGCCAAATCCAGGGTTGTAATTGCAAACATACATGTTTGTTAATATTAATTCACAGTACATTGTGGAAAGTTAACAATGTAGCATAATCTACCATAATCCCCAGAGGAGCCACAAAAAAGCTAATGCAAAGGTAGGTAACTAAAAATACAACAGAAGAAATAAGAATTTAAAACTAATCCAAAAGAAGTCCCCCAAAAAAGGAAAAAAAGAAAAAAAATTTTCAAAAAGGTAATTTTAAAATTACCATATTGATAAGATCAAATATTTATGGACTAAGCACTTCATTTAAAAGGCAGAGGCTGTAAGAGGAGGTTAAAAAAAAGGCAGCACCTAACTATATCCTGTGGCCACTAATCATAAGAATGCTGGAAAAGCTATATAAAAATTAGACAAAGCAAACTTCAAGTCAGGAGCATTACCAGAATAAAAGGCATTTCATATTGATGAAAAGACCAATTCATCAATCTTGCCCACTCATAAAATAGAGGAAGACAGAACAATTGCTATGTGTTTTATTATTTGTATTCAGCATGGTACTTGAAGAAGGCTAAGACAATTCAATAAAAAGAAATAAAAGAGCCCTCACTGGTGTGGCTCAGTGGGTTGGGTGTTGTCCTGCAAACTGAAAGGTCACCAGTTTGATTCCAGATCAGGAAACACACATCTGAGTTGCAGGCCAGCTCCTCAGTTGGGGGCGTGTGAGAGGCAACCTACTGATGTTTCTCTCACACACCGATGTTTCTCTTTCTTTCTACCTTCCTCCCCCTCTCTCTAAAAATAAACAAAATCTTTATAAAAAATGAAATAAAAGGCATAAAAATTTGAAGGAAAGAAGTAAAGTCTTTTCCACAGACATTATGATTATAGAAAACCCTAGAAAGGTACTAGAATAAGGGAGTTTAGCAGGATATTCTACATACAGAAGAGTAAGTTTACAGTTGTTCTTATGGGAAAAAACACAATTCATTAATAATACAAGAATAAACAATGCACTTCATGTACTCACAACTGTAAACCTACTTTCTCCCACCCATCGTTTCTTCATCCTTCAGGACACAGTCAATATACAGAAACCAACTGTCCAACAACACCAAATGCTGGCAAGTATGTGGAGCAACAGGAACTCTCACACATTGCTGGCAGAAATGCAAAATGGTACAGCCACTTGAGCAGTTTCTTAGAAAACTAAACATACCCTTACCATATGATCCAGCAATTATACTACTTGGTATTTACCCAGAGGAGTTGAAAAACATCTGCACACACAAAAACCTTCACATGGATCTTTAGAGAAGCCTTATTTATAATTGTCAAAACTTGAAAGCAACAAAGATCCCTGTTAGTAGGTGAATAGATAAACTGGTATATCCAGACATTAGAATATTATTAAACAGTAAAATGAAATGAGTTATCAAGCTGTGAAAAGACATGGAAGAACCTAAAATGTGGAAGAATCTTAAAAGTGAAAATAGCCAATCTGAAAAGCCTTCATATTGCATGATGCCAACTACATGACATTCAGGAAATGGCAAAACTATGGAGTCAAAACAAAAAAAATCAGTGGTTCCTGGGAGTAAGGATAGGGTGAGGCAGTGAACAGGAAGAGCACAGAGGGCTGTTTGGGCAGTGATAATACTCTATGATATTATAATTATTCATACATTACACATTTGTCCAAACCCACAGAATCTACAACAGCAAGAGTGAACCTTAATATGGACTATGGCTAATTACAATGTGTCAATGTAGATTCATTCACCCTTGGCAAAAAAAATGTACCACTCCAATAAATGATGTTGTTACTAAAAGAGTCTATGCATGTGTGGGAAAGGGGTATAAAGGAAATCTATGTGCCTTTCTCTCAATTGTGTTTGTAAACCTAAAACTGCTCTAAGAAGTAAAGTCTAAAAAAATCAATTCAGACTTCTGGCCAAGATGGAGGTGTAGGTAGATACACTTTGCCTCCTTGCACAACCGAAAGGACAAACAACAAATTTAAAAACAAAAAATAAACAATTGCCAGAAAATTGAACTGTATGGAAATCTAAAAGCCAAGGAGTTAAAGAAACATTCACCCAGACTGGTAGGAGGGGTAGAGACAGGCAGCCTGCAGAGAGGACTCTGGGGAAGGAGGTGGCTGGCAAACTGGGTAGTCCTACATTTGTGTGTGAATAAACTGGGGAGCAAGACAGACCACGCAACCCAGGGTTCCAGTGCAGGGAAATAAAGACTCAAAACCTCTAACTGTAAACCTAAGGGGGCTGCAACAGCGGGAGAAACTGCCAGCCTCACAGGAGAGTTCATTGGAGAGAACGACAGGGTCCTACAATGTACACAAAACCACCCACCCTAGGAATCAGCACCAGAAGGGCCCAATTTGCTTGTGGGTAGTACAGAAAGTGACTGAAAGCCAGCCAAGAGCCAATAAAGCAGCATTGTTCCCTCTCAGACCCCTCCCCACCGCACAACACCACAACACAGCTATATGGGATGTGTCACCCTGGCCATTACCTAAAGCTCCACCCCTTACTATGTAACAGGTGTGCTGGTAGAAAAAAATATGGCCCAAATGAAAGAACAGATCAAAGCTCCAAAAACAGAACTAAGAGATGAAGAGATAGCCAACCTATCAGATGCAGAGTTCAAAACACTGATAATCAGGATGCTCACAGAAATGGTTCAGTATTGTGTCAAAATAAAGGAAAAATTGAGGGCTATGAAAAAGTGACTTAAAGGAAAATATACTTCCCAACAGTGATGGGAAGGAAACAGGAACTCAAATCAACGATTTGGAACAGAAGGAAGACATAAACATTCAACTGGAACAGAATGAAGAAACAAGAAGTCAAAAAAATGAGGAAACACTTAGGAACCTCCACGATATCTTTAAACATTCCAACATCCGAATCATAGGGGTGCCAGAAGAAGAAAAGGAAGAGCAAGAAATTAAAAACTTATCTGAAAAAATAATGAAGGAGATCTTCCCCAATCTGCCAAAGGAAGACTTCTAGGAAATTCAGGAAGCTCAGAGTCCCAAAGAAGTTGGACCCAAGGAAGCACACACAAAGGCACATCATAATTACATTATTAGCCAAGATTAAAATTAAGGAGAGAATCTTAAAAACAGTAAGAGAAAAGGTGACAGTTACCTACAAAGGAGTTCCCATTAGATCATCAGCTGATTTCTCAAAAGAAACCTTATAGGCAAGAAGGGGCTAGAAGGAAGTATTCAAAGTCATGAAAGGCAAGGACCTATATCCAAGATTACTCAATCCAGCAAAACTATCATTTGGAATGGGAGGGCAGATAAAGTGCTTCCCAGATAAGGTCAAGTTAAAGGAATTCATCATCACCAAGCCCTTATTATATGAAATGTTAAAGGCACTTATCTAAGAAAGAGAAGATTAAAAAAATGAATAAAATGACCACAAACTCACAACTATCAACAACTGAACCTAAAAACAAAAACAAACTAAACAACCAACTAGAACAGGAACAGATTCACAGAAATAAAGATCACGTGGAGGTTTATCAGTGGGCAGGGGGATGTGGGAGAATGGGAGAAAAGGTTCAGGAATAAGAAGCATAAATGGTAGGTACAAAATAGACAGGGGGAGGTTAAGAATAGTATTGGAAATGGAGAAGCCAAAGAACTTATACGTATGACCCATGGACATGAACTAAGGTGAAGGACTGCTGGTGGGAGGGATTGCAGGGCGGAAGGGAATAAAAGGGAGAAAAAAATGGGACAACTATAACAGTATAATCAATAAAATATATTTTAAAATATTACTTATTCAAAAAATACAAAAGATACAATATAAAAAAATGAATTGTAGACACTGCCACTGCCAAGACCAAGATGGACAGGAGACTCGCCACCTTTCTCAAGAATGCCTGGGCTAAGAAGCCAGTGCTGGTTGTTTCCTTCACCATCAGGGGCCTCACTGTAATTCTGCCACCTTCAGCCCCCACACCAGTTATGTTGCCATGATCAGCCAGGTCACACCCTACAAATACCTAGTGCCCATCCAAGACAATGGGAACATACACAACGTGCCCAGCCACCCCCGGGTCCCCCGGGGCCCATGCTGGAGTGGCTAAAGAAACTGCAAACACTTCCCTTGATGTGGACCCCAATAAAAATGTAAAAACAAACAAAAAAAATCAATTGTACTTCTATGTACTAGCAACAAACAACTGGAAAGATAAAGTATGTTCAGAGATTTGGGGGAAAAAGGCCAAATTCTGACAAGGAATAGGTAATCAAAAAATAATTTATCAACAAAATACTATACTATACTAATAGAAAAAAGGACAGTATGTTCTGTCTACATCGGTGTTTCTGAAGCTCATGTCATTAAATAAAAATAAATTCCTTTTTTTTAAATAAAAATAAAAATCTCATCTTCTATTTCCTATTAATAGTAGAGGGAAAGGAGAGAAAACTAAAATTTAATACCTTTTAAACATACCAAAATTTCATAACCCATTATGAAATAGTATTAAGTAAAACTGGGAGGTATACATTGAACAATGGAAAGCAATTTGAATGTAGTTTTCACTGTAAACTCACTGTGTTGTTTTTGTTTGTTTGTTTGTTTTGGTAGAGGAAGGGGAAGGGAGAGAAAAGGGGAGGGAGGGAAACATCAATGTGAGAGAAAAACATAGGTTGCCTTTAGCATGCCCCCAACTGGAGACTTGGCCCTCAACCCAGGTATGTGCCCTGACCGGGAATTGAACCTGCAACCCTTCAGTTCACAGGCCAGCTCTCAATCCATTCAGCCACACCAGCCAGGGCCTTAAACTCACTTTGGAAGAAGAAAAAAGTCTAATTTAGAATACCAAACTAAAAATGAGTATCCAGATCCTAATCCCTGCTCTATTTTAGGAAAATGCTCTAAAACTTTCTAGAGCTCAAGAGTCTCAACAATAAAATTAAGGATTAGATTAAATTATTTTTAGAGGCTTCCATTCTAATACTCAGTGGCTTACTCTGTTAACATACTTGGCAAGAGCATGCTCTATCATCCCTGGCTGGTATGGCTCAGTGGACTGAGCACCAGTCTGCAAACCAAAATGTTGCTGGTTTGATTCCCAGTCAGGGCACATGCCTGGGTTGCAGGCCAAGTCACCAGTTGGGGGCATGTGGGAGACAACGTATCGATGTTTCTCTCCCTCTGTTTCTCTTTCCCTTTCCCCTCTCTCTAAAAATAAGTAAAATCTTTTAAAAAAAAGAATATGCTCTATTACGGTTTTATATAGTACCAAGTACACTATACCTTTATTAGGACTTTCTAAAAACTGCCATGACAACTATGATTGATTATCCACATTCAGTACCCTTTTTCCAGGCCTCCTACACCATTTGTTTTAAAGGCCCTATTAATTCAGGAATTCAGTTCCACTTCTAGGAGTTTCTACTACAGAAATACAGTGCTAACAAATATGTACAAAGATATGTATAAGAATATTTATTACAGCATTGCTAGTAAAATGATAAAAAATATGGAAACAACCCAAATTTCCATCAAGAGGTATTAAATTTTGGATTACCAAATAATATAAAACTGTCTGACAGAGGCAGATATATATATACTGCCTAAAAGTTAGCAGACTTTCTTTTCTAAACAAAAAAGATTTAATTTCTCTGACATGTAGGCCAGCACTCAATCCACTGAGCCACACCAGCTAGGGCTGATTAATTCATTTTTGACTGCTGAATTTTCTCCAGATTGAATGAATCTTATGACCTCACAATGCCCACCTCCACAACCCCTAACCTTTTTGGTATCACAAGAAAAAAGGAAAAAGACAAAGACAATGCAAAAAGAATAGGAAAAAACACCTTTCGCTATTCCCAAAGCATCTTCTGCAGAACATATAGTGATGATTATATATAATAGAGAGACACTGTACCTTTCCCAACTCAAAATTTTGGCAGAGCTAGGGCAAAGCAAAAAAGGGTAAGGTGGGGACCATTAAATTGATAACTTCATTGGTCCATCTCCAAAAACAACCAATGGGTCCTGGTCTACTGGCTGGTAGCCAGTATTAACCTTAATCAATGCACATAAGGCTATGTACAAAATAAGCCTATATTTTCCAACTATGTTAACAGCTGACTACTGGCCCATTACTATACAAACAAATCAACCACTTTATATTTAAGGCACTACTATCATGTTCCATAGGATCCTCAAATCTAAAATAAAAACATCTCTCTCTCCCCCCAAATTAGTTGCTCCTCTTCCTGTACTTATTGCTATATTTTCCAGTATCCATGTAATCTACCAGCATGTTTTCAACTAGTGATTTAGTGTTTAAAAAAACTGTTGTATCTATTTCCATTTCTTTCTTTCCTTTTTAAATCAGTACATAAACTCTTATATAAATATCCATTTGTGTAAGTTTATAATAAATATTCCTAAATATTCACTTGTATATGTTTATATTTTACATCTACACGGAGCAGTTTAAGAGCTCCCAACTGAATATCAAGTGAACATGCTTGATGATAGATGCAGAAAAATGTGTCATCTTTTCAACAAATTATATTGGAACAGTTTGATATCCATTTGCAAAAAAATAAAATAAAATTTAACTTCAATCCACAGCTTCCACTAAAAGTTCAATTGTATTCCAGGTATAAATATAAAATCTAAAACTAAAAAATTTCTGTGAGAAAACCTTTGTGACCTTGCATTAGGCAGATTTCTTAAAACACCAAAGGCACAGCCCAGAAAAGAATAAATTGAAACACTGGACTTTATCAAAATTAAAAACTTCTGCCCTACAAAAGACACTGTTAAAAGATAAACAAAACACTAGAAAAAAGCCCTGGCTGGTGTGGCTCAATGGATTGAGCACCAGCGTGGGAACCAAAGGGCCGCTGGTTCCATTCCCAGTCAGGGCACATCCTCGGTTGCGGGCCAGGTCCCCAGTAGGGGATGCGTGAAACATCAACACATTGATGTCTCTCTCCCTCTCTTTCTCTCACCTTCCCCTCTGTCTAAAAATAAATAAATCTTTAAAAAAAAAAGACTAGAAAAAAATATTTTCAATTCATGTATCTTATAAATAACTTGTTTTGAGAATATGTATAGAACTCTCAAAACTCAATAATAAGAACACAATCCAATTTAAAAAAAAACAGGCAAAAGATTTGAACAGATACTACATCAAGGAAGCTATGGAGAGCGCAAATAAGCATATGGAAAAAAAGCTCAATATCATTAGTCATTAGGGAAATGCAAATTTAAAACACAATGGGATTCTACTACACACCTAGTTGAATACCTAAAGTTAACAAACCAAATGTTGGCAAGGACAAAAAGGAACTTAGAACTCATACACATTGGCTGGTTAAAATGTAAAATCAAACAACCATGCTACAAAATAGTTTGGCAGTTTCTTAAGTTATATGTGAAAGTACTGTATGATCCAGCCACTGCCCTCCTAGGTATTTACCTAAGAGAAATGAAAGCATATGTTCACACAAAAATCTGAGCACAAATGTTTCTAGCAGCTTTGTTTTATGAGCCAAAACTGTAAACAATCTAAATGTGCATTAACAGGTAAATGGATAAACAAATTGTAGTAGATCCAACAATAGAATACTACCCAACAATAAAAAGGAGTGAATTACTGATACACAATACAACATGACTCTAAAATAATTATGCTGAGTGAAAGAAGCCAGGTAAAAAAGAATACATACTGTATTTTATTATATAAAGCTCTAAAAAATGCTAAGTATTTTATGATGACAGAAAGTAGATCAATAGTTGCTCAGAGTGAAGGCAGAAACAGCAGAAGGAATTATAAAAGAGCCCTAGGAAACATTTAGGAGACATAAATATATTCACCTCTCTCAACTGTGGTGATGGTTTTCCAGGTGTATACATATATCAAAAATTTCAAACTCTACACACTTTAAATATGTGTGCTTTATTCAATTGTAATTCAAAAAAGCTGTTAAACTCTTAAAAAACAAAAAAGTTAATTTTCTCTGTCCTTTGGAAGATTTCTTTAGAAAAAATAAGTCATGAAATATCAATATCTGCCTACAAAAGAAGATGAAAATTAGGTCCAGTGGATCCTGATGGTGCACCAATGGTAAGAATACCTCAATATAAATAAATACACATACATATATATCCATAATTTCATAATTCTTTAAAAAATATTTATTGCTTCTGAAGGTCAGAGATCAACTCACTTGTTTGAACACTGGTATATAAAGAGAAAGAATCATGCATTTATCCTGCCTTTCCTTAATAACTCTTCCTTTGCATAACCAAAGAGTAGATATACAAGTCTCTTTAGAGCTAGTAAATGAAATGATAACATTCTAATGTTATCAATGAATTAATGAATGTAGGCATTGCACATAAATGGCTAATTTGACACAGAACCATAGATGTACTTCCTGATTAAAAAATACACCACTACATATAATAACCCTCCCAAAAAGCTTTTAAATCAAAATAAAATCTGATCAAACCTTAAATCCAACTAATTTCCTGGAAAGAGAAATCAGAGAATATATTATATCTTTTTTATAAACGATACTGAGAGAGCTATCAACATAGCAATGCAAGGACCTTACAGATGCTGACTGAAAGTATTGAAAGTTTTATATAAAAATAAAACCTCTGAGACCACTGGAAATCTAAACACTGATTAGATCATCAATATTAAGGAATTATTGTTTGCTTTTAGGCATGATAACAGTATTGCATTTATGTTTTTTAAAAAGACCTGTTCTTTTATAAACACATACTAATATATTTACAGATTACATGCTGTGATTCTGGAATCTCCTAAATAACGTAAGAAGGAAGAAGTATGTGAGAATATAAATGAAATAACTTTATCCATGAGTAGGGCATTTATGAAGCTGGATGATTAGAGATAGGTGTAATATTCCATTTCATCTGCTTTTATATGTACTTGAATTTTCTACAGTGAAAGGTTTTTAAAAATTAGATACTTTGTTAAATTTACTTTGTAACTTTTTTATGTAAACAGATGTAAAAAGCCAAAATAAATAAAATTGGCTTAGGCCAAAATTCCTCTCTCACACTGCCTTTGCCCTTTTTTTAAAAAAAGATTTTATTTATTCATTTTAGAGAGGGGAAGGGAGGGAAAAAGAGAGGGAGAGAAACATCAATGTGTGGTTGCCTCTCACACACCCCCTACCAGGGACCTGGCCCACACCCCAGGCATGTGCCCTAGACTGGGAATCACACCAGCAACCCTTCAATTCACAGGCCAGCACTCAATCCACTAAGCCACACCAGCTGGGGCTGCCTTTGTCCTTTTTGATATGAAGGTTATAGTAGCTTCAGAATACAACCTGGGTAACTTTGCCTCTTTTCCTATTTTCTGACAGTTTATAATAGATAAGAACATAAAGGTTCATATCTATGAACCTTTCGTTTCATAAAGGTTTACTTGAACTTTATAAATAGTCTGGGCTTGATAGCTGCTTGTGGTAGGGAAGGTATATTTTCAATTACTGATTTTAACTTTATTGATATCACACTATTCAGGATTTTAATTTATTGTTTATTCAGTTTTTAGTATATTTTTCTTAAAAAGTAGCCAATCTCATCTGTTCGTCATTCTCAAATGTTGGCATAAAGTTCTTCATAAAAATTAATCTTTTCTATATTTATAGTTATGTCTCCATTTTTGTATTTTTAATATTATTTGTATCTTCTTCTTCCTCAATACAACTTTTTGGTGGCTCATCATTTTATTAGTCTTTTCAAAGAATCACATTTTTATTTAAGCCCCTCTGTTGTTTTTTTGCTTTCTGTTATTAATTTCTATTCTTAGCATTGTTATTTTCTTCTAGTTTCTTTAGACTGCTTAAGTTAAATACTTAGCTCACTCATTTCAATCTTTTTACATATTTACATATACAGCTAAGCCTATGAATCAATCTCTTCAGTATTACCTTAACCTGCATTCAAAAGGTGTGATTTGTGATGGGGTTTTTTCTGTTTTGGTTTCTGTAGAAGTTTATTTTCCATGATCGTTTTTCTATGACCCATGAATTATTTGTAAATATTTTTAAATTTCTAAACATGACAATGTTTTATCTTTTGATTTGTAATTACATCACAGTGTACATTGTATGACTGTCTGGTATTTGCCACGGCTTACTTTGTGACTTGGTATGTGAGGAAATTTCATAAATCTTCTGTGTATTAAAAATGTATACAGTCCTGGCTGGTGTGGTGCAGTGGGCTGAGTGCCAGGCTGCGAACCAAAGGTCACTGGTTGAATTCCCAATCAGGGCACATGCCTGGGTTGCCCGCCAGGTCCCCAGATGGGGGTGTGTGAGAGGCAACCAATCGATGTTTCTCTCCTTCTTTCTCCTTCCCTTCCACTCTCTCTCTAAAAATAAAGAAAAAATTTTAAAACAATGTATATGGAGTGGGGCAAAATTACATTTACAGTTTTGAATATGTGAAAGTGCTTATTCTTATTTATTATTGTATTACTTTACATACAAACAATAAACCCCTTTGCCCCATAATGCATGACCTATCAGTTGCATGGTTTCATAAATGTCCATTAGCTCAAGCCTGTTAATTCTTTTATTCAAACCTTCCTTCTTTATTAATGATTTACTTGATATATCATCAAAAGGTTTATTAAAATATTAACATTAGGGCTGTCCATTTATTGTTACGTCAATATTTTTTGTTATATATTTGAAGTTATATTATATAGACACAAACTCATGACATTCACCTTTCCCCAGAAATATTTAAAGCTTCCTAGTGAATTCTCATTCCTAGTGAATCTCTTAATTCCCCACAATGCTTTTTGCCTTATTCTAATTTTTCTTAAGATTAATATATCTATATACATATAGATTTTTTGGTTCCTTATGTTACAATGCTTTAGACCCATTACTCATAAAGAGCAACATACAGTCATACCTTGGCATTCATCATACTCATCAGCTTCAGACCTCGTCAAACCCTGTACCTGTGCATTTTTTTAAACATTCTATTTATTTATTTTTAGACAGAAGGGGAGGGAGAAAGAAAGGGAGAGAAACATCAATGTGTGGTTGCCTCTCGCGCATCCCTCACTGGGGGACCTGGCCTGCAACCCAGGCATGTGCCCTGACTGGGAATTGAACTGGCAACTCTTGTTTTCAGGCCTGCACTCAAGCCACGGAGCCACACCAGCCATGGCTACTTAAACATTTTGATGAGAAAAAAATGTTTCAGCACATGGTGCTTGCTTGGGACTCTGCTCAGGACTGATCGCACTTGCTTGTGCTTGTATGTCTCACATTGCCACAATGCTGCCTGCCCCCTCACCAACAAGAGAAAATGCTTCATCATTCCTTGCTTGCTCGGTACTCGTCGATTTAGGCACTCATCACGAGGTCCAGAACAAATTAACGACAGGTACCAAGGCACCACTGTAATTATTTGCTTGCTGCCTTAAAAAAAATAAAATCATCCCACCCTATGGTCTTCATCTTTTCTCTGGTAAATTTAGCCTCTTTGCATTTATTTTGATAATTGACATAGTTGAAATTATTTCCATCACCTTATTTTGGTTTTAATATTATGCTATTTCCCTTTTTTTAAGTTCTCCTTAAAATTTTAACAGAACTACAGTATTATTGCTCTTTCTAAACGAAAGCACCTCAGAAAGCTTTAACTCAGATCACTACCCCTTCTGTCATATGTGCTGTTTTCTAGTACAGTATTTAATTCTGTGCATTTGTTTTATAAAATCAGGTTGTCCAGATCTATCTATATGTTTATCAGTTTCTTTGCTATCTTTGTGTCTTGCATCCTCTTCTACATTGTGTTCAATTTCCTCCTATAAGTACAAATACCTTTAGTAATTCTTTCAATAATGGTCTATGAGTAGTAAACTCTCTTTATCTACATTTGAAAATACATTTATTTCTCCTTTATTTCAAAAATGACAGTTTTCTTGCCTGGCTGGTATGGCTCAGTGGATTGAGTGCCCACCAGTGATCCGAAAGGTTGCCAGTTGATTCCCAGTCCGGGCACATGCCAGGGTTGCAGGTCAGATCCCCACTTCGGGGCATGTGAGAGGCAACTGATAGATTTATCTCTCACACATCAATGTTTCTCTCCCTCCCTTCCCCTCTCTCTAAAAGTAAATAAATAAAATCCTTAAAATGACAGTTTTCAGAATTATTTTATTTTTCCTTTGCACTTTGAGGATAGTAATCTATTGGTTTTTTGTCTCTATTCATGTTCTTGATATATCTGCTAAACTAATTGCTGTTCAGTTATAAATGACTTGTCTTCTCTCTGTGGTTCCTTTATTACTCTCTTCATGTATCACATCCAGTAATTTCACAAGAATGTATTGAATTGTCTGTTTTTTTCTACTTACAGACTATTTAGTATTTCTAGGCACAGCCACAGAGAATGAAAAAAGTGATTTGAGACTATTTTGTTAATTTCCCTAAAGTTTGTTCAGAACTATTACTACGCAATATGTAAAAGAGGCATTAATCCATTACACACAGTGGATGCCCTAGGGCAGTGGTTCTCAAATGTTAGCATGCAACACAAACACCTATGGAACTTACTTAAATACAGACAATGGGACTTCACACAGTTTCTGATTCAGTACATCTGGGGTCCTAACAGGAATATACATTTTCCATAAGCTTCCAGGCACTGCTTGTGTTGAGGCTGCTGTTTAGGCAATCAGGCTTCAAGAACAACTTTCTTAGGGATTAAGAATCTCAGGGAGCAGTCATTGAGAAGGACTGTAGGGATTTGTCCTGCATCTGAAACCTAGAGTTTAGTATTCATCACCAATCCTAAATAATTTTTAGCTTTAAATATTGCCCTCTCCCATTTCTTCCCATAGTTTCAACTACATAAAATAACAGCAGCTAACAATCCATCATCTGCCCAGAACTGCTCCATTTCATTCTTCACACAGTCCTCAGACTAAAAAGAGAATTGGGTCATATCATTCTCCTACCCAAAACTGTTTACTGGCTCCTCTATACCTAAAAGAGCACTTCTTTATGGGGAGAGCTACAAGGATGGGCTTCAGAGCACTTGCACAATTTTTAGTGTGTCTATCATGTTACACATACATTTTATAATACTATCAAATAAGCCTGTGACCTAGGCATGTTAAAAATTGCTGACTTATGAAATTCTAATGAGTCAGTATGATACATAAAGCTTTTCATGATCCAAGCCTGCCTATTTCCTCCCCTTATACGCCCTGCCTGTGCCATTCTGAGCACACCCATGCTTTCGAACTTTCAACATTGTATCCGTATTTCCTCCACCTAGAAAAGAATGCCCAACAGGGCTTACGAACTCCTACTTATCTTCTGAAGAGGTCCAATATCACCTCCTCCAGGAAGCCTTTTCTAACACACTTAAGAGTTAATTGTTCTCTTTCCTACTCTCAGCACTTTCCACAAATGTCTGTTATTACTTTATACTCTTCTAATTACTGGTCTACAGAACTATCTTCCTTTGTAAGAATGGGAGGTATCTCAGGCAAGAACTTACTATCTTTAAATCCCCACAACAGATACCCATACGTTTGTTAAATAAATAAATGTTACCTAAATATATTTTTTCCTTGGACTCTATAGACAATCTCTAGGAGAATGTATATTTATATTCTAAGAATCTCTATGCCTGTTTTCATCTAGATTTTCAAAGGAACCAGAGATTCAATGGGAGTAAATGGTACCTAGTTTTATTTTCACATTTCTTCACAAAATAACTTAAAAGTGTCAAAGCAAGGATTATGCCCCTCTAAGGTTTAAAATATGAAACAGCAATACAACCAGCAGAAGAACACTGAAGGGGTAATCGAATCTAAGCGTTCAAACATCCTCATATGAAAAAAAAAAAGACTCTCATTTTATTTCCTGTATGAGTCTATTTGGTTTATGTTTAGTTAAAACACAGATGTGCATGTTATAAATTATGCCAAGATTCCCCTCTTTATTAAAACATCCATTAATTCAGAAAAATTCCTTCATAACCGTATATACCACACAAAGAGAACAATAGTGAGTAATTCTCTCCAGGGACAGAGAATGGGAGTGTGAGGAACTAAGGCCTTTCACTTACTATTTTTCAAATGTTTCAGGATCACCTTTTTAAAAATATGTTATATGTTACTTTAGCACCCTGAAAAAATATAATGAAGTTTTTAAAAAGTCACATTCTATGGTATGCTGTTTAAGAAAACAGTTTAATTATGAAACTATTTCAATACATTATTCTTACCAGATTTAAGACCTGAAATTTTGAAGATGGCACTTGGTTTCCCATTCGTGAGAAATCCTAGGAGCTGCCATACTGGCATTCCATTTGAATCAGGATAGGAAAAGTAGACAGATCCTCCCATTCCCTCAGGAAATGGGATTGTTCCCAGCATAAAAACCACAATATGGTTGATATTTTCATAATCAGGCAAGTCAAAAACAAATTTATCTTCTGCCACTTGCTGTGCAACTGTTTGCACCTAGAAAATAAGAAACTTGTCTCAGTGCAATAGTTTGATGAGTTTTTATAACCCTTACAGTATTGCTGTAAGCTGTTACCAAGCACAGGCAATTATAGTCATATACCAAGTAAAACTTGGAGTTAATCTGAGACTCTAATTATAGAATTACCAAATATATCAGAGAATGCTAATATTAATAGTGAATCCTATTAAAACATGGGATATAAAGTATAGCAAAGGGAATATAGTCTATAATATTGTAATAACTATATATGGTGTCACTATGTCGCACATCTAAAACTAATATAATATTTTATGTCAACTGTAATTGGAAACTTAGAAATATTTTTAAAAATAAGGAATCCAAAAATACTTGGCATTAAAACAATTTCATTAATGTAATCTTTTAAAAATGTAACTAAATTATTTCAGAAGTCCCCTGGAAGGATTCTACTTATAGAAGTAAGTCACTACAGCTTCAGAATGTTACAAAAATGAAAGATTGTTCACCCTGGCCAGGTGGCTCAGCTGGCTGGAGCATCATCCCATACACCAAAAGGTTGAGGTTCCATTGATTCCCAGTCAGGGAACATAACTAGGTTGCAAGTTCAACCCCTGGTCTGTTGGGGTGTCTCCTCTATAGGAGACAACCAGTCGATGTTCTGTCTCCCTCCCCTCTCTCTCTAAAGTCAAGAAATATATCCTCTGGTGAAGATTTTTAAAAATAAACTAATAGATTTTTTTTAATGAAAGTTTGTTCAAAATATACTACCAAACCATGATCCTCTAATTTGAAGGTAAAGAACCTCAGGTAATTAAAATGGGTAAGCAACCCAGAAGTATTTACTCAATCTTCATTATTTGCAGATTCCATACTTGCTAATTTGCCTACTCACTAAAATACATTTATAACCCCAAAACCATTACTTGTTGCACTTTTAAAGCTGCAAAAAATTTGAGTTGCCTGATGGACATGTTCCCAGCTGTGGAACAAAGCTATATTGTGCCTTCTGGTTTCAGCTTTCATACTGTAAACAAATGTCCTTTTCACAATCTACTTAGTGCCATGTTTGTTTGCATTTTTGTTGATGCTTTGACTGTTTTAAATGGCCAGGCTGAAATAGTGTTCCTAAACCCAACAAGGCTGGTAGGTGCCTTACTGAGAAAACGTGTTACATAAGTTTCATTCTGATATGAGTTATAGTGCTACTGGCAGAGTCCAGTGTTAACGAATCAGTAATACATATTAAATAAGATGTCTTTAAACAGAAACACACATAAAACAAAATTGATAAAGTTGAGACCAGATGCTTGCAGGACCCTAACCCTGTATTTCCCCTAGGGGCAATAATTCAGTATTTACCCATTTAGCGCTCACACAAACTTTACAGAGCAAAACTATTCCAAATAACAAAATCAAACTATATAAAAAGTAAAAGTTCTACCTTGAATGTGCTAACTGGGTATTTTAAAAGTTTCCTCGACTCATTTGCTGATCTATTTTTCTGTCCTAGAATTGAACATCAATTTACAGAATGAGATCTTATTTTGAAGTCTAAGAAATCTTTCACAAATTCATTTTTACAAAAATTTTAAGAAATTTATTGCTAATTCCTATAAACATCCAGCAGAAAGAAGTATCAATTTGAGTGAACTGCAGTCAATAGGCCGTGAAGAGTTTACCTTCCCTGAGGTGTTTATTGTTTTTTAATTGCTATTGCCTTTCTGGTCACCAATATACTGCTATCTAACTGCATATATGTATCAATGATAAATATCAATTACCCTAAATTTATTCCCAAGAGACCAAGGATGAGTGTTCTTAAAGTCAAGCTCTGGTTCCCTCTTCTGAAGTTTTCCAACACAATTAAAAACTCTCTGGTTTAAATACAGAGAAACATAGGAAGAACGTGAATATAAACCAAACTGCCTGTATCAGTATTAAATTCAATTTCACCAGGTTTTGACATGCACATATTAAAAGGCATATGAAATTACAAGTCCTAAAATAATTTGGCAAAGCAAATATTTCTTAAATGTCACCTCTGTATAATGATGCAGACCTTCTGTAAATCTGGATTATAACACTCTAATCATCGACATTAAGAAAATAGGTGGTATGTATCTCTTGCCATAGCCCAATAATTCAGTTGGTTAGAGCACCATCCCTATATCAAGGTTGTGGATTCAATCCCTGATCAGGGCACATATAAGAAGCAATCAATGAATACATAAATAAGTGAAACAACAAATTGATGTTTCTCTCTCTCCCCCTAAAATCAATTTTTAAAAAAAATTTTTTTTAAAAGTCCTGGCTGATGTGGCTCAGTGGATTGAGCACTGGGCTGTGAACTGAAAAGTTGCCAGTTCAATTCCCAGTTAGGGCACATGCCTGGGTTGTGAGTTCAGTCCCTGGTTGGGTTACGTGCAAGAGGCAGCCAATCGATGTATCTCTCTGGCTCTTCCTCCCTTCCCCTCTCTCTAAAAATAAACAAATAAATAAATGAAAAAGAAACTTAGGCCCCTCCCTTTAAGTACTATGTATAGGGCAGGGCAAACTTAAAAAAAATAGAGAAAGGGTATCTCTTTTATTTAAATTTTTTTCCAAGGAAGGAAAACTTAGATAAGTGAATTTTTGTAATAAAAGAATAACATAACTAAGTCTTGAGGTATTGCTGGGTTTATTTGCCCTTCATTTTAACATGTTCTAATACTCCAGAATTATAGTTTACAGTCCCCCAAAAACCTTAAAATAATTTCTACTGGATATTCACTACAGAAATATTAGGTAAATAAACAGGTATTACTATAACTTACAAATTAGTTGACAACATGAGAGATACATGGATTCCATATGGCCTTTTTATCCTTTTTAAGAAAGCACATTTTTTAAAAGTCACTCACTAATGACACTAATTCTTCCAAGTCTCACTCACACTCATCTTTGGCTGGTCTTTTTTTTTTTTTTTAAATCAAAGCAAGGACAATCCAAAGTTGTCGCACTAGTATTACCGTATTTTACTGTGAATGATGTGCTCCCATGTATAGTATGCACCCACCTTTTTGGCCCAAACTTTCAAGAAAAAAAAAAACCTTTCGTTTTAATTTTTTAATTCAATTATTTATTTATATTTAGAAACATTACCGACTGTCCTATTCCTTATGCAAGGTATTATTTTGCATAAGGATATCATTATTGCTTTCTAGTTACACTTTTAACCCATAAGCATAAATAAAAGAATTAAAAACATTTATATAGATACAGAATCAGTACTACCCACATATAACGTGCATCCTTATTTTCCCTCAAAAGTTTGGGCCCCCCCAAAAGTGCACATTATACACAGCAAAATACGGTACCAATTATCACCATCACCAAAAGAAGCCCAATCACTGGAGACAAAAAAACTTTCTGAGGCCAGCCATCTGCAATCTATCTTTGTGATTCCTTATAACCGTATACAGAAACATTATCAGAAATTTATGAAAATCTTATCATTCAACAATGAGCTGCAACATTTAACAAAGCAGGGTGACAAGAGTAAGAAAAAGAACTCCAGGTGAAAGGAGTCAGGTCTGAAATGAATCTCTAGGAGATTCAAGCCAAATACCGTACACCTTCCAGATTATTCCTGAACAACTCCCGGCTGGTCTTAATTGTGATACTCCAGCAACTGAGTTTATCTCTTCTGACCAATAAGGAAACTCGCTGCTCAATCGTTCCCGAGTCATCTCAGATTTTGGCTCACACTTAAACTTTAGGCGTTTCTATCGGCCAACTTCCAATTACCTTTAAGCATATTTTTACTAGGCCCCTTCCAAAAAGACCCAGCAGATAAAAACTGCCCAAGCACCTTAATGTTTGATAACCAGGACGCTACAGCCTCGATTAAAATTCCAAATTCACGTCTAATTCACTCTGTGAGCTTAGGCGAGGGCTTATACTGCCGACTGGGCTTCAATTCCTCAGCTGCAAAATGGATCGAATAATAACCACCTCACAAACTGTGAGGGTTAAATCTGGGTTGCCAAATAAGCAATAGATAGAAGGCTAAAATGACGAAACTGGACAAAAGGCGTGCATTCCCCACTCGATAAACGGCAGCTAATCAGTGACTACTCAAATGACCAAGCGGGGGCGGGGAGGCACAAAGCAGAATGAACACCCAGCGTCCATTCGCCACTCCACACTCTAAGCCGGAAAGTAGACCTGAGGGGTTTTACCCGCACCACTGGATCCAGAGCACCCTCCCCTTCCCGGAGCCTCGCCCTCGGAGTCCTGCCCCCTGCCTGATAACACCCGGCCCCATCCTCACCAGCCTCCCCGCCACCAAGCAGCCAAACATGGCGGCGGCGTCAGCTCCGCTCAGCCGGCAGGTACCGAAGCCGGGGACCAGAGGTCCTGGGACTAGTACACTACGGGAGCCCAAAAACCTTCCAGAACTTGAAGGAGAGCGCAAGCCACGCCGCTACAGAGCATCCAAGCCAGCGGTAAGGAACGCCTTCTAGCCCCGACCTCTGATCCACCCTACCCAACCAGCGCGCCTCTTGGGCGACAAGTACTTCCGGCGCTTACACCCCGCAGCCCCAATTAAAGAAGAAAGGCGGACCGGAGCCAGGGCAAGACTACACGTCCCAGAGGGCCCTGCGTGGATTTCCGGGAAGGCCCCCAGGAGTTTTTTTACCCATTGGTGTTAAAAGTCCTGTTTCCAAATTTCCTAATCTGATGCCGATGGGATATGTTTCTTACAGTGCAGTTTACAATTATCACTTTATTAGAGCCTTACAAAAATGTTTTAAGGTAAGCATTATTATCTCCAATTTGTAGGCAAGGAAATTGCCCAGAGTGACCAGCCCCAAATCTTTACACTGCAGGTAAGTATTGGTGCCCGAATCCCAGTCCTGACCCAAATTGTGTTTTTTTTCTGCTGTGCAATAGCTCATTTCTAATTGTCAACCAGCTGTTTTGTACTTATTGATAACTTTTGTAGTTCTTTCCAGCTTTCCCCAGCTTTCCCACTTACTATAAAACTTTAAGCAAGTTGTATATTTAGGCTTTAATGTCCCCATTTGTAAAATAAGATTACTTGTGCCTCTCAGGGATTGCTGTGAGGATTAAATGAATTAACATATACACAATACACTTAAAATAGAGCCTGGAAGTCCTTAATTAATAGGAGTTTTATTGTAAAAGGTCTTTTTTTAATACGCATTTTCAGAAAATGCTCATAGAAAATAACAAACTAACCTAAACAACTGGCATCAAGTACTGATTGCCATCAGTACTCATTCTCGCTTTCAAAGCACAGTTCTCTTTCATATAGCACCGTAGGATATCGCCCCTGGGAGGGTCTGCCCAACTTGAAATACCTGAGCTTAGTCTACCAGCCATCAGCATGTCTGTCCTCCCAGCGCCAGGTTATATGGGGAAGATCAGTGTTTAGCACAATCCTCTGGCCTCCACTGTGGCTCTGTAAACTTGGACCACCTATCTTATTTCAGATACTCCTTTGAGGTAGCTAAGCCAAAGATGACAGATAGAAGAGGATCTTTCCACCCTTGTCTCCAACTTTCTAGTTAAGAAGTCCCAGAACCAGGGGAGTAGGTGGAGGTGGAAGAGAATATGGGTGGGGGTAAATGGTGATGGGAAAATAAATTAACTAATTCAAAATAATGAAATCCCAGACCTTCAGAATAAAAAGGCCATTCACGATGAGACCATTTCATGAGGAACAGACAAACTGCCTGGATTCAGAACCCATCTCTAACATTTATTAGCTATGTAACCTTAGACTATTGACCTAATACTTCATGCCTTCCTTTCTCCATCTGTAAAATGCTGTAATAATAGTATCTACATCATAAGGTTGTTAGGAAGGTTTTTATGTGTAAAGTCTAAATGGTAGCCAGAATATAGCTTCATAAAACATTAGCATTTAGTATTATTACCTTTCCTGACTAACTTTCCAGGTCTTCATACCCACTTTGTACCCTGTGAAATAATAAATAAATAAATACACCCCTGACTGGTGTAGGTCAGTTGGTTGAGTGTCATCCTGTAAAGCGAAAGGTCACTGGTTCTATTCCTGGACAAGATACATGCCTAGGTTTTGGGTTTGGTACTGGTCAGGGTATGTGTGGGGGGCAACCAATTGATGTTTCTCTCCCTCTCTTCCTCCCTTCTGCCTCTCTCTTAGAAGAAGAGAGAGAGAGAGAGAAAGAATAGATCTCTGTCCCTGTTCCTGACACAGGGTTCCTGAAATACCTCTAAATTCCCAATGATAAGAGCACTAGGAGCATCTTTTTTTTTCTAATGATGTGTCTCTGGGTGGTGTCCTGGATAGATCCCAGATGGAGTCTGGTCACCAAAAGACCAAGCCATAATTAGATGATTAGAATTTTCAGCACTGCCCCACATTGTCCAGAGAGGGGAGAAAGGCTGGAAATGGCATTAATTGACCATACTTACAGAAGGAAGCCTCCATAAAATCCCAATAATATGGAGTTTGGAGAGATTCCAGTTTGGTGAACACATCCATGAACCAGAAGGGTAACACCCCCCAACTCCGAATGGACAGAAGCTCCTGCACTTGGGCCCCTGGCAAACCTTGCCCTTTGTATCTCTTCATCTGGCTAATCATCTGCATTCTTTACCATAACCTTAAATAAACTGGTAAATGTGTTTCCCTGAGTTCTATGAGCTGTTCTAGCAAATAATTGAATTCACGCAGGACGAGGTCACAGGAACCGCCAATTTGTAGCCCTGTTGGACAGAAGTTGTGGATAACCTGGGGACCTACTACTTGCACTTGACATCTGAAGTGGGGGGGCAGTCTTATGGGACCGACCCCTTAACCTGTGATATTCCA
Organism: Trachops cirrhosus; assembly: GCA_028533065.1. NCBI lineage: Eukaryota > Metazoa > Chordata > Mammalia > Chiroptera > Phyllostomidae > Trachops > Trachops cirrhosus. The sequence goes on along the minus strand of CM052543.1, from coordinate 51,156,753 downwards.
TGTTGTCTGCAGGTAGATAGTGTTGGAACTGAATTAAATTACAGAACATCCAGCTGGTATCACAGAATTTCTTGGTATGGGAAATCCCCCTCCCTCACATCTGGTGTCACAAGTATTGTGAATACTTGTAAGTAGTAAGAGTAAAGGAGAAACACAGAAGAAGACCAGGTTTTTTTTTTCCTTTTCATATCCTAAACATATTCATTTTCTAAGCAACACATACTTTTCAACCTTTCTCCGCTTGTGCAACTTGTTTTATCTACCTATAATATTTACTAAGCAATTTCTTCCACATCCACGCAGTTGGTTCAAATATTTCCTTCAGAAATCTTTCAATGACCTGATAATTAGTCATTCCGTCTCTGATACAGCAATTTATTTAATAGATTGAGAGGTGACTAGCCTAGAATTTTTTATAAACTACAGTTGCTGTTTATTAATTGTCCAATCTTTATTATGTGGGATTTGAGTTTTTTTCCTCCATGTTGCTGGTGAACTGGATAATTCTAGGGCAATGAGTTTAGTATCCTAAAGAGGGAAGAACTAGGTACAATGTATGAAAGCAAAGAAAAATGTTTCAAGGGGAAAAAAATCTTTTCAATAATCAGAGCTCCTTGAAATAAGAATAGACAGACATGGGATAGTGAATTCTCCCATTCCCATTTACATTTTAACCATTGCTAAGGAGATGCATGGAGAACTTGGATAGGGGGAGGGAAGGAAATGGCCTAGTACTTCAAAGTTACCTGCCAGCTCTCAAACAATATGCTTCTATGGAGAAAGAACAAATTATAGTTCAATTTTGGCCAGGGAATCAAGTGCTGCATTTGTTTTAGCTCTTTCATTAACTAGCCTAAAGATGAAAAAAAAATTATATCATTTTGGGTATTAGGTTTCCACACTCCTAGAAAAAAGGCATTGAATACTGATTTCAAGAGTGCAAAAATATTTCTTCTCTTCTTCTAAGGTAAATTTTCCCTTCCAAAACTAGGAGAACAAAAAATAGAAGCACAAACTCCATTTTCTTTGAACTAGGAGATATTTATAACTCCAAGTCTCAAAGATAACAATGGAAAGTGGATAGAGAAAAAAAATAATAACACAGCATATGAAGGTTGAACTCAGGTACCTATGCAGAAAGAGAGTAAATACTAGAGAACCTCAGGAATTGGAGATACCAGGGGCCATAGAGGCAGACAACTGTCAAAAGACAGAAAACAGATTGATTACTTAAAATCTATGTAAGATTTTATATGTGTCCCTCATCCACACCTTGCCCATTGGCATGAAATCTCCAGGAGAAAAATCTGAATAGGAGAGGCCCCGGGTACTGGAAAAAAGTGATTGTGGGGCAAGACCATCATATACAAATTAGGTCCAGAATGCGGGCCACCCAGGAGAGAGAAGCACTTGGCTCACCAAGTCAAACACACCGATGTGACACTGCATCTACCTGAAGGGAGAGTGGCGTTTTCTACAACATCCACTTGGAGGTGGACTATGCCTTTTTCTATACCATCCATGCAAAGAGGGCCATCTTTCACTAATTCATCCATAAGAAAAGAGGGTAACTTTTTAAGGACCATGTAAAAATCCAAAAAGAACACATTTTTATGACCAAAAAGCATTTAATAAACTAGAAATAGCCTGGAACTTTCTTACCTTTTAAAGAGTACCTACAAAAATCTCACAACTAACTTTATACTTAGTAGTGTAAGACTAGATGCTTTTCTCCTAAGATCAGGAATAAAACAAAGATGCCTACTCTAGCCACTTTTATTTTATATTGTTCTGGAGCTTCCAGTCAAAGCAAAAGTAAATAAAAATATTTAAAAAAGAGAAAATCCTAAGGGATCCTAAAAAAATAAATTAGAACTAATGAAGAAGTTCAGCAATGTTGCAGAATACAAGATCAATATACAAAATTCTATTGTATCTATTGTATTTTTAAACATTTGCAATGAATAATCAAAAATCAAATTAAGATGACAATTCCATTTACAATAGCATCAAAAAGAGTAAAATACATAGGAATAAATTTAACCAAAAAAAAAGTATAAAATTTACACCATGAAAACTGCAAAACAGACTTCCAGCCAAGATGAAGGCATAGCTAGATGCACTTTGCCTCCTCGCAAAACCAAAAGTTGGACAACAAATTTAAAAACAAAAAATAACCAGAACTGCCAGAAAATTAAACTGTGTGGAAGTTGGACAACCAAGGAGTTAAAAAAACATTCATCTAGACCAGTAGGAGGGGCAGAGATGGGCAGTCGGGAAGACAGGACTTGTGGAAAGGCAGCAGCTGTAGGACTGGGCAGTCCCACATTTGCATGCAGATAAGCCAGGAGAAACAGCTGGGGAATGAGACAAACCACACAGGCTAGGGTCCCAGCACAGGAAAACAAAGACTCAAAAGCTGTGGCTGTAAAAATCTGCGCGGGTTGGAGTGTTAGGAGAAACTCCCAACTTCATAGGAGAGTTCCTTGGAGAGATCCACAGGGGTCTAGAATGTACACAAGCCCACCCACCTGGGAATCAAGACCAGAAGAGCCCAATTTGCTTGTGGGTAGCAGAGAAAGTGACTGAAAGCCGGACAAGAGCCAACAAAGCAGAATTGGTCCCTCTCAGACCCCTCCCCCCCCACACACAATGCCACTATGCAGCCAAGTGGGTTGCCCTGCCCTGGTGAATACCTAAGGCTATGCCCCTTACTATGTAACGTGCACACCGAGACAATAAAAATATGGCCCAAATGAAAGAACAGATCAAAGCTCAAAAAATACAACTAAGTGATGAAGAGATAGCCAACCTATCAGATGCAGAGTTCAAAACACTGGTAAGCAGGATGCTCACAGAAATGGTTTAGTATGGTCGCAAAATAGAGGAAAAAATGAAGGCTATGCAAAGTGAAATAAAGGAAAATATATAGGGAACCAACAGTGATGGGAAGAAAACCTGGACTCAAATCAATGATTGGAACAAAAGGAAGAAATAAACATCCAACTGGAACAGAATGAAGAAACAAGAATTCAAAAAAATGAGGAGAGGCTTAGGAACCTCTGGCACAACTTTAAATGTTCCAACATCCGAGTCATATGGGTGCCAGAAGAAGAAGAGGAAGAGCAAGAAATTGAAAACTTATTTGAAAAATAACAAAGGAGAACTTCCCCAATCTGGCAAAGGAAATATACTTCCAGGAAGTGCAGGAAGCTCAGAGAGTCCCAAAGAAGTTGGACCCAAGGAAGCACGCACTAAGGCACATCATAAGAACATTAGCCAAAATTAAAGATAAGAAGAGAATCTTAAAAACAACAAGAGAAAAGAAGACTTACCTACAAAGGAATTCCCATTAGACTATTAGCTGATTTCTCCAAAGAAACCTTACAGGCAAGAAGGGGCTGGAAAGAAGTATTCCAAGCCATGAAAGGCAAGGACCTATATCCAAGATGACCCTATCCAGCAAAGCTTTCACTTAGAATGGAAGGGCAGATAAAGTGCTTCCCAGATAAGGTCAAATTAAAGGAGTTCATCATCACCAAGCCCTTATTATATGAAATGTTAAAGAAACTTATTTAAGAAAAAGTAGATGATCAAAATCATGAACAGTAGAATGACCACAAACTCACAACTATCAACAACTGAACCTAAAAAAACAAAAACAAACTAAGCAACAACTAGAATAGGAACAGAATTACAGAAATGAAGATCATATGGAGGGTTATCAGTGGGGTGGGGGCAGGGAGGAGAATGGGAGGAAAGGTACAGGGAATAAGAAGCATAAATGGTAGGTACAAAATAGACAGTTGGAGGTTAAGGATAGTACGGGAAATGGAGAAGCCAAAAAACTTACACATATGACCCATGGCCATGAACTAGGGGGAGGGGGAAGGCTGGAGGGAGGAGTGGCGCAGGGTGGATGATCACTTAAGTTATGTACTGTCTAATCACTGGGATGTACACTGGAATTAATATAATAATGTACATCAACTATAATTGAAAAATAAAAAAATTTGTAAGTTGCATAAAGAGATGATCACTTTCTCTCTCTGTACACTGACATATCTGAAAGTGACACCTGGAGTTGTGGCAACCACTTTGAAACTTCAAAGAGAACAGCCTGAGAAAAAAGCCAGCACAACCAGGAAGGCAGAGCTAAGACATGAAAATAACTTGAGTCTTTTTAATGTCTTGAACCATTGAAACTATCAGCCCTGGAGCCTATTCTACCTCTGTACTTAATGGTTACACAAAGTAATATATTTATCTATTGCTTAAACCAATTTTATTTGGCTGTTGCTACTTAAAGCTGATGTTGTAGTGAACAACTCTCACTAAAATATAAATTCCAAGAAGGCAGGGAATGTATCCGTTTTGTTTACCATTATATTAGCAGTGCCCTGTCCAGCATGTATCCCCTAGCAAACATTTAATAGTTATCTATTGAATGAATAAATGAAAGTATATTGTATCAATAATCATTTAATAAGTACATCTATAACTGTGACTTGATAGTATAAAGATATAATTAGGGAGCCTGACTACTCTTGGCTGTGAGCCCTTCAAGAATAGAACTCTATCTTTGCCCCTCAGTGCCCGGCATACAATAGATCTCCACACATTTGTTGAATAAATGTTCTTTGTCACAGAATTCTGCTAACTCTCCAGTGGGGGCCGGGAGCGGGGGTTGCAAACAAATCAGGTGTTCTGAGCCCTAGGAACTTTCCTTTATCATTGGCCTCTCCTTTGCTGTCTTCCCCTCCATCTTCCTTATTTGGAGCCAGAGACCCCAGCAGTGCCTATGGGGAGCTTGGGGAAAGGGACTTTTCCATTTTAAGAACCTCTGTGTGTCATGTCTCATCTTCTAGTGCCTGTTAGAGAAGGCTGAGAATACGCTTGAGTCGTCAGAGGAAATTCCCTTCAGGTCAAGGTCAAGCAAATGTTTTGTGTAAGACATGACAGTAAATATTTTAGGCTTTTTGAGCCATGAGGTCTCTGTTCTGCCATGCCCTTATAACACCAAGAACTGTGGAATCAACCAGGCAAGGAGCCTACTCTATCTCTGTACTTCTAGTTAAGCAAAATAATACATATATGGGGGGCACCCCCCAAAACCAGAATTATCTTCTGGAGCGTGGATCCCTTGTAGTACAGGTTTCCCCACTAGGTGAGTGTTCTAGGAACCCATCTGTATCAGTGTACTAGCTGGCATTGTCATGAGAGGCTGCATTCCACTTCAGTGAATTTTTTTTAAGACTTTTAATGTGTTTGCCCATTTCATGATCAGTGATTTACAAGTGCATCCGCCCTTAAGGTACCCCACGCTGACTGTTCAGCAGTTTTTTGACCAAAAAACCATGCCCCACCCTCCCTACTCACTTGATCTTGCCCCAAGCAACTTTTTTTTGTTTCCCTGGATGAAAAAAGTCCTCCAAGGAAAATGTTTTGCCAATGTGGAAGATGTGAAACAAAAAATGGCAGGAGCACTAAAAGGCATCGAAATCAGTGAGTTCAAAAACCGTTTTGAGCAGTGGGAAAAAAAAACATCTTAATAGGTGTATTGCAACAAACGGAGAGTACTTTGAAGGTGACTGAAGTTTAAACAAGTAAGAATAAATACACAGTTTTTAAAAAGATTTTATTTATTTATTTATTTTTAGACAGAGGGGAAGGGAGGGAGAAAGAGAAGAGAAACATCAATGTGTGGTTGCCTCTCACTCATCCCCTATTGGGGACCTGGCCCACAACCCAGGCATGTTCCCTGGCTGGGAGCTGAACCAGTGACCCTTTGGTTTGCAGGCTGGTGCTCAATCCACTGATCCATACCAACCAGGGCCAATTTTTTTATAAATAAATTCTGGGTTTTTTTGGGGGGGTCCTCCCCTTATATTCCTTCCTTTATAGCTGAAGATATAATTAACACAGCCCATAATGAAAATATAAGCTCCAAGAGGACAGGAAACTTAGTAAGTATATAAATAAAAAAGTAAAGAAATAGGTGTGGCTGTTCCAAAAATTTTAACAGCTGGCCAGGTTGGGCTAAGCCCTGCTTCAGGTACACGAGGCACTGCCTAACACAGTGGTTTTCAAACTCTTAAGGTTCATCAGAATCACCGGTAGGGCACGTTGGAACACTGATGGCTGAGCCTCACCTGAGTGTCTGGTTCAGCAGGTCTAGAGAGAAGCCCAAGAATTTTAATTTCCAAGAAGTTAGGGTTGTCAAACAAAATACAGAATGCCACATAGGTGTTAAATTTGAATTTCAAATAAATGATGAATCATTTTTAATTGTAAGTATGGTCCAAGTATTTCATTATTTCTCTGAAATTCAAATTTAATTTGGCATCTTATATTTTATTTGCTAAGTCTAGCAGCCCTAAATAAGTTTCCAGGTGATGCAGATGCTGCTGGTCCAGGAACCAACTTTGAGAAATACTGGCCTATGTAATCTCATGCATGTAGGAGCTTTGCTAGCTCAGAGGTCTTGAGCTGAAGTAAAATATTTAGCCAGCTTCCCAACTTAAGAATCTGAACACTCAGTCTGTATATGTGAACATGTTCCTACTTAATTACATCATTCACAAAGAGGGTTTCCTCCCCAAATTAGATACTTTAAATATGCATTACTTTCTAACAATTATTTATTTATTGTACCCCTATGGTGTGTGAGCTGTCTTCTAGGCTCCCAAGATAACACAAGAAATAAAGATGTTCAGGCCCCTTTTTCTCCTAGAGGTGGCATTTGGTGGTTGCTTGGGGATGGATATGATTGCGCATTCATCCAAGGAGTTGCTATTCTCCATGTTGTCAGGTATTTACTTAAGACACACAAACTATGTTATGTATTACTATGGTTGTAAACATGGACCCTGAAGTTAGAAATCAGTTCAAATCTCAGCCCCACCACTTATGACACTGGATGTTATTTTCTTTTATTTTTAAATCTTTATTTTTTTGATAAGTTATTTTAAAACCTTAGTCCTCAGATTCCTCATCTGTTAAATGGCAATAATAATTTTTAGTTCCTGGGGTTGTTGAATAATAAATAAAATAACATATAAGGAACTTAGCACAGTACATGATAGGGAGTACAACAGTACTTAAGTGTAGCTACTACTATTGAAAAGTCAGTGGTTCTCAATGTGTGGTCCCGGGGTCAGCAGCACCAAGGGACCTATTACCTTGTTAAAATGCAAATTCTCTGGCCCCCATCCCAAACCTACTGAATCAGACATTCTGGGATGGGGCACAGCAACATGTGATTTAACAAGATCTCCAGATGATTCTAATGTAAGCTAAAATTTGGAAAACACTGTTAAAGAAAATGTAGGAAGCTAGGCTCTGTGCAAGCTAGGGGCTAAGGACATCAAGGCCAATGAGTTACAAGTTTTCCTTTTGTTTTCCCAGGACAGCTCTACATGAGGGAGTAGGCCTAGTGGTATTCACCTCTGTACACACACATGCACAGTCTGTACTGCCTGAAACTCATCAAAAGTTCATTTAAACAGATTTCTTAGCTTGTTTTTTGCTTACTCAACATTTCATTAAATACTTACTATGAACCAGTGTGTTAAACATTGATCTTCAGCCCTGGCTGGTGTGGCTCAGTGGATCAAGCCCTGGCCTGCAAATCAAAGGGATTAAAAGAATAAAGTCTTCAAGAGCTCTTTATCTGCCACTAGCATAGGAAGCCAGGAACTAGTCCCAAGGCTGCCAGAAGGAAAGACACGGGGGGCATCGACCAAAGAGGGGCCCTGGCCAGGAAGAAGAGACTCTATGTGGGACCTTGAAACCTTGCAGTCTCTATTTGCAGCTGCCTCTCTTGTATGGTCTGATCTTGGTTGTGTCCCAAAAGACTAGAGAGCAAAGCCATAGAAAGGAGTCCTGGTATGAAGCTGAATCAGGTCCAGATACAGGACCTGGGATGGAAACAATGCTAACTCCCAGACACAGAGGTGATCCAAAGACAGCAGAACTATTAACAATTTTCCACCACTCACACCAGTAAGTGCCCTTGACCATGAGTTTGGGATGCCCACTAATTAGCCATTTCAAATGACTGGAATGTTGGGCTGGTCTGGGCTAAGATAAATTTCACCTACTGGAATCATCTGGGCAAACTTTTTAAAAAAACAAAACACCCGAATTCAGATCTCTTAGGTTGGGATTCAGAGATCTGTCTTATGTTCCCTAAATGATTCTTTTTGCACAGACCCACATTTGGGAACCATTGCATGACACAGGTTTATACAGGGGCCCAAGTAATGCAGTATTTTGCGCACCGGCCAATGAAATTATAAATGATTCTCTTTGGGCTCACATTTTATGGCAGAGACAAGAAAATATTATTTTGGAGGGTGCTTCACAAAGGGTTTTGACCTTCAAGAATTACAAATACTGTCGCAGGCAGTTTTATTCAGGGATTTGAGGAAAACGATGCAGAACGCTTACTCAGGACTGGGATTATTAAGCTTTGATTCCCAGTCTTTCAGAAATATAAACCAAATGCTTTTTAATACAAACTTTTAGCAGTTTAAAAAGTAATTTTGCACCAAATTAACAGAAAAAAATAATGGCCAGTACAGTACTATGCGCTTCTCACAACCAGTGATTTTCTGACAATTCACAATTTAATGGTTTTAAAATTAAACACCAATACACATTCCCTCACTCATTACACAAAATATAACAGAAATCATGCAACTTTTTACATTTCACACCAGGCTGGGGTAGATGGAACAAGAGGTGAAATGAGTCTGCTTTCATTCACCTGAAGTCTTGCTCTGCATCAGAAAATAACCACAAAATACCAAGAATCTTTTTGAAATCCACCAGTTCAGTTCCAAAATGATAGTCAACTTCTACAAATCACAACAGGGGAAACCCACAGGTGATAAATGAAAGTGGAGAAGTTACGCACTTTACAGTGTTAGAGCTATGTCCTGTGGTTAAAGAGACCACGTAGCATTTTTTATGTATAGTGTATTTCTGACAGTGTGGGTCCTTGGTAAAAGCCCTCTAGACTAATTTCCCCTAGACCAGTGTGTTTCAGATTGCCGGTTGAGATTCATTACTGGGTTGTGAAATCAACTTAGTGAGTCACACTGCATTACCCATACAAAAAAAAAAACCCACAAAATTTCAGATTACATCAAACATAAGTGTATTGTTTCACAGAACATTTTGTTTACGTTTATGTGCAAGATTGACATATAATATATGTAGTCTATTCCTTAGTGTGGGTAGCATTTTTTTTAAGTTTAACAATTACTGTTCTAGATGATACCTCATCCAAATGTGAAGATGCAGTTAAGCCAAATGACTCTACCTTTTGCCTCAATGAGCACTTTAATTCTCTAAGCATTTCTGGACAAGGCAACCATTAATTCTTTAGACTTCAACTCTTCTCAGGCATTAGCTTAAAAAGCGACTTTAAAATCACCTAACTTCTATGTAGTCCTTTTCCAAAGCCCCAGACCACAAAGCCACATCCCAGGCTTTTCTTAGCCATTTTTTTTTTTGTCCTTTCTGAATGCCCTGAGAATTCATTGCACTTATCACCCCTGCAACAGCAACCATGTACTTTCTCTGCCTCAAAGAATTCTTCAGACTCAAGTCCCCTCCCCATAGAGTACAATGTGGCTCCCAGTTTCCCTATTTCCTATTTGTTGAAACAAGCACTAAATTACATTTCTTTTGGGGGAAAATGTGCGGAGATGAATTGTTGTATTCATTTTACTTAAATGGACCAAAGAAACCAAGATAGAGCCACAGAGAGACCGATAAGGCTAAACAGTTTAGGAAAGAAATGAGAACCTATCAACAGAGATGTCAGCGCCAGATGGGAGCTGCTGGGGAAAGGCACAGGACCTCAGGTCAGGCCCAGACAGGGTCAGCTTCATGGGCTTGTAACCTATGGCATAGTACAGGGCCCTGAATTCACAAAGACTCCATGCTTGGTTTAATGCTTTGCTGTTTCTGATTCGACATTCTTAATGATTTTATTTTTGAACTTTAATTTTGTTAAGAAAAGTCCAATGAGACAATGCAGCATGTATGCATAGTGGGGATAAGTACAGTATGCGTGTCTGCTGGCCTTGCCTCCCTATTCACATACAGCATTTGCAATTCCCTGTGAACACAGAATTCTAATGGACTCATAATGGGTGGAATTTTCAGTAAGACTCAAAACAAGTGTGTCACACCTAGAATGGAAGTAGGCAAGAGTGCTGACAGCCCTAAAGCATTGCTTTCCGTTTGAACCAGAACTTGGTTTGAACAGACAGGACATTTTAAGAAACTGAACAAACCAAGAAACCTTATCCTTCCTTACATTACTTCTTTGTATTAGCAAACCACATACACTGAAGATAGTGACAAAGAAGGAAAGGAAAAGGTAAGGCAAGTGACAATTTTTCCTTTCAGTTTGTCCTTATACATCAGTAAGTCAAATGCAGAGAATGTTGGTAGAATGTGTGATATCAAGAAGTAAAAGAGCTGTGACTCGTGTGACTTGGTTGGGCATCATCCAATTAAACAAAAGGTCGCCAGTTCGATTCCCAGTCATGGCACATGCCTGGGTTGCAGGTTCAGTCCCCATTGGGATGTTAATGAGAAGCAAACACCAATCAATGTTTCTCACCCTCTCTCCCCCCTCCCTTCTTATCTCTAAAAATAGGTAAAATCTTTTTAAAACCATTAAAATTTTTTTTAAAAAGTGAGGTAAAAAGTTGAGTTACTTTTGTCCAGCATTACCACTGTATTGATAAGAACAAAATAGGGATTTCCGGCCAAGATGGAGGCATAAGTAGACACACTGCACCTTCTCGCACAACCAAAAGGACAACAAATTTAAAAACAAAACCAACCAGAACTGATAGAAAATTGAACTGTATGGAAGTCCAACAACCAAGGGGTTAAAGAAACATTCATCCAGACTGGTAGGAGGGGCGGACACAGGCAGCCTGGCAGAGAGGACTTGCTGAGGCAGCGGCTGCCTGACTGGGTGGTCCCACATGGGTGGTTTATCTTCTCACGCAGATAAACTGGGAGGAACAACTGGGGAACGTGACAGACCGCACAACCCAGGGTCCCAGCGAGGGGTAAAAAAATCCTCAAAACCTCTAACTGAAAACTCCCGTGGGGGTTGTGGCAGCAGCAGGAGAACTTGTTGGGGAGACCCACAGAGTTCTAGAATATACACAAGCCAACGCACCCAGGATTCAGCACCAGAAGGGCCCAATTTGCTTGTGGGTAGAGAAGGCAGTGACTGAAAGCTGGCTGAGAGCAGAACAAGCCACACTGTTCCCTCTGGGACCCCTCCCCCACATACAGTGTAACAACACAGCCACATGGGTTGCTCCACCCTGGTGAACACCCAAGGCTCCACCCCTTACTATGTAACAGGCATGTCAAGACAAAAAAAAGGGCCCAAATGAAAGAACAGTTCAAAGCTCTGGAAAAAATACAACTAAGAAATGGATAGCCAACCTATCAGATGCACAGTTCAAAACACTGGTAATCAGGATGCTCCAGGAACTCATGGGTACTCTTAACAGCATAAAAAAGACCCAGCAGCAATGAAGGTTGCATTATGTGAAATAAAGAAAAATCTACAGGGAACCAACAGTTTTTGGAAAGAAACTGGGACTCAAATCAATGGTTTGGAGCAGAGGGAAGAAATAAACATTCAACCAGAACAGAATGAAGAAACAAGAAGTCAAAAAAAAAAAAAAAAAAATGAGGAGAGGCTTAAGAACCTTCAGGACATCTTTAAATGTTCCAACATCTGAAACATATGGTGCCAAAAGGAGAAGAGGAAGACCAAGAAATTGAAAACTTATGTGAAAAAATAATGAAGAACTTCCCAAATCTGGCAAAGGAGACTTCTATGAAGTCCACAAAACTCAGAGAGTCCCAAAGAAATTGGACCCAAGGAGGAACACATCAAGGCACATCATAATTACATTAGCCAAGATTAAAATTAAGGAGAGAATCTCAAAAGCAACAAGAGAAAAAGAGTTACTTACAAATGAGTTCCCATTAGACTATCAGCTGATTTCTCCAAAGAAACCTACAGGCAAGAAGGGGCTGGAAAGAAGTATTCCAAGTCCTGAAAGGCAAGGACCTACATCCAAAATTACTCTATCCAGCAAAGCTATCATGTAGAATGGAAGGACAGATGAAGTGCTTCCCAGATAAGGTCAAATTAAAGCTCATCATCACCCAGCCCTTATTATATGCAATCTTAAAGGGACTTATCTAAGAAAAAGAAGATAAAAAATATGAACAGTAAAATGACAACAAACTCACAGCTATTAACAACCGAACCTAAAAAAAACAAACAAACTAAGCAAACAACTAGAACTGGGACAGAATCACAGAAATGGAGATGACATGGAGGGTTATCAGCAGGGAGGGGGTCAGGGGAAGAATGAGGGAAAAGGTACAGAGAATAAGTAGCATAAATGGTAGGTAGAAAATAGACAGGGGAGGTTAAGAATAGTATAGGAAATGTAGAAGCCGAAGAACTTATATGTACAACCCATGGACATGAACGAAAGGTGGGGAATGTGGGTGGGAGAGGGTGTTCAGGGCAGAGGGGAATAAAGGGGGGGAAATGGGACAACTGTAATAGCATAGTCAAAAAAATATATTTAAAAAATAAGAACAAAATACACATGAATGTATGAGCTACAAAATACCAATTATGTAATTTCAGTGATTCCACATGGCAGTTATTTTTTAGAATTGCATTGAACATTGTCATTATACAATATGAAAACATCAAAATTTGTGCTAATAACTTAAAAGTTTAACTTTACTTACAATAACATTAAAAAGCAAATTTGAAAATACCATGTTGCAAAAGAAATTGCAGAACAGAAAAGCTTTATTTCAGTACTTTTTAATGCCACCTTTTCCCTGCTTTTTAAAGAAGCTTGCATTTTCATTTTGCACTGGGCCCTGCAAATTATGAAGCTGACCCTCTTCAGGATTGGAAATAGGACCAATAGCATTCTGTTCCTCTTGAATTAATCTATCTACATTTCTTTCCTAAAGAGCTGGGTGTGAGGTTCATGAAGCACAGGAGGCTCCAGAAAGACTTTGTTCTGAAAGCCATTGGTGAGAACCCTGTGTCCCTTACACAACCGAACTCCGACTTGTATCACGACTCTAGCTCCCTTGGGGGCAATAAGAATGATCTTGGCCTGCACGGAAAAATGTCACAGTGCTTAACACCTCCGCTGAACAGGGTTTGTTGTCCAACTTAGGGTTGGAGGTCCTGATGAGCTAACTGTGCATTTTCAGAAGTGTCCTCACTATCCAAGGTGCAATTGTAATTCAGGGAAAAAAATGGGCTCCACGACATGGAATTAAATGGAAAACTCAAGGCTCACTCAAAGCACTGGAATACTCACAGTAAATGATTGGCAGAGGAAGTTTAGCTCAAGCATCAGGCACTGGGTAGACCCATAATACAGGGATGCCAAGGGTTCCCACTGTTCAAGAAACAAAAACCACCCAGAGACTTCCACGTCTTATTGTCCTACAATTATAGATGGCCTTTAAAAAATCTGCTATCCTGGTAAACACCTTGTCTTACCACAAATGCAGTATGTATTAGAGGTATGGTATCAGTTGGCCCTTCATCCAACTTGAAACAAACCGTGGAAGTTTTCCCTCAGGACATGATACATATCAGGGTGAGACTGGAGTGAATGGCACATTAATGACTACGACTGCAATGAAAGGTGGGAGACATGTTGTTAAGATGCCAGAACCACCAACCATCTCTAGCTCTATCACATATGCCCAGGTGGCACCGTTATCATGGTAGCAAGCAAAATAATTCTCCAATATTGCCTTTCCTTATTTCCTGGTTCTCCAAATGTATCATTAAACCTTTTCATCTTACCTTTATTGTTCTAAAACCTCATATCCATTTGATTCTCTTTGCCACATTCGAGTAATTCTCAGGATCTCTTCCAATTCACTAACTCTATTCACTGTATCTAATCGTCTGACCAATCCACTGAGCTTATTTCAGAAATTGTATTTTTCATTTCTACAAGTTGTTTTTCAAGTCTTTATCAGTCTTCGTAGACTCTTACTGCTTGCTCATTTTTGTGATTGCCATGTTGTTTCATTCACTCAAAAATTTGAGCACCTACTCCGTGCAAGGCAATGTTCTAGGTGCTGGAGTTATATGTCAAATGAAACTAATCCCAGTGGAAGAACTGCCACAAACCAGTAAGGTTCTTTTATATTGTCTAGTAATCCCAAAATCTGTTTAGTGGTCTCTGTATATTATATATTGCTTCAACTGTCAGAGCAGCTTGTCTGGTGATTGACTATGAGCTATTTGGTTGATCTAAAGTTTCAGCAATTTTGGGAGTATCCTTAAGGGTTAATAGCTATTATCCTTGTTTTATCCTTAAAACAAGGAGTTTTTATCCTTATTTTATTGAAACACAGCCAGGCCCATTCTTTTACATATTGTGGCTGCTTTCATGCTATAGTAGCAGAGTTGAGTTGATGTGAAGCAGATTATATGGTTCACAAAACCTGAAATATTAGCTATCTGACTGCTTAAGAAGTTTGCTGACCTCTGATCTACACAGAAACTAAAAACCAAACTGAAACAGGCATTAACATATACCGTTGGAACAAGTGAATCGGCACAACCTTACTAAAGATACTTTCTCAGTGGGGTGAGAGCTAAGCAAGCGGCATTGTTCCCTCTCTGACCCCCTCCCCTACATATAGCAGCAAACACAGCAAAGTGGTGCAGCCCTGGTGAATATCTAAGGCTCCACCCCTTACTATGGAACAGGCACCCTAGACAAAAAATGTGGTCCAAATGAAAGAACAGATCAAAGCTCAAAAAATACAACTAAGTGATGAAGAGATAGCCAACCTATCAGATGCAGAGTTCAAAACACTGGTAATCAGGATGCTCACAGAAATTATTGAGTATGGTTCCAAAATAGAAGAAAAAGTGAAGGCTATGCAAAGTGAAATAAAGGAAAATGTACAGGAACCAAGAGTAAAGGGAAGGAAACTGGAACTCAAATCAATGGTTTGGAGCAGAAGGAAGAACTAAACATTCAACTGGAACAGAATGAAGAAACAAAAAGTAAAAAAAATGAGGAGAGGCTTAGGAACTTCTGGGACAACTTTAAATGCAGGCAACAAGGAGCTGGAAAGTATTCCAAGTCATGAAAGGCAAGGACCTACATCCAAAATTACTCTATCCAGCAAAGCTTTCATTTAGAATGGAAGGGCAGATAAAGTACTTCCCAGATAAGGTCAAGTTAAAGGGGTTCATCATCATCAAGCCATTATTATATGAAATGGTAAAGGGACTTATCTAAGAAAAAGATGAAAAAATATGAACAGTAAAGTGACAACAAACTCACTACTAAAAACAACTGAACCTATAAAAAAACAAAAGAACAAAAACAAACTAAGCAAACAGAACAGAAACAGAACACAGAAATGGAGACCACATGGAGGGTCCTTAGCAGGGAGAGGGAGAATAGGGGGAAAAGTACAGGGTATAAGCATAGTTGATAGGTACAAAATAGACAGGAGGAGGTTAAGAACAGTATAGGAAATGAAGAAGCCAAAGAACTTGTATGTATGACCCATGAACAAACCTAAGGGGTGGGGAATACTGGAGGGAGGGGTGGTACAGGGCGGAGGGGACTAAAAGAGAGGAAATAAATGGGACAACTATAATAGCATAATCAGTAAGATACACTTAAAAAGTCCTCCCACGCCCTCTCAGTTGAATACATTTTTTCATGCTTTTAGAGAGAGGAAGGGTGAGAAACATCAATGAGAAAGATAAGCACTGACTGGTTGCCTACAGTACATGCCTGACTTTAGTTACAGGGCAACACCCCAACTGAGCCACAGGGGCCAGGGCAAAAATGCACTTTCATTTCGTAACTAATTCTGACACATGAACTTAATAATCAGAGAGGTACACAAAGACTTGTGGACTAGGCTGTTCAGCAATTATCCAGGAAGGTATTAAATAATGGTAGGAAAAAATTTATAGAAAAACACTTGATTCTAAAAACTTGAAAAATTCACTCTTTCGTATGTCACCTTGGCTCCCCTCATCTTACCTATTTACCTTCATGATCACCAAGGCTTTCTTCATTCCCTCTGCTTCAGGTTAAGCCCTTCACATGTCATCTTGGTCCTAACTCTTTTGGGATTTTTCTGGACTTTATCTCAATTTCATTCTTGCTATTGTTTCTTGTCCATAAATAAGCAAAACATCCTATATTCAGGACAAAATAGTCAACTAGTCTCAACCCTATGACCTCTTCAATCTATTTATTTCTCTTAAGCAATAGGGGACAGAAAAGGAGACAGTAACTCACTGCATGAACATACTTCCATTTCTTTGATTCTTCAACCCACTATATTTAAGCTTCCACGTCTTACAATCCTGTGCTCTAATGATACTATTTCCACTAAAATTACTAATGGGCAAGCTGTAAATTGAAAGCAGGATTTTTTTTTAACTGTAAAGACAGGTTATTAGAACTTTACTGTTACAACTCTATAAAATTTTTAACGTAATTATTAGTTTATACAGTATAGGTTTCTCCGGTTAAGCAAACTACAAAAAATGGTCATTACAAAAAGATAAGGCATAATTTTATTACTTTAAACATTTCATCACAATGAAAATAAACTAAAGTAAGACATGGCTTTATAAAAATAAATTTTTATTAAAAGCAGTAGAGTCTGAGCAGGAGACAGTACAAAGTGTAAACAATGTAAACATCACTACATTCAGCTCAGCCTGATTGAATGCTGAAAGACAACTCTAGATGCTCTATGTGCCGTTACTAGCAAGATACATTAATTCTATTGTACATAGAAAACACACTCTAATTTGATTAGGAGAAGCATTTTATCGAAGTCGGTCCCATCGCCAAATACTGGCATCATCACAAACAGCTATAAGAATGCTGCTATCCCTGCTAAAACTGGTTTGTCGAATTGCAGCCACACATTTTTGATGAGTCAGTGTTGTACATCTATGGAGAAAACATGACAACAGGTTAAATATCATACGTACGTAATGTTGTCAGTATCTGACTTACAACAGTGAAAAAATGAAAAGATGTTCCAAATTATACAGAAAGCATTTGAAACCAGAATACACTTCACTAAGATCTCAATCTCAAATTTCATAAAATTTGGGTATTTAAAAATTCAAGAGGCACCATATAACTTATATAAAAAAGAAGTAACTTGTTATCAAGGTACTCATAAAAAATGATCATTAGAATAAAAAATACTTTAAAATACTCTGAGACATGTAAATGTTACAAATGAGTTAAAGATGACATTGCAAGTGTAAATTACTTCCTCTATTTGGCATAACTATAAAGACAGAAATTATAAATAGGAACTTCTAAATACTTACTTGGCTTTATGAGGATCTTCTACTTCTAAATCCCAAACATAAAGTTTGCCAACCTGATTGCCCAGTGCAAGCATCTGTATAAACATTTTTTAAAACACCAAGTAATTAAAATTAAAATAAGCTTTAAAGATTTCAAGCAATTCTAAGACATCTTTCTTATCTGGGGAAAACCTTAGACCTAGCCTCTGGCTATGCTCTGGATTATTTCTTTGCATTTTACATTTCTGATTTGTAAGTGGGGTAAGCAACTAATGCTTCAAAGAGGCATCTTGAGTAAATAAGAAGGCATGCCTCAAATTTATAAAGGGCTTTACAATTTATACTATACATATGTATTCTTTTTTTCTGCCTTAAAGAATTACAGCAAAAGCTATAAGAAAGCTATAGCAAAAACTTTCTTATAAATACTGAGGTAATTCATTATCACAAAATCCTAATACCAAATTTATTTAAAATTTTAGATAACCAGTATTTTGTCTCTTCCCTGTTGGGTTTTTTTGTTTGTTTGTTTTTAAGTTCTTCTGGGAAACAGCCACATAAAAATACTAACTCGAATCACCAAACACAAAATCTCAGCCACAGATGTTGTAGAAAAAAAAAACCTAAGTGCCACCACTGACATCTGTCGATTTCATTTATAAGCACCGCAGATGGTGTTCAGCATCACAAGAACAGAATAACATCAAAGGCCAAAGCAATGAATACAAAACATCAAGGTAGTTTCTTAAAAGAAACAGAATTAAAGATGCACAACAGAGAAAACTAAAGTTACCACGGCTTTAAGTCAAATAATTTCAAAATATAAAAATGTTACCTTTTGCCAGAAATCCATAGAAAACCTCATGTACCAAATGTCACATTGGCTGTAATCAAATCGCCCAAGAATAGTCACATTAGACTCACTGGGCTTAATTTTATCTATATCATCTTCCATTTTGCCAGGTTTCCAGCACACAATGGCATTTTCACAAGACTTTAAAAAAAGAGTGAGACAAAAATATTATTTGTAGAACTGAACTATAAATATTGAAACAAAGCCTTTTCTCTATTATCATTGTAGAACTGACAGCTCATAGAATCTGGTTATCCATCTACTAAGTACAGTGATATACATTCATTTCTGTTTATAGAGTCCACATTTGAGGACAAAAAGTCCAACTACCAACATATTTCTGACAATACAAAAGCATTACATTATCTGGGGGTTATTCATTTTGGAAGTCACAATTTCTCTTCCAAAACAAACCAAATTCAGCTCTAGACACTTTAGCATCCAGAGACTTGAAGTGTTTTATAGGAAAGGTAAAATTACAAACACTGTATTAGACTACATGGCTCTTCAATGTGGCTCTGCTTGCTTCACTAGTTTCATCTTTCCCTAATCCAACTGCTCACTTCACCTCTAACCACACACATGGTTCCCTTTATCTGGTTCACTATTAATCCCTCATCTCCAGTGTCCATGGTACACAGTAGGTACTCAACAGGAAAGCTAATGAATTCACAGAAAGTACCTTAGAGATCAGATTATATAAGTCATAAAAGCAGTGATTTAACATTAAGACATGATATGGGGATGGAATTGAAATAGACTGAGTTATTATACCTTCCCTATCATCTCTAACTTCAAATCTTTGCACACACTTAAGTAGCGAATGGTAGAGAAGATAATGGAAGATAACTTGCAAAACAGGGGGCACTACTCAGATTACAGGGTAAGTCCAAGGCTTACCAGTTAAGAGACATCTGGCAATGTCTCTGGCCTCTACTGAATACAGGTCAGAGATGCTGCTGAACATCTCACAAAGTACCTCAATAGTCACCAGGACTAATAACTGCTGGTGTAGGTGAAGACTGCCTCCTGAAGTTCCATAGGAAACAGTGGCAAATCACACGTGGCAATCCTGAGGTACTGACTGGCATTTAAACAGCTGTACAGTAGGTCTAGAGGAGGATTAGGGTGGGGTCAACCTGCTTTTTTTCTTTTCTGCCTTTTTTACGATATAAAACCCCAGGGCTATACATTTACAAGTTCCTTACTGTAAAGTACTAGACAAATCACTTGGTCTGAACACTCCTAAGTGTACAACTGGGTCGATAACCTGCAGTTTTCTCAACACATCTTGGCCCTAGCCCTACTGAGTCAGAATGTCTGACATAGGAGGCTGAAGCAGAAGTGTAAAATAGCTATTCAAGTGCTTCTTACTGACTACAGGAGTAAAGGATCCTAGTAGAGTCTTTCCATGGAGAACTAAAGCATAGGGAGAGAGCATTTATCCATGCTAACAAATGGGTGCACTTCAAATCACCTAGAGAGCTTTTAAAACTTACACATTCCTAAGTCCTTGTGTCAGATTTAGAATTTGTGGCTTCTAAGGTCTAGGAATCTATTTTTACAATGTTCCTTAATGATTCCAATGCAGAGCCAGATGTGAGAACCACCAATATAGTGGTTTGCCCAAAAAGTCCATTACGTTTTTTTCCCATACGATGGCTCTAATAGTGCTTAGTTGTGTATATTTTGTTAGACTGCATTGTGACAGCTGTCATGTCAGCATGCATTAAAAAAATCATAATTGGTGAATTTTTGTGCAGCCGTTTAATAGTGAAGATGGAATAAGCAACACTTTCACTGTATGCTTTATTGTTTCAAGAAAGGTAAAAATGCAACTGAAGCAAGAAAAAAAGATTAGTGCAGTGTATGGAGAATGTGCTGTGACTGATTGAACGTGTCAAAAGTGGTTTGTGAAGTTTCTTGGTACTACTCCCATTTTGGCCACATAATTCTTTGCTGTGGGGCTGTCTTATGCATTGGAAGATGTTTAGTAGGGCCCCTGGCCTCTACCCACTGGAAGCCAATAGCAGGAGATAGCTGACACACTCAAATATCCAAATCAATATAGTTTTTGGTGAAAATGAAAAATGTGTCTTTATTTTACGGAAAAATTGTAATGGACTTTTTGGGCAACCAATAGTTCACTGAGTTTATTTAGCCTCCCACCTAAAATGCAGAAATCCTTTCTTAACATCTAAGTTCTAAGAGCAGAAATTTTATAGTATTTTTACTTCCAAAATGACAGAATAGATATACTTTTTCTCTATTTGTCCCACTAAGTACAACTTAAAGGTCTGAAAAGTAGAGAGGAGGCAAACTGATGAGGAATCCTAGAACATGCAGGAAACTCAGTTCCCCAGTTTTCTTTTCCCTCATTTATGTATTTCAGCCTTGATGCTAGAAAAGTCAGCAACTCAACAATTCTAATGAATGGAGTGACAAACAAACAAAACCAACCCTTCATCCCCAAAAGCCTACTCTCTACAAGAGAACAAAATGACAACCTAGCAAGAGAGAGTATTTTCAGACAAATGCTCTACTATAGCTAAATTCCACAGAAAAAACAGTGGGCCTGCCCTCATATGAACCAGCAAAGGCCCAGTGGGAATCCCTTCTCAGGTGGTAACTAAGCATCTTAGTACATAGTAACCCCGACTCCTTCTACCCTTCATGGTAATGAGGTGACTCCTCCTCTCTGGCTGGGGTGTTATCAGAGGAGGCCTAGAAGAGACAGGATGTTCACAACCACCTACCACCTGCAGTGTCAGTGGAGACCACCCAAGAAGCAGTAATGAGTCCCGTCGGCCCCTTCTGCTAAGGGTAGTGTCACCTAAGGTGCAGTGGAAAGCCTGAACTCACACCCCATCAGTAAGGAAACGTCATCGCCAAGTCAACAGAGTGGGGAACCTAAACTTTCCTTGCTACCTGCCAATCATGAGGCACTGCTCCTCTTCCACAGCTGAAATTTATTAGAGCAAGCCTGCTACAGAAGATCCAAAGTTTGTAACATAATATCCAAAATATCAAGATCTTAATAAAAAATCACTCATCATACCTAAAAACATATCTCAGTGCCCTCCTTGGAGTGCACCCATGCCCTTCTTTGGGGGCCCCTATGGGATTTGCAAGCACGGGAACAGTGGGCAGCAAAACCCATGAACTTGTCTCCGAGGCCTCTTTTCTCTGACCTTTCAGTGAGTCAACAGCAGACTCACCTTGGCTCACTTCTTTAACGTTTCTAGAGAGCCAAAGCAACCCCACCCAGGCTCTCTCCTATTGTTTCTTCTACCCTAAGCCCTTCCTTTGTTTCACTGTCCCCAGCTTTAATAAATGTACTCTCAAATAAAATAAAATAAAATAAATTAGTTAATTGAAAGAAACATGAACATCTCAACTTTAATGAACTATCTGACAAGGATTTTAAAGCAGCCATCATAAAAATGCTTCAATGAGCAATTTATAAATAAGAAATAAGCCTACTACAGATTCAGGAAGTTTGATGAACCCCAAAATGATAAACTCAAAGAAATCTGTATTAAGACATGTCACAAACTTACAAAAAACCAAATACAAAGAAAGAAATCCTGAAAGCAGTTAAACAGAAAGGACCACTCCAGGGATGGCAGGTTTCTCATTAGAAACCATGGAGACCAGAAAGAAGGGGCACAACATTTTTCAAATGGTTAAGAACTGTAACACAAAATCTCATATACAGTAAATACACCTTGAAGGAATTAAGGGGAAATGAAAACATTCTCAAACATGAAAAATTAAGAGAATTTGTTACCAGCAGATCCACACTAAAAGAACAGCTCCAGGAAGTTTTATGAACATAACGGAAAAGATGTAAGAAGGGATCTTGAAACATCAAACATCAGGAAGAATAAAAAAAGCAAAATGAGTAAATACAATATTCACTTTTTCCTCTTTTTTCCCTATGTTTGATGGTTGAAGCAAAAACTAATACTATTTGATGCAGTTCTTCATTGTAAAGGAAATATTTAAGACAATTATATAAATAGAAGACAAAGTGAAGTAAAGAAAAGTAAGGTTTCCACACCTCACCCGAAAGAGTAAAACACTGATACAAAGTTAAGTAGACTGATTTACAGTTGACCCTTGAACAACAGGGGTTTGAACTGTGCAGGTCCACCAACTCATGGACTTTTTGTGGGGGTGGGAAGGGGAAGGCTATTTTTGATCTGCAGTTGGAAATCCACATCCACATACATAGAGGGCCAACTGTAGTTCTACACAGATTTCTGTGTGAGGGATCAGAACCCTTCCCTGGGTGTCCAACCTATGGCCCATGGACCACATGCAGCCCAGGATGACTATGTATGCGACCCAACACAAAACCATAATTTTACTTAATACCTTTTTTCTTTTGCTCATCAGTTTTCATTAGTGTTTGTATATTTAATGTGTGGCCCAAGACAACTCTTCTTCTTCCAGTGTGGCCCAGAGACGCCAAAAGGCTGGACACACCTGAGTGAAACCGTCATGCTGTTCAACGATCAAATGTATGTGCCACAGGTATATCATATATACAGTAACATCTAGGGCAAACACCAAAAAAGCTGAACAAAGAAATATACTAAAAAATATAAGCAAATCAAAAAGGAATTATTGTGTTCACATAACCTACACAAAGTTAGAAAAAAACCCAACAAAATTAAAAATTAAAAAAAAATTAAATGGCAGACAATGTGATAATTGATATGTTAAAGCTCTAATGTAAATGGTCTAAATATAGCAACTAAAAGTTAGAAAGTGTGGATTAAAAAAAGTGACCTGATTATATACTGCCTACAAGAAACTCACTTCAGATATATGTACATTAAAAGTAAAAAGTTAGAAAAGGATATATACCATGCAAACATCAATCAAAAGAAAGTAAAAATGACTAAGATGGACTTTAGATAATGATAAAAGGGTCAAGCCACCAAGAATAGCAATAGTAAGTGTATAAACACCAACCAATAGAGCTGCAAGATATCAAGAACTGAAAGGGAAAAATCCACAATTATAGCTGAAGACTTCAACAGCAGTCTCTCAATAATAAAACAAGTAGAAAATCAACAAAGATAGAGATCACCTAGTAACTGAACAATACACTACATGTCAAAATTTCTGAGATAACGGCTAAAGCAGTGCTGACAGAAAATAACCTAACAAAAGTCAATAACCTAAGCTCCCACCTTAAGAAACTAGCAAAATACAAGTATACCTATAGCAAACAAAAGGAGATTTTAAAAAGACTATCACAACTTATCAATATGAAATCGTTCACATTTGAGTAGACTTTTAACTATTAAGAAAATTAAATTTGTGATTTTAAAACTCCCCTTCAAAATTTTCTAGGCCCAGATGACTTAATTGGAAAACCCTATCAACCATTTAAAGAATTAACACCAATTTCTTCAAGAAAATACAAGTGTAGATTTGCAATTGATTTTATGAAAACAGTATTCTCGATACCAAAACCAGGCAAAAACAATATAGAAGAAAACTTTAGATCAACACCATAACCTCATGAATGACACAAAAATCTTTAACAAAATATTAGCAAGGAGAATTCAGCAACTTATAAAAATAATTGTACAGCATGACCAAATAAACTTATTCCAGGGATACAAGGCTATATCAATAATCAATGACCAATCAATGGAATCTACTGCATTAATAGGCTGAAGAAACTGCATGATCATATCAACTGATGAAGAAAAAGCATTTAACAAAATTCAACACTCATTCATGATAAAACTCAAAAAATTGAAAAGGGGACAGTTCTCAACTTGATAGGGAATATCTACAGAAGAGAAACAGCTAATACACGTAATTGTGAAAGACTAAATTTCTCCCCTTAATATCAGAAATAAGTCAAGGATGTCTGCTCTTAACACTGCTAATCAACATAGTATTGGACATATGCCAATATAATAAGGCCAGAAAAGGAAATAGCATCCAGATCAGAAAGGAAAATATAAAACTGTCCCTATTTGCAGATGATAAGATGGTCTACGTAGAAATTCCCAAGTAATTAACAATGACACCACTCCTAGAATAGGGTCTAATAGGTCACAGGATTCAAGACTAATATGCAAAAATCAACTGTATTAATATATAGTAACAATGAACACACAGAAATGGAAATAAGAAATACCACTTATAATTACTCAAAAAAGGGAAAAATACTTAGGTCTAAATCTAACAAAGCAGGTACAGAACTTGTATGCTTAAACTACAAAATGCTAATCATAAAAATCAAAGACCTAAATAAATGGAGATACCATGTTCATGGATTAGAAGACTAAGCAGAGTAAAGATACTAACTCCCCACCAAATTGACGTATAGATTTAACACAATTCCGATCAAAAGCCTCCCTCCCCGCCAAATAACTCCTGCAAGATTTTTAATAAATGTAGACAAGATTATTCTAAAATTTTTATGGAAAGGCAAAGCAACTAGAGTAACTAAAATAATTTTGAAAAAGAATAATAAAATGGAAGAAATCACTCTACCCATTCCAAGACTTATTACAGAGCTAGAGTAATCAAAACTGTGTGTGTAGTACTGGTGGAGTACTGGAATGAAAAAGAAAAAACCAGAAACAGCCTCACACAAGTATGGCCAATTTTGACAAAGGTACGAAAGCAATTAAAAGGAGAAAGAACAGTCTTTCAATAAATGGTGCTAAAACAATTGGATATCTATAGACAAAAATAAACTTCTACCTAAACCTCATGCAAAAATTAACTTTAAATGGATCATATATTTAATACAAAATGTAACAGTTTAAGAATTTTTGAAGAAAACACAGGAGAAAATCTTTAGAATCTTTGGCTTGGTAAAGAGCATTTAAACATAACATCAAAAGCATGATCCATAAAATAATAATTAAAAAATCAATAAATTGAACTTCATCAAAATTAGAAACGTGCTCTGCAAAAGACCTTGTTAAGAGGATGAAAAGACAAGCTATAGACTGGAAGAAAATATTTGGAAACTACATATCTGACACAGGATTCGTATTTAGAATATATTAAGAATTCTCAAAACTCAACAGTAAAAATAAAAACAAAAACCAATCCAATTAGAAAATGAGCAAAAGATATGAAGAGACATCATCGAAAAGGATATATGGATGGTAAATAAGCACATGAAAGATGTTCAACATCACTAGCCATCAGGGAAATGCAAATTAAGACCACGATGAGATATCACTACACACCTATCAGAACAGCTAAAATAAAAAATAGTGACAATACCAAATGCCGGCGAAGATTCCGAGACACTCGAGCTCTCTTACATTTCTGGTGGGAATGTAAAATGGGACGGCCACTCTGGAAAATAGTTTGGCAGTTTCTTAAAAAACTAAATAAACTTAACCATGACCCAGCAATTGCCCTTCTAGGCATTTATCCCAGAGAAATGAAAACTTACAAGTAAGTCCACACAAAACCTGTACACGATTATTCATTGGCAGCTTTATTTGTAGTAGCCCCAATCTGGAAAGGACCAAAATGTCCTACAATAGATGAATCGCTAAATAAACTGTGGTACATCCCATACCATGGAATACTACTGAACAATAAAAAGGGAGAAGTACTGATACACACAACAACTTGGATGGCATTATAATGAGTGGAAAAAAAAAACCAATCTTAAAAGGCCCCATGCTGTAACATTCTTGACATGACAAAATCACATGTGATAAAATGACATACACATTATACAATGTCAATTTCCTGGATTTGATACTGTGTTATAATTATAAAATCATTGGGGGAAGGGCAATATGGGGCCTCTCTGCACTATCTTTGAAACTTCCTGTGAATCTAATTTAAAGATTAAAAGGTAAAAAGAAAAAAAAAATAAACAGGTAAAACTATCTGCAAGGTCAAGAAAAAAAAAAAATAAGGCTCTGCCCAAGAAAATGTGAAGTGCCCTAAAATCCACACAAGAAAAGAAACTGGATAGCAATTTCTCCAAATTTGACAATCCTAAATGTTCAGATGACATCACCAACAACTTCTCTAAATTAGCAGCAAAAATTAAATATATATACATATCAACATTCTAGAGAATGGGTTGGCAAACTATACAGCCCATGAGCCAACTCCAGCTGTCTGTGTTTATATGTAAAAGATTGCTGAAATGGACACAAACATTAAAAAAAAACCCTACTAGTATTGGCTTTAAATATTGGTTATTTTACAATAACACTGGGAATCACAACAGTATCATCATACAAATTAACATTTTTTATTTTATTGGAGCACAAATTATAATAATTCATTGGGATGTTTTAAGCCAGCAACTTTCCAACCCTATCAAAATATGAGACTTAAAAAGAAAAAAACAAAAGAGCAATTTCCCATCTGCCATCCAATTTACCAAAATGCATAAAAAACCGTGCTCCCTAAAAAGATCCAACTCACACGAACAATGGAAGTACAGCTTAACAGCAATTACCATACCTTGGAAAGTATCAAATCACCTAACCATCGCACACAATCAACATAATTCCTATGTATGTCTCTGGTAGAAAAGTCAGGAAAGTGAATTTTCTGAGAAATAAATGGCCTGAAATGGAAATGTCAAAAGTTAAGAGAAAAAAGTATAGTAGAATTATACTAATTTTTATTTTTGGAGTTATAAAATTTTGAAAAATAAAATATATGACTATTGATTTTTCTTTGTTCCTAGAAAACTGAATACCTTCTTGTCTGTTCAGAGCTAAAGTCTTACTCCTTTTTTGTTTCTATATTTTATTATATTATCAGCTGTTAATTCAATTTTGTTTTTACCTTATGAAATTTCATTTACAAAAACTGGAGCTTCCAGGGTGTAAGGAGGATAAATGGTAATGTGAAAAAAAATACAATAAAAAATATTTGCAGCTTCCTACCTTACTATGTATAATATATAGGCCACATTTAATCAATTCGGGCTATTTAACCAATGATAAGCAAAGACATCTGATTACAGAACTGGAAGTTTTTCACAGAGAACACCTACTCAGTCCTTTAATATTAGCCTATGAAAGTCAACACATCTGTGTTATTTCAAAAGATAGTCATTTTTCTAGGAACAATGATATATTCCAAAGTCTGCTAAAATTAAAATTACATGAGAGCCTGCCTTGAGCAATAATTTCTGAAAATGGTTACTGAGAGGAATTTGACACTTATTAGGACTTTGCCTGTATTTAGAAAAACAAAGTATGGTGCCATTTTTTCCCTTTAAAATGTTTGTGTGAAGCCCTGGCCAGGTAACTTAGCTGGTCAAAGCATTGGTATATCAAGGTTTCGATTCAATCCCCGGTCAGGGCACACACAAGAACCAACAGATAAATGCATAAATAAGTGAAACAACAAACCGATATTGCTTTCTTTCCCTTCCCCTCTCTAAAAATAAAAATAAGTTAATAATATTTTTTACAAAGTGTGCGTGAAGACCATTAACTAAAAGTTACTGCCAATTCTATAGTTAATGAAATGTGTACCCAACATTTCTAATGTAATGATTCACTTTTTGTACTGAAATAACTCTAGAAGACTGACATGCCACGAATTAGTTATGTCTTGGGTAAGTCACAGGTCCTCTCTTTATTTTTCTCATTTATATAAAAAGGAATGTTGGGCTGAATCATTTCTAACATTCCTTCCAGTGCAAATTCTGGCATTTTTTCTTTATTAAAACATGAAAATGTTATTAATGATCTGATGTAAGGTCTTAACTCTGCTATAATTATGTTAATTATTTTTATGTCAAATACATATTATCTATGGTTAAACTTCTCAAGAACTGTTATTTTCTATAAACTGTGAAATGTAATTTCTATGTATTCCAGAGTTTCAAAAAAATATAAAAGTATAAATATAGTACTGTACTAACTCTTGCTGTTTTAAAATAGGTATCTGAAAATTATATGAAACCTTAAAGGCCACTGAGGTTAGATGAATGTTAGTGCATTGAAATATTTACTGATGGCTACAAATTTAACAAACATCTATTAATAGTCTGGCTTTATAACCAAAAAATAAATTCCAGCTCTTTGCTAAAAACAAAAATGTTAACATACAGACAAATGACAGTTATAGTGAAAGTACTAGCATTTCAAAAATATATTAAGAAGGTCCTGGCTGGGTAGCTCAGTTGGTGAGAGCATATCCCAATACACCAAGGTTGCTGGTTTGATCCCTGTTGAGGGGACATACAACAATCAACCAATGAATGCATAACTAAGTGGAACAACAAATTAATGTTTTTGTCTCCCTCTCTCTCCATTCCTCTTTAAAAAATTAAAAAATTTAAAAAATTAAATATATACACAGGGTCTGGCACAAATAGCATCCCCTTTTTATTACAAAATCTTTTTCTACAAAATCATAAGCATGCAATTCTATAACAAAAAAGTATCACACTCAAGCACACCATATGACATTTTAGGTGAAATGTTCAAATTAAAACTATAAATTAATATACCCATATTATTACCTTACCAATGACACTCAAGCAGACATTACTTCTGCTAGACCCTGTATATATAAAAAATAGCAAAGATCCCACCTCTTGGTCCTATGGAGCAAGGCTCCCACTTTTGAATTTTTCCATTTAATGAAACAAGGGAAGCATTATATTAACACGAATTAAAGCTAAGAACCCCATTTAAAAAACAAGATTTGCCCTGGCTGGTGTGGCTCAGTGGATTGGGTACCAGCCTGTGAACCAAAAGGTCACCAGTCTAATTTGCAGTTAGGGCACATGCCTGGATTGCAGGGCCGGGTCCACACTTGGGGGGACTTGTGAGAAGCAACTAATTGATGTTATCTCTTCCACACTGAGGTTTGTCTCCCTTTTCCTCCCTCTCTTCCCCCCACTCTAAAAATAAATAAAATATTGTTAAAAATAAAATAAAAAACAAGATTTACTATCCTGAATTAAATTTTACACTGTTGACGAATAATGCTAATAACATTCTGAAAGGTCCTTTGCTGTATTCCACAAATTATTTTAAGAGGCTTAAAATTTTTATAAATTAAAACGCCCACCACATATAACCTAAATACATTGTAAGTATAATATGCTACAAAATTAGAGAAGACACAATTTAAAGGGGATTTTGAAAAATGAACCACAAGTATATTAGATTAAATCAGTGAATTTATGGTATGTAAAGTATTTTAAAAAAGGGGCTCCTCATCTCAGTGCTGGGGACTTACATAACAAATTTGGAAAAGGTAAAACTCATCAATTCAACAGCATGAGAAAGATACTTGTTTTCAATGCCACAAATGTTACCTGTTAGTTTTATTTGGGTTATAATCATAAGATTCCTTAATTGCATTAATCATTCTCTTTGAATTAATCCTCCAAAGTTTAAGAGAGTGATCCATACCACAGGACATTATTTTCTCACCCAAAAGATCATAATCCTGTATGTAAAACAGAAAAGCTTAAGTTAACTATTTAAATTACTTCTCTAATTACACTACTCAATTTTTACCTGATGCAGAGTATTGTGAAACCACAACACTAACATTTTGGGTTGCACCTATGTAGGAAATAAAAGAGTTTTTACTGCTTTTAAGATTTAGTTTTATGTTATTTGTCACCACCACAGTGAATGAGTTTACACAACATGAAAGGCAAAGAAAGCACTGTATTTGAATTTTATTTTATATTTCAATGAACTTTAAAATATTTCCCTTGCTTGATTTTGAAAATAAACTGAATACTGAGGTACAACACAAAAACCTGAAGTTTTATTTCCTTTCTTTGTCCAACCCTAATCAAGCAATGAAACTGACTTCTGTCTGTGAAGCTACAATGAGTCTTTAAACAAATGAAATTTCATCTGTACATCTAAGTCAAAAACTTCAGTTATACTGATCTTAGAGCTCACTTTTAAATGACTTTTTAAAAATGCCTAAAAAAGAAAATATGTTTATCATCTGTAATTTACCAATTCTTAATAGGCATCTAACAGATGATCTATTATAACAACGTTATTCCACCTTATTTCATGGATAAGACCCTGTAGCACAGATATGCTGTTTAATTTAGTGCATGGTACATGCGTTAATGAAAATTTCATACATCTATCCTTCAGTCTGACATTGAATCCTATATTATAGAGAAGAAATATAGACTGTCACTTGTTCTCATTTTAAGAAATAAAAAAGAAACAAAAAAAGAAAAAACAGTATATGATGATGAAAGGAGATGACTTTGGATGGGTGAACACATAATATACAGATGATGGATTATGGAATTG
Organism: Trachops cirrhosus; assembly: GCA_028533065.1. Classification (NCBI taxonomy): domain Eukaryota; kingdom Metazoa; phylum Chordata; class Mammalia; order Chiroptera; family Phyllostomidae; genus Trachops; species Trachops cirrhosus. The sequence goes on along the minus strand of CM052543.1, from coordinate 51,126,173 downwards.
TACACCTGAAGCCTATATAATTTTATTAACTTATGAATTCACAAACCTGGCTGCTACTACTTTTTCTAATTATCTCACTTGTCAAAAGCAACAAGGCACCATTAAAGCCAGTAGCTCTAATTTAAAATTCTTAATAGAATGCTAGTCTCGGCTTTTTCACATATGGAGCCAACTGAAGACGACTACTTCGACTGCTAGAAAAGCCCCGTTGGCAGGGTATCTTCAAGTAGGCATGACTCTCACAAAAGCCTACAAACTGCAACTATAGGAATATTTAGTACTTCCAATTATAACGTCAATATCTGAAACCTGATTAAAAATACCTACATCATCAGGTAACACCATGCCATCAACAAGAGTTATCTAAAACTCAGTGTGAGCACAATAAAACACTTCCTGCAAATAAAAGATGAAGTTTCTTAATTGACAACTAATTTAACCTTTTCCTTCAATATCTAAGAAACAGCAAAAGTTAACTCGGTGACTTTAGATCAATAAAAGAAAAAAACAAGTTCACGGTATTCCTCCATGAGAACCTGGCCCTGATATAAAACAGTGCATGAGTACAGGTAAAACACAAAGACCCTTACTTGCTTTACTCCTTCACCTGTAAGAGAAAAACCTTGCATATCACAAGTAAATGGCATGAATGCTGGCAGGCTATATGAAAAGAAACCACATGTTTATTTTAAGGGAAGAGATGCAGGAGGGAGGAGATTGTTCACAACTATGTGCACCTCAAAGTCATTGCCTGCAGCTTCCAACTTACAGCACTTAGAACTTCATCTCTGTGCCCTTCAACACCTCCAAATATTGCCACCAGAGTGTCCGTTTGGATGTTCCATAATCGTAAAGCATGATCTAGTATAGACATAAAAAAATTAAGATAAAGTTTTATCATTCATTTACTGTGGACATTCAAAATCTCTTTAAAGAAGTAAAAGTTATAAAAGTTTGGACTTATGCATAGTAAAGACTAAGCATGGAATCCTTACACATATATAACAATTTTATAGTATTATAGACCTTTTAAACATTGTAACTGTATGGAGTGGTGAACACACAACACAGTGTACAGAATGTGTGTTATGGAATTGTGTGCCTGAAACCTATATAATTTTGTTAACCAGTATCACCCCAAAAAAATCAATTAAAAAGAAAAGAAACAATTAAAATTCTTTACTAAAGTCCTCAAAAAAACTGATAAAACGACAGCTTGCATTCTATTTCCTGCAAATCTAAATAAGGCATACTCACAGTGAGAAAAAAATAGAAATAAAAAGTTATAACTAATTCAAGCAATCTTATTTTCCACTAAATACTAGTAACAAAATAGGGTACAGTAATAATAAATATAAATGCCATGCAAAGCTTGAACTATAACAATGTTCATACTGTACATGAATATTAACATACAGGGTCTAGAAGAAGTAATACCAGACCCTGCAATTGGTAGGGTATGTGAATGTCTTACATGAGATGGGCAACAATTTGAACATTTCACCTAAAATGTCATATGGTGTGCCTGAGTGTGATATTATGTTACAGAATTACATGCTTAAGATTTTGTAATAAAAATCATATAAGCTCATAAACAAGGGGTATTACTTTTGCCAGACCTTGTATTACACTACTTACAATGTACACATTACACTGTACAATGTACAAATTAATCATTATAATGTACTTATTACATATTATGCTAATACCTTATGATACATTATGTTAGTACATAGTGGAATTTAATATTGCCATAAAAATGACTTCACTCCAATCATGCACAAACTTTTACATAGGCGTTTGTTATATACAACCCCTTCAGTGCCAGGAATGGTAATTCTATGTTTAACTATTTGAGGAACTGCCAGACTGTTTTTCAATGTGGCTACATTTACATTCCCACCAGCAATATGGGGGAGGAGAGTATCTCCACATCCTATCCAACACACTTTATTGTATCTTTTTGGTTATAACCATTCTAGCAAGTGTGAGGTAGTATTTCATTGTGTTTTTGATTTGTATTTCCCTGATGATTAATGAGATACTGAATGCCTTTTCATGTGCTCACCAAACATTTGTGTAGTTCTTTGAAAGATGTCATTCAAAACTTTTACCCATTTTTTAAATTTGAATGCCTTATTATTGTTTACCTGTAACAGCCCCTTATTAGATATATGATTTAGGAATATTTTCTCCAGCCCTGGCTGGTGTGGCTCAGTGGACTGAGTGCTGGCCTGTGAACCAAAGGGTCGCCAGTTCAATTCACAGTCAGGGCACATGCCTAGGTTGTAGGCCACCAGGTTCCCACTAGGAGCGCATGAGAGGCAACCACACATTGATATTTCTCTCCCTCTCTTTCTCCTTCCCTTTCCCTCTCTCTAAAAATAAATAAAAAAAATCTTAAAAAAAATTTCTCCTATTGTTAGGTTATTCTTTCACTTTTACGATGGTTTTGTGTGCAGCAAAATTCCTCTTTAGTTGAAAAGCTGTTTGATTAAAAAATGCTCTTACTGCCCTGGCTGGTGTAGCTTAGTGGATTAAGCGTGGGCCTGTGAACCAAGAGATCACGGTTCGATTCCCAGTCAGGGCACATGCCTGGGTTGCAGGCCAGTTCCCAGCAGGGAATGCACAGGAAGCAACCATACATTGATATTTCTCTCCCTCTCCTTCCCTTCCCCCCTGAAGATAAATAAATAAAATCTTTAAAAAAAAATGCTCTTACTGACACAATGGAGGAAGAACAGGGTTAAAAAGTTAGAATATTTAGAAGAAATGAGGTATTATAGCATCTATCACTTGTAAAATAACACCCAACCCCAACTACTGTTATCAAGAAAGTTACCAGGCCCTGAACAGGGGTAGTTCAGTTGGTTTGCATCTCACCAAGTGAAAGGTCACCAGTTAAGATTCTGGGTCAGGGCACGTGTCTGGTTTGAGGGCTATGTGCAAGAGGCAGCTGATTGATGTTCCTCTTCCTTTCTCCCTCCCTTCACCTCTCTCTAAATACAAATAAATAAAATCTTTTTTTTAAAAAAGGCTATCAGTTCTTAGGTGTCAACTTCCAAAAATAAATAAATAAATAAATAATTTCCTAAGAGCTTTAATTTGAGCAGACAGGGGAGGAAGGGTTATATATTTGACAAGCCTTTTGGAAAATAAATGAGACCTCAGCCCAGTAGCTCAGTTGGTTAGAGTGTCATCCCATATGCCAAGATTGTGGGTTCAATCCCTGATCAAGGCACAGTTGTGATTCTTGTCAATCAACGGAAGAATGCATAAATAAGTGGAATAATAAATCAGTGTTTCTCTCCCCACCTTCCTCTCCCTCTAAAAATAATTAAAAATTAAAAATAAAGAAAAGAACCTTGACTAGAGTAATAATTTAGAAGTAAAAGGGAAAGGACAATGAAGAACAGAATGTAGCAATAACAACCCAAACCTTTTCAGAGAGCTCAGAAAAAATTAAGAAGCCAGTCTGAATCAAAATAAACTTATAATGCTGATATAGGAATACAGGGAAAGGCAGTGCTAAAAATATGAAAAATATATCAAAAAGCTTATTCTGTAGAACTTTGCTTTTAAGAAATTCTAAAGGGAATCCTTTATAAAAACAAAAGCTTTTATATATAAAGGCAATAACGATTTTCAGATGCATTATTTCTTATTATATTTGGAGAGAGTGATAGTTGCAAACCTATCTTTAAAATGCAATACAGGAAATAAGGGTAACAAAACTATTCCTCAGTACCAGTTATTTTATTTCTATATGATGTCACAGTGTATTCCATGGTCCCTTTTCCCAGTTCTTGGTTTGGGGATGCTAATGTAGCATATGATTTTTTTTTGTAATAAAACCTACTGTTCTAAATGGCTTTTAAATATAACTTTTTTTCCTTAGAACAGTTTGTCCCTTAAAACAAAAAGTAATTATTCCCTTCTCTTACCTTTACTGACTGAAAGAAGAAGATTTGGATCTCTCGGGTGGAATTTCAGCTCATTAATAGCATTTCCATGGCCAACATAGTGCTATAATAAATTTAGAACATATCAGTTTTCATATAAAAATAAACTTCTATTATAAAGTGGCTAATCTGTAAGTACATCTTTGCTAAGAAAAATAATTATAAATTGTTTTTCATTAATGTTAAGAGAATAAAAAAATAGTTTCACTTCAAGTAATGGTTCTCAACCTTGGCTACATATTAAATCACCCAACAAACTTCAAGAAAAAAATATCAAGATGCTCAAAGCCCACATGCAGATAATCTAATTTGATTGGATTAGCAGAGGCAAGGCAAAGATTTGAAAAACTCTCAGGTAATTCTGTGTCCTTGGGGTAAAAAAACTTTTAAAGTGACACATACATTTAGTATCAACTTCCAACCTTTTATCACTAGTTAGGGTGTCTTGAAAGATGGACTCATTCTTCTATTATTTTTCATTTAGAGCTTCTCAGAATAAGGCAAGGCAGAAAGAAAGAAATTAATGCAAATAGCCCTGGTCGGGTAGCTCAGATGTTAGAGTGTCATCACATTCCCCAAAATTGTGGGTTCCATCCCCAGTCAGGGCACATACAAGAATCAACCAATGAATGCATAAATAAATGGAACAACAAATTAATGTTGCTCTCTCTTTCTCTCCTCCTTCCTCCCTCTTTCGAATCAATAAATAAATTTTTTAAATGATTAAGACTCATCTAAAGGATGAAATAAACAAAGTACAAATTAAATTGTAATTCCTTTAGTTTTAAATTCAACATGACACGTTTTCACAGATCTGCATTCAAAAGAAAGCAGATGTACAATTTAACCAGAAAACCCACCTTTATGCACTGCATTGTTATGGGATTAATTATCCTGATTATGCCTCTAGATCCAGCCACAGCCAGCAGAGGATGGCTTGTATTGCTATCATATGTCCATGCACAAGTATAAAAGTTTTCATCAGCCTACAAAATGCTGGTTAAGAAATAGAATTTGTTTTTGATAAGTAAACAGGTCAACGATTACAATACATGGAATCCTCCAAAGAACTGCTAGAGTTTTGACACAGAAGTTCTTATTCTTTACACTACTAGATTTAAACAATGGTGACTTTTAGGTTTAAAATCTCTACCAAATGATCAAACAAAACCAGTCTTCCACTCAATTTTGATTATTATTTAGCTGTCTACTTAACTATTTTGAAAACAGCTAGACAATATGTAAGAAATGGGCATGGCTGTGTCCAAACAAAATCTGATTTATAAGAACAGGTGGGTGGCCCATTACCTCAATTAAAAAAGCAAAAACAAACAGATGGTCAGCCCCAGGGTCTATTCTTTGCAGACTTTTGTTCTATGCCAATACTTCTAACTATGTGCCTCTAAACAAAGATGATTAACTATTCAGTTTTCCACTTTTTCCTCTGTGAGACCTTCCTGATATGGCTGCAGGTCACTTCTTTCTATATTATCTAGTTAAGACTGAAAGTCCTTGTGTTTTCTTGTTTGCTAAGTTTTCAAATAGATCTGGATGAAACATCTTATTTCGTATCTAACCCTTTGGCTTTTTAAATCTTTTTCTCTATGAACTCATGTTTTGCAATATTTTGTTTCCTAAACAAACTGAACATGTGTATTTTTTCCCTGTAGGCTTTGTGGATCAAATACTTGATAATGACTTCCAGTCTTGGCTTCTGATCAACCCAAGTTCATCAATGTAACTACTCTGAAATGATAACATTCTAGACAAGGTAAAACAAACAAACAAACAAACAAACCCCAGAAGTATGCCCATGCCTTCCCCTGCCCCCTCTTCTCCCTCCCAGGTGTGTTACCTTTGGCATTCCCTTTCCTAAGGGCCAAGGGTCCTTCTTCTGCTTCTGTACCCTGTTTCCTGAGCCTATACAGCCCACCTGGCTCACTTCTACTACCTCTGCAACTTTCTGAATAAACTTTCTCTTATAATCTGAAAACAAAACAACAACAAGAAAACAGGAGGTTTTTAGCTACTCTTTCAACATTTGTCTACTACTGGGTTTCCAACACTCAACGCTAGCCATCCTCCCTTATGTCTACCCTACAATGCATTTCTAGAGATTAGGAAAACTAGATAACTAGATACCAGAAATTTCCTGGATGGCTGTGAAGGAACAGCATTAGTTAAGGTTAAGAAAGAACAATATAACTTTGGGGGACTAATTAATTTAGAAAAGGTTCAGTGTACTTATGGAAAGTCAATTTCTTTACCCAAAGATATTGAAAACTCAGGAAAGGATACATCAGCATCTACATAGGATTGTAATAGCCGGATTTCTCCTTGTGAGTGACATTCATATAAAGTAACCTAATGAAAACAAAACACAATAAATTTTATCTCAAACACAGAAACACATTTTTAGCTTTTAAGCATATTTTAGTCACAACTGTATCTTTAAGATACTACAGAAACTATTCTTTTAAAATAGCTCCTTTAAGCACTAACTACTGTGACTCAGTTGGTTGGGCATAATCCTGCAAAGCAAAAGGACACCTGGTCAGGGCACAGGCCTAGATTGTGGATTCAGTTCCTGGTCAGGGCATGTACAAGAGGCAACCGATAGATGTTTCTCTCCATCTCTTTTTCCTTCCCTTCCTCTTCCTCTTAAAGCAAGAAGAAAAAGAAAATAGCTCCTTTAATTTAAGGAAGACATTATAAAGTCTAAGGCATTACATAATTTCCAGAATATATTAAATACTGTAATACTAACTCCCTGTTAGCAAGTTAATTTTGATTGAGAACAGAATATCAACACTAAGAAAAAATATTTTGTGAACCAATGTCACCCCAATAAATTCAATTTTAAAAAAAAGGAAAATAAATATAGGTGTATAGATGTAGATATGAACAAGACCCATCTCCATCATTCCTGCTGTAACCTTTGACTTACCTCAATGTCCTCGGTAAGCATATGAAAGCTTTCCAGTTAATGATTGTCTGTGTTCCCTAAAATGTAACCCTAATACTTTTGTTAGTAATGGCCAGGATGAATATCAAACTGGTGACAGTATTGACCACCGGGAAGTATGGGCACAGGTGCTACTGCATTCTTTGTCCCTCTGTCTTGTCAATCAATAGTACCCGAGTTGTATTATAAAAACAGTACAGAAATAGGAGTTTTTAGCGGAGAATTGCTCAAAACTGGGCAGTGTGTCTACTCAGGCCCAATCTTCCCATCAGTAAATTACCCTATAACAAATTGTTTTGTTCTATTAATTCTGCATCCCCTTTTGGTCTGAAGATGCCTTCTTATTACGGTGGCCATTAGACAAAGAAACTGTGCATTAAAAATGCACCACAGACAATAGGAAACAGTGCACATTAAAAATCATTCTCTTGTCCTGGCTAATGTGGCTCAGTGGATTGAGTGCTGGCCTGAAGCAAAGTCAGAGCACATGCATGGGTTGTGGGCCAGGTCCCCAGTGGAGGGCTCGTGAGAGGCAAACACACTGACGTTCCTCTCCCTCTCCCTCCCTTGCTCTAAAAATAAATAAAATTTTTAAAACAAAAGGTCACATTCTCTTATTTCTTTTTTTGTTCAAAAGTTTTATTTATTTTTTTTAGAGAGAGGGGAAGGGAGGGAGAAAGAAAGGGAGAGAAACATCAATGTGTGAGAGGTACATGGTTGCTTCTGACACGCTTCCCAACCCAGGCACGTGCCCTGACTGGGAATCGAACTGGTGACCTTTTGTTTCACAGGCCGGCACTCAATCCACTGAGCCACGTTAGCCTTGGCTATGATCTTTTATTTCTTTAAGAACCTTAGCACAATACTAAAGCAGCATACTATTTTATTTTACTTGACTAAAATAACTTATGGAACATTTCTCAGATTCACCTCACTTTCCCTCTTGAGATGAAGGTAGACGAAGTAACTTGTATTTGTTGTCAACCCATATTCAAACTAGTCCATTCTCCCATCTTTCTCTTCTGAACACACCTATCTATTTCTACATTATTCCTCCTCACTCCTACTAGAAAATACTGATAAATACCCAGGATGTTACCTAATAAAAACTTAGAACAATTTTTCCCTGAAGTGATTTCAATTTAATAGAAAACTCCCGAGACTCTAGAAAGCACTTTAGGGAGTCTCCTGTTCTCCACTTATTTACAAATAAATTAAATGAATGAATAAATCTTAGAATCCACATGCTAAGCCCCTGGTTCAACTAAAAAGTTAAATGAGAATTTAAGAATTTACATTAAAAATGTGCCTAGCACCCTGACCAGTGTGGCTCAGTTGCTTAGGCATCGTACTGCAAAGTGATAGGTCACTGGTTCAATTCCCGGTCAGGGCACATGCCAGGATTGTGAGTCCAGTCCATGATTGGGGTGTGCACTAGAGGCAGCCGATCAATGTTTCTCTCCCTCTTTTTCTCCCTCACTTTAAAATAAATAAATAAAATCTTAAAATAAATAAATAAATAAATAAATAAATGCACACAGTTAAAGAAAAAAGTGCCCAGCATGGTTTTTTTCTGTGCACTTTTCTCAGTTCAAGATACTCTTGGCTTCCTCAAATAAAACAAATCAAATGTTTACTGCAAATAATTAAAATACTTTCAACAACTACTATGTATATTCATTGGATTTGTGCTTTGCATTTATATAGAGGATTAAGAAATCAGACTTCTTATACAAATTAGAATGACAAACTATTACAATCACTTCCAAAAGAGCAATGTCAATTCTTTCAACAACTAGAACACAAATTATTAACACAAAATATAAACAGAAACCTGTTTTGTGAACAATTGGGAATAACATGTAAAATAAAGATGTATTTTCAGTCATGAATTCTAGGCTTAATTAGACAACATCTAGAATGCTTCATTCTTACAGAAAGAAATAATAATGTCCAACTGGCTACACAAAATTTATCTAAAAATCATTACTGTTAAGCCCTGGCCAGGTAGGTTAGCTGGTTACAGTGTCAATCCAATATGGCAAGGTTGCAGGTTCAATCTCCAGTCAGGGCACATACAAGAAATCAACCAATGAATGCATAAATGAAATGGCTGTTTCTTTCTCTCTCTCTAAAATCAATAAATAAAAAAACTTTTTTAAAAATAAGTACCCTTAAAAAAAATCATTACATTTATTACATTAACACCAGAATCTATTGTAATAATCTAACCAAATGCCAAACAGATCCCTTAATACTCACTCTGTTGCTTCCCACAGTTGCAAACACTAGTGGATCCCCTTCTTTACTGTGCCAGTTGAACTGAACTCCAAACAATGGCTGATTATGATCTTCCTATAAAATAACCATGAAATAAGAAAAATCAATATATTTTAGAAACCAAAAAGTGGCAGTAAACTGGCCATCCCCCTTACAACAGTTTTCAAAAATGGAAGCCACTGTTTTGTGATAGAACACATAAACTGACTTTTGACTGAAAATATCCATTTGTCCAGTTTTCACATTTTAAAATATCAGTATATGATAAAATTTATAACAATCAAAGGCTTAAATCAGAAGTTAGGTAACAAGCACTGATCTATGAAAATATCTGGATATTTGCCTTCTATTTTCTTATATTCAACCATATTTTTCTGAATCAAAGCTGGATTATTGTGGCAGATGTATTTCTCAGGACATAAGAACAAAACTTATTTTTCTGAAATTGGAAACTAACAAGTGATCTAAGTAAGAGTTGCTATAGCTTCTCTAACACTGGCTAAACTTTATTAGGTTTAATTCTTCCCTTGTAAAATGAAACACGTCAGACACCACTCAAATCACTGCTTTCCAATAGTGCTATAAAAACAATTTTAAATAACCTTAAACTTGGGTCCTAAAAGAAAAAAATCCCAAGTTCTGTAATAAACAACTTTGGTAATTGAACAGTGGGGGCCAGAGAAGACCATGGACTACACCTTCAGCTACCAGGAGGCTGGCTATAAGGAGGTGTATAAAAAACAAGTACTCACTTCTATTCAGTTATTTTTCAGTCTCAGGATTTTATTGGCAATCTCTTGGCATAACAGTAACTTTCATTTCACTTAAAGGTACTGTTTTCACTTTAAAAGTCTAACAACTTTCACTTTTTACCCTTTGAAAAACCATAGCTTTAAGCTTTGAAATATTTAATCAAAATATTTAACTGACACTTTAAGCAACCTTCCAGACACACTATCTAAAAATAGGCTGATATCACTAAAATTTAACATGAAACCGTAACAGACACTTTACCTTTCAAAAAATATATACTGAGATTTATCCCCTTCCTTTGAGAGTATAATTTGACACACACTGAACAATAAATTTTGCTACACAAATAATTTGCACATACTCATAGTTGTTTAAACTTTCTGAAGATTTTACCTGAAAGTATACTTACATGTTTAGAATAGATTCTAACTTACATATGTATAAGATAATGTAATGCAAATTTCTGCGCAGCATAAGGACAATAACCCCAAATTCACAAAATGAATATATGTAAAGAAAAACATTTTAAATAAGTACCAGTAATCCCTTTTATAAATGAGGAAGCAGTAATTTAAATAACCCCAATTACTTGTTTTTACAAATACTGAAGAGTCAAAAATTTTTAAAGGCCCTGGCTGGGTAGGTCAGTTGGTTAGAGCGTAATCAAATAAGCCAAGGTTGTGGGTTTGCTCCCTCCTCAGAGATCGAGAAACAGCAATCAATGCATAAATAAATGGAACAACAGCCCTGACTAGTGTGGCTCAGTGGAAAGGGTGCACAGGAAACCAAAAGGTCAGGGTTTCATTCTCAGTCAGGGCACATGCCTGGGTTGGGGGCCAGGTTCCCAGTTGGGTGCCTGGGAGAAGCAACCAATCAATATATCAATGTTTCAACCTGGCTGGTATAGCTCAGTGGACTGAGCCAGGCCTGTGAACCAAAGGGTTGCTGGTTCGATTCCCAGTCAGGGCACGTGCCTGGGTTGTGGGCCAGGTTCCCAATAGGGTGTGCGTGACAGGCAATCACACATAGATATTTTTCTGCCTCCCTTCCCTCTCTCTAAAAATAATAAAATCTTTTTTTTAAAGTGGAACAACAAATTGATGTTTTGTCCTCTCCCTTCCTCTCTAAAATCAATAAATAAAAAATTAAAAAACAATCTTTAAAACACTTATACTGTTTTCTTTTAAAATAATTACAAATAAAACAAAAAATAAGCCCTGGCTAGTGTGGCTCAGTGGATTGAATGCCAGCCTGAGAACCAAAAGGTCGCCAGTTTGATTCCCAGTCAGGGCACATGCCTTGGTTGGGGGCCAGATCCCCAGTTGGGGACATGTGAGATGCAACATATAGATCAATGTCTCTTTCCCACATTGATGTTTCTAAGTAAACAAACAAAATCTTTAAAAAACATTTTTTAAAAGTTAAATTTGTTTTAAATTGCAGAAACTAAGGCATCTCTTTCAATTTCTGCTGTCTCAAAGTTAATGAGTTCTTTTTAGTAACAGATACCTGAAAGTAGCTTGTGTTTTTACCCATTTAAGACAAAAACAAAAAAAGCTAGACAAATGTGGAATGGATTATAACTAGGCAGTATTCAGTCTGCACTACAAAATCAAAATTTCAAAGTACTGTAATTTTAAAATGTTTTTAACCTGACAGTGTATCTTGAGCATAAAAACATTACCACTAAGAAATAATTCTGCAGCTTAGTATTTAGCCAACAGGATTTGTATTCTGCACATTACCTTGAGACTATTTACACATTTAAAAGAATATTTGCATTTCTTTGACTTCCATTTTCCCTTTCCCCAACTTTTTCTTCCAGGTGCATTTGGCGTGTTTGTAGGTGTATCAGGGCGTTCAGTGTTTGTACCACTTTCTATACTGACAGCATCATCCTGTAGGTATAAGTGAGAAAAAATTACATAAAACAGCAATATTGTACTTCAGCAGCAACTGACTTTACTGGGCAGCTACTGAAGAAATAATTAGGTCTTTAAGTAGTGGAAAATTTTATACCTATCTTCAAAGGAAAAAAACAAACCAGCTACACATTATGATTTGTGGATATATGATATTTCAGCAAAAATATAAGCAAAAAAAAAAAAGCTAATAAAAAACAATAACAATAACACTGTCTTTAAATAACAACACAGTGGTCCTTTTTAGCTCTTCACAGAAGGTACCATTAGATAAGAAGTGAAAGAGACACCGCCCTGGCTGGCATCAGCCAGCAAATCAAAAGGTTGCTGGTTTGATTCCCGGTCAGGGCACATGCCTGGGTTGCAGGCCAGGTCCCCAGTTGAAGGCACACATGAAAGAAAACCACACATGGATGTTTCTCTCCCTCTTTTTTGCCCTCCTTCACCTCTCGCTAAAAATAAATAAAATCTTCAAAATGATTAAAAAATAAAATAAGAAGTGTAAGAAAGTCTAAGTAGGAGGAAATAAGAAAACAAACAGAACTAAATACAAAAAGAAAAACAACAACAAAAAAGAGAGCCTAAGAAGTCTTTTGCATGTTAGGGTTGCTGGGGTTCAAACCCAGGGTTATGACTCCTAAAGCTGTCTTAACTGCATATCTTATAATTTATAACATATTTTAATATAATTTACAATATATTTACTTGACTGTTGCTCAGTTTTGAGCCTTAGGAAAGGGGAGTGGCCCTCTGAAGCTGTAGTATTATTACTTCCAGCTTTAGATGTAGTTTCTGAAAATCCTGTTACTCAAATTATGCTTATTTATAATATAAACCACTCAGAATTTTTAAAAAATCCTACATATACTGTACAGTGAAATTTGACTCATAGCTCTAAAATAATAAAATAAATAGGCTTACAGTTCTTCTTTTGGAAAATAATACAATAATAGTGATACAAGAATAAAATGTTTTACACAGTACTCAACTGTGAACCTGCTTTTGCCCTACCCTGTATGTTAGAACTCCAGAAACTCTTAACAAGTAAGTTCCTTCTAAATGAAGGAATGGCAGGAGAAAACCTTGAAAATTCAACTAATTTATACCTAAACTCCAGGTCTTGGGGTATATTAATGGCCCACTAATCTCAGAAGAAGATTTCACTACCTCCTTTGATTACATATTCCAAAGTGTTCTTAGGAATAGAGATTTATTTAAACCTATCACCTTAGGGCAGTAGTTTCTAAATACATTCCACAAGAAATCTTTTTTCATGGAGTGCATATTAATGTCTATGAGAACACAGTCTAGGAACCACTCACTGCCTTAGGGGATATTTCTAAATTATTGCTTTCTAAAGCTGGTTTTATACTGTAAAGGGTAAAATTAACCAGAATGCCAAAAAAGTATATATAAAAATTTCACTTAAAAACTAAAAGGTATCATACAGTAGTTCTTGGGGGTGGTTTGCAAAACTGCAAATGGTTCCTCCCAAAATGACATGCGTTTTAAATACAGTTATTATGGAATATACTGATTATCTGGGGTGAAAGAAAAAGGAATGAAGTGGAAAGATTGCACAGTAAATGCTCAATAAAAACTTGAATTGTACTTTAATGTAAGTATAATCAGCCTTTAAAGAGATATAAAAAAGTAAAACTTTTAAGTTCAATTCCTAGGCTGAAATTAGTTTTCCTCTCTTCCAATTTCTCCCCACATATCAGTTGTATTTACACAGTTAAAATCTACTGCAGAAAACAATTTTGGGTTTCAATGGAAAACTGCATTATCTATACTACATTCTTCCATGTTACCAGATTATAGCCCTCTTAGTTGCCCTTGAACAACCTTATATCTTTTTTAAGTTGTAGATAACATAGTGCTAATTCTGTTTTTAAAGAGGAGGTTCAAAATGTCTTCCCTTCTCCTCTGAAACAGAAGTTTTTGCCTCCATTTGCAATGTCACCTCAACATTTAATCCATTTTTAATCCTTATAAATCTGTACTGTTTAACACTTGCCCAGTTCCCTCACATGAGTAAAATAAAATGTTTAGCCCTGGCTGGTGGGCTCAGTGAATTGAGTGCCAGCCTGTGAACCTAAAGGTCACCAGTTTGATTCCCAGTCAGGGCACGTGCCTGGGTTGCGGGCCAGGTCCCCATTTGGGGGCATGTGAGAAGCAACCTATCGATGTGTGAGAGATATATCTATCTTTCACACGTTGATGTTTTGTTACAGGGTGCAGCCAAGAGGGGGGCCCCAGAAAGGGATTTGGAATGGGGCCCAGAACTCCGAGGTGTCCAGGAAATATTAGGATGTCCTAACCTCTGCCCCCTCTACAGGTGTGAGCTGGGGAAAGGGACAAATGGAGCAGGGCTATTAAGAGCTGTTTTGCATAGTAACAGCTTTGCAGCTAACCTCTGGTGTAGTCTATAACCTTTAACTGGTTACACAAATATGTTAAATAGCTGTGGCCATGCTCTGAGTAAGGGGAATGGAAGTAACTTCCCCACCAAGACATAACTGGGGGGCAGGTCCCCCAAGTTACAGCACCTGCGTGAAAGCCTGGTGATGACTGGCTCCAGGACATGGGGCCACATGGCAAGTGTAGCCAATTGTGGGAGGAGTTGGAAATGGGGCTGCAGAGGAAGATTGGCATGAAGATTTAAACCGAGACATGGCAGCCATTGGGAGAACCACCCGGCTTTGCCAGAGTGCAGACCCCCTCGCAGCTTCGCCGGGGAGAACAACGTGGCTTTGCCAGAGTGGGGACCCCCGCAGCTTTAGAAGGGGGAACCACCATCTGGCTTTAGCAGAGATCCTGGCGACACAGCTGATGGTGCCGGGAGCTGAGGGAGGCCTACCAGCCGAGACGGATTACTGGGAAGAACCGGGGGCTGCCTGAGCCCCAGACTTCCATTTCTTTTCCTGAGATATGGTACCCCAGACAGGGTAAAGGAGGAAGGAAGAACTGTGTGTGTGTTTGTGGGTGTTTTAAGGGACTTTGGGATTTTGGTGAAGACATTAATTAGGTCACTACTTTAAGTCTGTACAGCATTAAATAAACATTTCCTTTCTTTTTCACGAATCTCTGGCATTGAGAGATAGATGTCTTTCCTATAAGGCGGTGGACATAATGAACCTGGGGGGTTCCTTTTGGTAATCGTATATTGTTCTTTGCCCCCCCCCCCGTTTTGTAACAGTTTCTCTCCCTTCCTTCCCCCTCTCTCTCTGAAAGTAAATAAATAAAATCTTAAAAAACAATGTTTAACATGTTGCCCTGGCCAGGTAGCTCAGTTGGTAAGAGCCTTAATATGCCAAGGTTGCAGGTCTGATCCCAGGTCAGGGCACACACAAGAATCAACCAATGAATGCATAAATAAGAAGAACAACAAATTAATGTTTCTCCATTTCTCCCTTCCCCTCTCTCTAAAACATGATTTAAAAAAAATGTATGCATGCCCTGGCTGGTGTGGCTCAGTGGGTGGAGTGCTGGCCTGAGAACTACAGAAAAGTTACAGGTTTGATTCCCAGTCAGGGTACATGCTTGGGCTGTGGGTCAGGTCCCCAGTTGGGGGCATGCCAGAGGTAACTGATCGACTGATGTGTTTCTCGCACATAGATATTTCTCTCCCTCTCTCTCTCTAAAAAATGAATAAATAAATAAAATCTTGACTGATGTGGCCCAGTGAAGTTGAGTGCCAGCCCAGGGAACTGAAAGGTCACAGGTTCGATTCTCAGTCATAGCACATGCCTGGGTTGTGGGCCATGTCCCCCAGTTGGGGACTTGCAAGAGGCAACCAATCGATCCATAAGTCTCTCACACATTGATGTTTCTCTCCCTCTCCTTAAAAGTAAATAAATAAAATCTTTAAAAAATTAAGTAAAAAATGTATTCACTTACCTTTTCCTGAAAATTATCTTTTAATACTAGAGAAATGAAATACTACAACTGCTCATTGAGAAGCCACACAAAACACTGTCAATAGGGCACATTACATTTTTTTCCTCCTTTAGTTTCGATTCCCGGTCAGCATACATGCCTAGGCTGCAGGCCAGGACGGGCCAGGTCCCCAGCTGGGGGTGTGCAAGGGGCAACCAATAGATGTTTCTCTCCCTCTTTTCCCCTCCCTTCCCCTCTTGCTAAAAAATAAATAAATAAAATCTTTAGTACCAACTGCTCAGGCTACTTTAATTCCAGCTCAAAAACACCATCCTTTCTCCACTTGCTTTTGGCCTTCTTATCATTATTCAGCTCCCCCAAGAGTAAAACCACTGCCCTTGTTAGCTTTTTTCCTAAACTCATTCTTATAGGGTTTTCTATTCCCTTCCTGTACTGCTTTCCCTTAACCTATGTCCTAAATCTGGGGTCCATGGATGAATTAAGAGGGCCTGTGAATTGAAATGGCCAAAAATAAGCATTTTAGTTTTCACCACCTTTATCTGAAATTTAGTCCTGCCTTCTATTATATGCAAGTAACATACACGCTGATATTACTGTAGGTGTTATTCTCACCAATGAAAATTAGGTATTCATTGTTCTATCACTTTATAGTTGTTGTATACCTCAAAAAATTGTCTATGCCTATCATAACGACAGACCTGCTGCTATATCTGGTTACTTATTGTGCTAATAAAGAAGCACTTAAGCACATTGACAACAGTGTGGTGATTGCTGAGTGGAGAAGGGTATAAGAGGATTAAACGGTAGAAAAAAATACAATAAAGATTAAATCAAAAAATAAAATAAAAAAGAAGCACTTAAGCAAAAAATATATAACACAGAACACGGACAACAGTGTGGTGATAGCCAGAGGGAAGGTGGGGGGTGCAGGGAGAGCAAAGAGGGGGGATAGAGGGGAACAAAAAGAGATTTTGGTTTGGGGGATGGTCTCACAATGAAGCGTGCAGATATTTGAGTTGTACACTTGAAACTTGCATGGTTTTAATCAACGTTACCCGATAAATTCAATTAAAAAAAATAAGTGAGAAATCCAGCAAAACCAGAGGGTGTGGAAGATAGAATAAGGCTAAGAGTAGTTGTGACAAAAAAAAAAAAAAATGTTTGTTTTGATTTAATAAAAAAATTTACTTATAAATTTTTTAAAATTAGAAAAAGTTTATTAAAACAAATCTCAACATTATTATAGCATTTTATTATTTTTATCATTAATTTTGTTTGTAAGCTTTTCACTGTATTTTATACATTAAAAAATGATATTCTGAGAAGGCTTCACAAGATTCATTAAGGTGTCCCAGAAAACAAAAAAGGTTTAAGTTCCCATCAGGATGGAGGGACCAAAACAACAGCTTAATCCAATCATTTGGTTGTGAATAGCTTTATTTGCAAATATATTCCCTAAGAGTCTGCAAAATGAAAGTAGACTTTCAATTTATTTGAAACTTTCCTCAGTCTAAATTATTGGTATTTTCATTACATTTCTGCATTATTTAATATGCAGAAGGGTCAAAAACATAAATTTACACTACGTGATCACGAAATAAGTAATAGTAATTAAATAACACTGAAACAGTATTTACTATGAGGCAAGCTTCTTTCAGGCACGTTCACTTAATCCTTACAAATGCTCCTGAAGGTAAATACCACTATTAGCTTCATTCTTAAAATTAAGAAACTGAGGCAACTAGCCTTGCTCAAGGTCAAGCATCCAGTAAGTAGTAGAATGAAGATTTTTAACCTAACATTTGGAGCCATTCTGTGCCCCTATTACTAACCTAATCTACCTAAAGAAATTTAAGAAAAGGCAGAAATAAAACAGACTCCAAGGACTGGAACAAAAAAGTGAAAAATGTTATTTATACAGTATATATGTAATGAGATTGGGAAGAACAAACCGAAAAAAAAATTTTTAAAGTACCATTCAACAACTAAGCTTTCCAGAACTTTTATGTCCAAATTCCAAACTGACAATCCCCTAAATATCTCTCTTCTATCTACAACGAGTTCTTTTCCCCACCACTTCAGTGAAAATTTTGGTCATGACGCCATGCCATATATATATATGCTTCAATCAGTGATGCAGGGAGGTGTAGAATTTAAGAACTGGATGTATACGATGATATATTTATTCCTAAAACTAACCAATGTGAGAAAATGAAGAACTAACACCACTCTCCTATAACACTTGAAAGGTTTTTTAAAGATATTCAGATGTTACTGCCATATAAGCATGAAAAGGGATTCGCATTTTTGAGTCCTGTCTTTGAATGGACTGTCAAGACATTTTGCTGACCTTATTGGATATATTGAAACAAGAAACTGAAAATTAATGGTCAGTTCAGTTATTACTGGCATCTCACCTAAACACAGTTGGGAGTAGATCCATTGCACAGCTGTTCTGTTAATCTAATTCCAAAACACAATACACTTGCGAGGCCATGAGCCCACACCTACCTTTACCACTGTCACCTAAAACCTTCCACGTTGTCCCCTTTATCTTAGTAAAAACTTACAAAAAATTAACTATCCCTTCTCATTCCTTCCTCAAGGGTGGTTTACCCCTTCAAGTCTGAAGACTACCCTTTCAGTTCAGCTCCTCCTTAAGAAAAGCTGACTGTCCGGCATGCCCTATCTCCACGGACAGGACAGGAGCAGACACAAAACCCCCTTTTAAGAGTCACCAAAACCCCTTAAGATCTACTCTTCCCATCCAGCAGTCTGTAAGAGTCTAGGAGTGACACGGTCTCTAAATACTTTTAAAACGATCCGTATCACACGCTGACCTCTTCCAACTTTCTTAGAAAAGCCTCTAACTTGCCTTTTAAACAACTGGAATCTCAGCTCGGCACTCTCCCCAAATCTCCCAAAGGCCCAAACACGCCCCATCCACGCAAAAGGATCTGAGCAGACCCTCAGACCCTCCGCGCTCTTAAACCACACTCCGTCAAGTTTCTGCTTGCTCTGTCCCAGCTCAAAATCCCCATAAAGACCAGTTCGATTTTCTCTTCCACGCGCGCGTTTTCCTAAGCGTGACACCTCTCCCTCCCCCAACAGCAGCCCGCGCGCCCGCCCCCGCTCCTACAGTTTAAAAAGAATTTAAAACTTTCACTACATAGTCCCGTCTGGACTGGTCCGGGCTCCACTCACATTCTCGTCTCCAGAAAGGTCCGGGTTGCTGTTCTCGTCGCTGCTCAGCTTTTGCTTCTTGGCCGCAGGCATGTCTGTTCCCGCCGGGGCTGTAGACACTTCCCTCTCGGACATATTCCTCCGCCTCCCTCCAGGTTCCTGCCGCCGAGGGCGGGGCCTCCGCCACACCGCCGTCAAGCAAGCCCGTCCGGAGCTTGCCGCAAAGTTTCCGCTGCCGCCGCCACCTCCACCGCTTCCCCCACTGTCGCAAACCGCGCCCAGCCGCCGAGGCGGGCGTGCGTGCGACCCCGCCACACTGCTGAAAAAGGGGCGCGCGCGCGCGCCCTCCTGCGCGGCTTCCTGGCTCCTTCCCTCTCCTTACTCCCGTCTTGCCCTTTTCCCGCCGCCCTCCGGGCAGTTTGCACGGAGAGGTGTGATCCGTTGGCTCTCGAGGGCAGTATTTCCTACGTCCCCCTTCCCCACTGCCGCCTTGAAAAATAAGAGGCGGAACTCAAAGGGATGCTCCCTCACCCCCTTCCTCCTTCCAAAGACGTTTCAGTCGCAATTAGCCCAATCCTTCGATCAACGACCCGCTGCAAGGACTCGAAAGTCTGTGGAATGGACTAGACCACATATGTCCCACGGGACGGGGAAGATACGAGAACTAACCTTTTGAGTTAACGGTATATGCCAAGCGTTCTTCATTTTGAACTCGGAGGATAAAGCTTTCAAATTACCCACAATACTGTTCACAATTTAATTTTTGGTTAAGACCAGAAGTTCAAAAATTGTAGACTGCTTTTCACTTACCTCCCCCATCTAGCAAATGGAAGTTACCGCCTAAGAAGTACGCATGCGCCGGGGCGTATTCTCGCGCTGGGTTACCCGGACCCGCCTCCCTCAAGCTCCGCCTCCTCGAAGTCTTGTTTGCTGAAGTAGGTAGTCTTCATCTGGTATCAGTAGCTCAGGTTGGATCTGAAAATGCCGCCAAATTGTATTTTATGGACGCATCCTAAATTCTTAATGAATATTTATTGCAATGAATGATTAATCTCATCCAATTGATGCCAATATTGGGTAAGG
Source organism: Trachops cirrhosus (assembly GCA_028533065.1). Taxonomy (NCBI): domain Eukaryota; kingdom Metazoa; phylum Chordata; class Mammalia; order Chiroptera; family Phyllostomidae; genus Trachops; species Trachops cirrhosus. The sequence continues at coordinate 51,106,122 of CM052543.1, read as the reverse complement.
TTTAAGTAGGAATATCCTAAAATAATGATTTTAGACCCTCTATGATTTATAGCCCAAAGTGCTCTTTTTTTAACTGTGAAAACATTATCAAGGCTCTGAACAACGCCAGTGCCCAAAAACCAATGGCCATCTCCAACTCCTTTGAGACTGAGACTTAAACGACGGACAAGATTTTTTGGCACACCAGATACAATAAAATTTTAGGGGAAGGCAACAAAACTATTTAACTTCACCAAAATGTTTATCTCTGTGAATGTTAACCATGTTTAGGTACTTGACAGAAGCCAAATACATTGGTGAGCCCGGTGGATTTGTTACATGGGTCATTAAGCCACAAAACCGAATGAGCAACAGGAAAAGGAAAACGGTGACAGCTACACACAGACCCTTTTTTTCTTTTTTCTTTAGAACTTGGTTATAACTACTTATTGGGGGGGCGGGACTCGCCCTCATCTGTAAAAATGGGATAGGAAGGAAATTAAACTTTTGTGAGCAACAACTTGATATAAATATTTTCTCTTTTAGACCTCATTATACTGTCCAATGGATAACCAGTATAGATTGCCTCCATATTCTATTATACAGAATTACTTATGCATGATGCCTTAACAGACAAAATATCATTATCTCTTTCATTATCTGCAGATTGCAAGTCCTCTTTTGGAGATAAGAGAGAACTCAGTTAATAATGAGAAAAAGAAGGTAAAGCAAAGGCAAGACAGAATAAGTTTTTGCAGTGAAGACTCGAGAAAAATAAGGAAGTTAAAACTTAAAATTATGTTTAAAGATTTTATTTATTTACGTTTAGAGAGAGAGGAAGGAAGGGAGAAAGAGAGGGAGAGAAATAGCAATGTGGTAGAGATACATGGTTGCCTCTCACATGCCCCCAGCTGGAGACCTGGTCCACAGCCCAGGCAGATGCCCTGACCAGGAGTTGAACCCATGACCTTTTGGTTCGCAGGTCAGCACTCAATCCACTGAGCCACACCAGCCAGGGCAAAAAAAGTATTATGAATTGCAGTTGTTTGTTGAACTCTTCTAATGTGCCAGGCATTTGCTAAGCATTCTTCAGCTGGTGATAGATGAGACTCTTATGAAGTCAGCTACTGAGAAAGTAAGAATGTGTTTTCCTATGACATTTTCATGGGCAGAGATAAACATTCTCCCCTTTTCTGTTGAGAAGCATATTTGTGAGAGATAGCTCTACAAATAAAGGATAATCAACTAAAGCATTTCCAAACCAAATTAATCTACATGTCTGGGATCAGTGGGAGCTAAGAAGTAGGAGTGAACTACTAGTCATAAAATTAGAAAAGTGCTAAACATTTGGGCAAAAGATACATGGAAGTGTAATGCCTTTCAGCATGTATGTTATCCATAACAAAGCAAAAATATTTTTAAAGACTTTTATTAAAACTTGGAAGAATATTTTAAAATTTTTCTGATGAGTCAGGGATAATAAATAGAAATTAGTTAATATTTATTATTACTAATGTTAAAATTATTCTGAGACTTGTTAAAAAACACTGGGGAACTTTATTCAAGGCAATTGTAATAGGTGTCAGGACTATTGCAGTAGGAGAGAGCTAGGGCTCAGCTCTGAATACAGCAAGTACAGGAAGGGATTATAATCGAGGAGCAGAGTGGGAATGAAGGAGTTCAGGACATGCCATCCACAATATGCTGCTTTGGTATATTAATTGTTTTGAACTGAAGGCACTTGAAAAATAGGTTTTCTATAAACTCCCCTTGTCTGCTTAAAGACAGATCCTCCAAAAGAAATTCAACTGTCATTAATCCTCTTCCCAGGAGTTTCATCAACTAGGGAAGACTGACTTTTATCACAGAAAAGGAGATGAGAAGTTCACACCATACCCAAAATATAATGGTTTGTGACTATTATATCTCCTATCTATTCTAAGGGCCCATTCATCTTTCCAAAATGTTTGTTTACTCTCCCTTTGTGGCATATATCCCCTCTCCCCCTCCCCTACTGAGGTGGTATAAGCTCTCAAATCTTACTGCTTTGGGGGGTTTTCACTTTTTTCTCCTATGATGTCCCTACACATGTAATATTAAAAATTAATAAATTTGCATACCTTTCCTTAACCTGCCTGTTGTCAGTTTATTTCATAGACCCAGCTATCAAACCAGAGGTGGTAGAGGGAAGTCTTTACACTCCTACAGGGTGGGATGGTGGGGTTAGCTAGAGAGGTGGAAGGAATCCTACTGAAGACATCAAGGACGAGGGGAATTCTTCCTCAACTAACTTGCCAGGGTGATGACATATATCAAGGGTGGGAGATAAGGAATTTGATTTCCTTAAGGAAATTTCCAGAGTGATTAGATATCAAGAGTGGATGATTCTCTCTGACTTAGCAGAATTCTTGCTACAACTTGACTAGGCACACCAAAGACCCAAGGACAAAGCCCCCTGTAGAGGAAGGTTCAGGGGATTCTGACTAAAGTTTTTTCAAGGACAGTCTTTGTCACTAATTTTATTTATTTATTTATTTATTATTTATTTATTTATTTATTTAAATTGTTCAACTTTGTCACTAATTTTTTAAAAAGATTTTTTCAATTTATTTTTAGACAGAGGAGAAGGGAGGGAGAAAGAGAGGGAGAGAAACATTATTGTGTGGTTGCCTCTCGTGCATCCCCTACTGGGGACCTTGCCTGCAACCTGGGCATATGCCCTGACTGGGAATCAAACTGGTGACCTTTTGATTTGCAGGCCAGCACTCAATCCACTGAGCCACACCAGCCAGGGTCTTTGTCACTAATTTAACATATATAAAATACCACAGGTTTTTAATTTAGAGTGTTATCTTTATGATATTTAATAATTATAAAAGCCTAATTACCTATTTAAAATCTTAAGTGTCTAACATTGAATTCTGTTGTGAAGGATTTCAGGAGCCATCACAGTTGGGGAGGTCTTACCACCCTTATTTTACAAATGTGAGAAGCAAGGCTAAGTGTAATTAAACAGTTCAAAGACACACAGCTCTTTAAAGTGGCAGAGCTAGGGATGTTATTTAAAATTTCTTGGAAAGCCAAAATATTGTACTTTTACTTCAAGATGAAGGATTCAGACAGCGCTAGATTTATGTAATTCTATTGTGAGTTTAGACCAAATGCGTGTGAAAGACATAATCTTTCATAGACCTTTTTTTCTTTTTTTTTCTCCTTTTTTTTGTTTTTCCTTGTTTTACTTTTTTGGATTTCTTTTTATTTTTCATTTTTTGCTTTGTCTTTTTTGTCCTTATTTTTGTTGTTATTGTTCTTTTTTGGTTTTTATACACTGTTGAAATAAAAAAAAGTCTCACTTGGGATAGAAAGAGGGCATAACTGGAGAAACTGGGGAAATCCAAATAAAGTCTGCAGTTTAGTTAATAGTGATGTATATTTCAATTTCTTAATTTTGACAAATGTACCGTGATAATATAAGATGTTAACAAAGGGAAACTAGGTGAGAGGTATACACTAATAGTAAACTCTCTTTACTATTTTTGCAACTTTCTGTAAAATTCTTCCTCTTCCCCCTGGCTGGTGTGGCTCAGTGGCTGAGTGCCAACCTGAGAATCAAAGGGTCCTGAGTTCGATTCTCAGTCTAGGGCACATGCCTGTGTTGCAAGCCAGGTCCCCAGTAGGGGGCATGTGATAGGCAATCACACATTGATGTTTCTCTCCCTCCCTTCCCTTCTTTAAAAAATAGATAAATAAAATCTTTAAAAAAACAAAAAAATATTATTTAAAAAAAATTGATCTCCTATTAGAGTGTTGAGAACCGTAGTCAGAAATACCTACCCCTTAGCCTTCAAATAAGTGGTTGTTCTATCTCAGAAACTTTTCACAGATCATTTATTTATAAAGGAAATGAAAATTCACAGCCTCCCTTGGTATTGTCTTCTAGTGTCTTGTAAACTTCATGTCAGGAAATGAGTTTGAAAAGCTAAATTAAATCCTTCCCATTTCAATTGAAGTCTATTTCTCATCCATTCAACATTTTTTGTCTTTTTGGCTTCATAAATAGCAGCTGTTCATTATCACTCATGCAGTGTGTAATCATATGCTTCCAGATCCAGTTTTGTATGAACAGAACATCATATGGCTTCTTTGAACATTTTTAAATCAATCAGGAGGAATTTACTGAATGCCATTTATGTGCAAAGCAGTATGGTAATTGCAAAGGGGAGGAGGAGATAAAAAGGGAAAATTAGACACAGTCTGTATCTTCAAAAAGCCTAATATTTTCCCATCATTAAAAAATGTCTCGCCCTGACTGGTGTAGCTTAGCACGTTGGGCATCACCCCACACACCGAAAGGTCACCGGTTTGATTCTTGGTCAGGGCACATATTTGGGTGCGGGGCAGGTCCCTGGTTGGGGGCTTGCGAAAGGCAACCCATTGATGTTTCTCTTGCACGTTGATATTTCTCTCCTCCTCTTTCTCTTTCCCTTTCCCTCTCTCTCTCTCAAAAAAAAAAAAAAAAAAAAAGTCTCATGCAGGCCCTGGCTGGGTAGTTCAGTTGGTTAGAGCATTGTCCAGATATGCCAAAGTTGCAAGTTCCACTCCCGTCAGGGCACACACAAGAATCAACCAATGAATGCATAAATAAGTGGGACAACAAATCAATGTTTCTCTCCCTCTCTCCTTTCTTCTCTCTCTGTATAATCAATCAATAACTTTTTTTAAAGTCTAATGCATTTAATAAATGTTTACTGAATATCCACTATGTACCAGGCACTGTTTTAGGAGCTGGACATTCTTGATAATAAGCAAAACCAGACAGTTTCTGACTGTCACAGAGCTTACTGTCTAAGTGGGGGAAACAAACATTAACCAAATAATCACACAAATACAGGTAAAGTTACAATTGTGATAAGTACTGTGAAGGGAAAGTACAAGATCAGGGCTACTGCTTGCCAACACTGTATCTTTGTGCTATTTTTATTTTTTATTAATATATTTTATTGATTATGCTCTTATAGTTGTCCCATTACTCCCCCTTCATTCCCCTCCACCCTGCACACCCTCTCCCACCCACATTCCCCTTTAGTTCATGTCCATGTGTCATAAGTTCTTTAGCTTCTACATTTCCCATACTATTCTTGCCCTCCCTCTATTTTCTACCTACCATCCATGCTACTTATTCTCTGTACTTTTTTCCCCTCTCTCCTCCTCCCACTCCCCTGTTGCTAACACTCCATGTGATCTCCATTTCTGTGGTTCTGTTCCTGTTCTAGTTGTATGCTTAGATTTTTGTTTTTGTTTTAGGTGTGGTTGTTAATAACTGTGAGTTTTTTTGTCATTTTACTATACATGTTTTATATCTTCTCTTTCTTGGATAAGTCCCTTTAACATTTCATAAAATTAGGGCTTGGTGATGATGAACTCCTTTAACTTGACCTTATCTGAGAAGCACTTGATCTGCCCTTCCATTCTAAATGAAAGCTTTCCTGGATAGAGCAGTCTGGGTTGTAGGTCCTTGTCTTTCATGACTTGGAATACTTCTTTCCAGCCCCTTCTTGCCTGCAAGGTCTCTTTTGAGAAATCAGCTGACAGTCTGATGGGAACTCCTTTGGAGGTCACTGTCTCCTTATTTCTTGCTGCTTCTAGGATTCTCTCCTTCATTTTTACCTTGGCTAATGTAATTATGATGTGCCTTGGTGTGCTCCTCCTTGGGTCCAACATCTTTGGGACTCTCTGAGCTTCCTGGACTTCCTGGAAGTCTATTTCCTTTGCCAGATTGGGGAAGTTCTCCTTTATTA
>CM052543.1:51077622-51100245 GCA_028533065.1 Trachops cirrhosus | reverse complement strand
TTTTTTTTTTTTTTTTGTCTTGTTCCGACTGTTACACATGAGGTGTGGGACCTTAGGTGTTCACCAGGGCGGGGCACCCCAGTTGCTAGGTTGTGACGCTGTATGTGGGGGCGGGGCCTGAGAAGGAACAATGGCGCTTGCTCTGCTCTCCATAGGACCTCAGTCCCTTCAGCTACTTCCCCTGAGCAAACTGGGCCCCTCCGGTGCCAATCCCCATGTGGGTGGGCTTGTGCACCCCGTGGGACTTTCCAGCGACCTCTTTTGTGAGGCTGGAAGTCTCTCCCTGTGTCTCAACCCCCACAGGTGTTTTCAGTCAGTTCCCCAAGGCTCTATTTCCCAGCGCTGGGATCCTGGGTAGCACGCAGTGCCTTGCTCCACAATCACAGCCTTTCTGGGTCTGTCGGCCACCAACCCCCAGCCGGGGCCTGCCCGCCACTGCGTACGCGCCCAGGGTCTGCCCGCTGCAGTCTTGCATGCCCCCCATTACCTTCCGCCTCCGGTCCAACCACTCTCTGCTCTGGGACCCCGCCCCTGGCTTCTCAACTCCGCCCCTCCTACCCATCCAGATGAACGTGTTTATTTTAACTCCTTGGGTGTCTGACTTCCATACAGTTCAATTTTCTGTCAGTTCTGGTTGTTATTCTGTTGCTAAATTGTTGTTGTCCCTATCCTGGTTGTGCGAGGAGGTACAGTGTGCTACCTATGCCTCCATCTTGGCGGGAAGTCCTGTGCTATTTTTAAAAAGGTGTCCACATGCCCTGATTGGGTAGCTCAGTTGGTAAGAACATTTTTCTGAGGTGCCAAGGTTGCAGGTTTGACCCCTGGTCAGGGCACATACAAGAAACACTAATTAATGCAGAAATAAGTGGAACAACAAATCAATGGCTCTCTCTGTCTCTGTCTCCATCTCTTTCTCTCTCCCCCATTCCACTCTTTTCTAAAAATCAATCAATCAATACATAAATAAATAATAAAAAAATAAAAAAGTGTCCCCAAAGACAGAAACAATCGAGAACAGCAGCATTTGGCAAGTAGACTATGCCTTTGATGAATCAGAATGAGGCAGCCCTTCTGCTAACGGCTAAAGACCACCTCCCAGGGTGAGAACGTTGCAGTTTTTTTTAAGCCAATTAACTTTCTCTGAATTCCAAACCCCTTACCTATACTTTGTTCTCCTTATAAAAAGGTCCATTTTAAAATGAAAATTTAAGACAGTCTGTTAGGGTACGAACCCACCATCTTCTCAGATCATCGGGCATCTGAATAAAGCATTCACAAAGATTCAGTCCCTGTCTCTGCTTATTGGGTCTGGTAGGTGACAGGCAGCACGAACACCAGCTTTTCTGGTTACAAAATGAGTAGTTCTAGCTGCCTTATAAAGTCACTAAATAATGGACAAAAAGCTTAAAGAAAAAGAGAAAGTATTCTTGCTATCCATAGTAGATTAACCACTAAGAGTAAAAGCAAGGCTATATAATGATGCCATCCTGGACATAGGGTTGCTCAGTGCCACGATGTATGCAAGGATTATCCATAAGGTGTATTTTATTGAATGTTTTCCACGAGTCCAGTCCTGTGCAAAGTGCTTTCTGTGCAGCATGTCATTTTGTCCTCTCAATAACTCTCTGAAGCTGACACCATGTTATCCACATTTTGTAGATGAGGGAACTATTGCTCAGAGAGGTTAAGAGCTGGCCAAAGGCCCCACGATGAATAGGTCAACGTAAGAACCATCCAAACCTGTAAGAATTTCCACGAGTTTATTTGAGCTAGACTGATGATGCCAGGAAGCAAAACCTCAATAAGTTGAGATAATGCTCCAGAAAATAGCATGTTTTCACCTTATTTTATACATCACAATCAAAAGAGGAGGCATAAGGGGGTTACATGAAATCCTTTGGTGATAGATTAGGGAGGCAGGAGAAAGCCAAGCAGGGAAACCTCTGGGATTGGATAAAAAAATAAAGTGATAGACACATTTTTTACCTAGGTAAAATTTTTACCTAGTCAACAATTAACATGATAACAATAACAATGAGGGGATTTGTGGCCTTCCCCAAGTGTGGTGCCTGTGCTTTGATGTGTCTGGAAAAAGGAAATTTGACATTCCAAAAGTCTGTTATCATAGATGGGCTCAGTAAAGGGAAAGATTGACCTTTGTTGGGGAAAAATACTGGCCTAGGACATAACTACCTGCCATGACCTGCTTTTAGTTAGAAAGTTTTAATTTCAGAACATCCTATGTGGTTACTTTGGGTTTCTGCATTCATAAGTCCACCACAGAGGCCTCCCCTGAGCTTGTCAGGTTTAGTACGCAGCCCCTTTTCTCCCACAGTGCATAAAAAAATTATTGAATGATAAATTTATTTTGATTTTTAAAATAAAAGCTAGTTCTTGCTTTAAAATCACCAGTCTTGTATTTTTTTAAAAATATTTTATTTATTTTTTAGAGAGAGGAGAAGGGAGGGAGAGAGAGGGAGAGGGAGAGAAACATTGATGTGTAGCTGCCTCTTGTGCGCCCCCTACTGGGGACCTGGCCTGCAACCCAGGCTTGTGCCCTGACTGGGAATTGAACCAGTGACCTTTTGATTCACACTTCAGTGCTCAACCCACTGAGCCACACCAGCTAGGGCTCCAGTTTTGATTTTAGGAATATTTTATCCACAATTTTCCTCTTACACAGTATCTTAAAAAGTAAGAAAAAATATTTTGATTATGTGACTATTTTCTAAGACTCTCAGTGCTCTTTTCAAATGTAAACCAAAACTAACAACATTCTTATTTGAAAACACTAACAAGGATCTGGGAAGTTGAACTGAAAAGAGTTAGCATTCATTGATGAGTTGCTTTATGCTAGGCTCATTGATCAATTTATCTAACTCAATTTTCACAATATCCTTGGACTTTTATTTTATAGATGAGAGAGCTGAGACAGACAGGTTAAATTACTAGTTCAAATTCACAGAGGTGGTAAGTTGTGGAGCTAGGTCTGAATGCACACAGCCTGACTTTGGGACTTGAGCTCTTCACTCCTGAACCATATGGCTTCGAAATGTGTTGTCAACATGTGTGTCTCTGGGTGGGTGGACATGAGTATATTCCTTTTTCTTTTTCCTTTTTAAATCTTAGAGAGAGAGAGAGGATGGGGCTGGGTTGGGGGAAGAGAGAAATCAATTTGTTGTTCCACCCATCCATACATCCGTGGGTTGATTCCTGTCTGTGCCCCACCAGGGATGGAACCCGCAACCCCGGTGTATCAGGATGAAGCTCCAACAAACTGAGCTCCCCAGTTAGGGCTGGGAATATATTCTTTCTTCCTTCCTTCCTTCCTTCCTTTCTTTCTTTCTTTCTTTCTTTCTTTCTTTCTTTCTTTCTTTCTTTCTTTCTTTCTTTCTTTCCTTCTGCTTCTCTGTATTTTTTGTAATAAGCATATATTACTTTGGGGTTGAGAAAAAAAGAGTTGTTATGATTTAAAAAGAAATCAGATAAATGTATTTTAAATAGCTCATTCTCATTCATTCCCTCAAAAGAACACCTCTGTATCTAAATTTGATTTCAAGTATTAAGTATATTGTTGTTCGAAGGCAAAGTTTTGTATGATGCATGGTTCACATTATGTTCTTATTTCTCTGAAAAAAAAATAGACTACAATTATTGCCAGGTTAATTAACTGTTATTATCTTAGAGTCTGGAATATTATTAGTAAATGCACAATTCTGAAATAAAACTTTAGCTATCAAAGCCAGAGAAATAGGAGTTTTTTTAAAATAATTATAATCTTTAAATTAGTATTTGAAAGATTGTTATTCAATTATAAGAAATTTACTCCTATATGTAGTTAAAATTCAGTGCCCAAAAAGTACTGAGATCTTAAGTTTAACTTAGAACTGTGAGGTCAGCCCTTAAAGAGTACAAAACTGCACTTTAATTTCTTTGTCAATATTTGGTTTTCCTTTCTCCCAGTGTTCACATTGATTTGTTATTGCACGATGTCTCAGGAGCATTAGTGTGTTGGATCAGACAGCGTTGTTTTTGCTGGAATAAGGCCACATCAGGGAAATTTGTGTGTTGAAAGGGTGATTACATGTATTAAATTACACGGACTTTGCAAAGCAACATGAGGCACTTGAAGGGAAACACACACACACACACACACACACACACACGACCTCTAAAAAAGTTGCATTTTGATCTACTGACCTTGTCACTACTTCACCACAATGTAACCTTGGTTACATACAGCCAAGGCAACAAAATAAATATACTTAATATATTTTTTACAAAAATTACTTTCTGCTTTTGGTTTGAAGACTCTGTGAGTGTGTGTTTGTGTGTGTGTGTACCTGAGAGAGAACTCTGAGTAAATTTCAGATCCAAGACAGTTTTTTTTCCAAATGAAGATATGATAAATAAAAGTAAATGCACTTTAAAAGGGGAGTAAAGAACTAAATTAGAAATCACACATTTTAATTCACTTCGGCTTGGATTCCTACTTTACTTCATTTTTTTGAGAGAGCAAAAGGTGACTTTTCTTGTTTGGAACAAAGACTTAATAAAGCTAGCTCAAGCATCCATAAGGCTCAGAGTGATAACTGAAAAATCTTGATGAGTTAAGTGTAAATGAATCATAAGCATATGGATTATGCTCTTCAAATTGCACATGAGCTTAAAAGTACAGAGGGGAAAAGAAGAAAAAAGAAAAAGAAATAAAAATAAAGAAAAACTAAAAATAAAAGTGCAGAGGACAACAGGCTCAACAAAACACTTAGTGGCATTGTAAAACTCAGGTGCATGACATGTTTAAGATTAAAGTCGTGCACTTAATAAGACATGGCTATCCATCTCCAGGGTAAATGTAATCATACACATTAACTGCATTTCTGCACCCCATATTTTCTAATCTTATGGCCAAGAATAAGGTTATCGTACTAGTCAGGGTTCTCTGGAGAAACAGAACAAGTAGGGTGTATGGATAGATACGTTTATTTTAAGGAATTGGTTCACTCAATTATGGAGGCCGGAATGAAAATCTGCAGTTCAAATTTAAAGGCAAATTCTGCTGGCAGAATTTTTCTTGCTTAGGGAAGGTCAGTCTTTTATTCTATCAAGACCTTCCATCGATTAGATAAGGCCCAGACACGCTATGGAGGACAATCTGCTTTACTAAATATCTACTGATTTAAATGTTGATCTTACCCAAAACACCTTCACATAAACACCCAGAGTGTTTGCCCATATATCCTATCACTGTGACCCAGCAAAGTTAACACATAGAATTAATCATCACAGATACCTAGTTGGCTGATATTGTCTGCTTATTAAAATTGACATTTAAGGCCCTGGCTGAGTAGCTCAGTTGGCTGGAACATTGTCCAGATATGCCAAGGTTGCAGGTTTGATCCCCGGTCAGGGCACAAACAAAAATCAATCAATGAATACATGAATACACGGGTCAACAAACTGATGTCTCTGTCTCTCCCCCTCCCTCTCTCTCTGAATAAAAAATCCATAAATAAAAATAAAACACAAAATTGATATTTAAAATACTAAAGTAAAGCAATGCCAGTTCAAATGAATAAATAGAATTCACTAACAAACATCCAGAGCTGGAAAGACCACTGGAGACCACCTAATGGTACTTCTCAAAGGAGATGCTATTAGCATTGGGAGCAGAGAAACTTTTGTATATGGGGGATTGTCCTGAGCGTTGCAGGGCATTCAGCATCTCTGGCACTAATATTGGATTGCAAATAGTTCTCTCAATCATCATTAATAACCACAAAACCATCTCTCAGATTTCCAAACACCTTAGGGTGTGGGTAACACTCTGCATTAAGAACTACCCCCTACCCTCTTTTAGTGCAAGAGAGAGATTTAAAAAGATTACTTTTTACCATATCTTATACATAGACTATTATTTTCCCTCTTTTTTCCTGATTTGACAATGAAATTAATTGTATCAGATTATTTTTCAATAAATAATTAATAAATCTATAATTAAAACTACCTAAAATAAAGTTTAAAATATAAGCTATGAATAGTATAACAAGCTATAATGTACAAAGTTGGGTAAGGGTGTCAGTCATAAAATGTACCAGGGTTTTGGTTCACACACATACGTGTTTCTGGTATTAAAGTAAACACAAGGATAAACTGCACCCATTTTGAGAAACTGATTAGTTGGGGAAGCATTAGTCTGACAAAGTATATGTGAACATACTGGAAGTCCCTGTCTTTACTGAAAGGGAGCATTTCTGGGGTGACAATTAGCAGTGTTCAGGTTAACTAAAACTCACTCTTTAGATAGGAGCTTACATGTTACTTGCTCCAGGAAACCATTGCCAACCACACAAATGCCCTTCTTTAACATTCTGTATATTGCCTCCATCACAGAAGTCATCATCATGGTTTGCAGTTGGCTTTGCTGTCTCCCCCAGTGAACTGTAGGTTCTGTGAGGTCAGGCACCTTGTGAAGGTTGTCTGCCTGTCTCTATACTCCTAACATTGAGCTAAATGCCTGGCACACAGTAGGAGCTCAGTAAGTGTGTGTTGGATAGGTGAACTGGGAGAGGGCAGCATAAAAAACAGTATCAACAACTCTTTCTTTACTGAAAGCACTGAAGATATTATTTTCAATTGTGAAGTTAGGGGACAGTAATATTTTATCATCTGTGTGTTCCACAGGTCTTTAGCACTGTACCTGGTATACATAGTATCTCTCACAGTGTATTGAGGTATAATTTATATACAATAAATGCACTTATTTAAAATATACAGTTCAATGAGTTTTCCCTAAGTGCCCCTTTGCAGTCATCTGGGGTACCCTCCACCTCCACCCCCAGCAATCACTGGTTTACTCTCTACCCCTATAGATTAATTTAAATTTTCTAGAATAGTGTGTAAATGGAGTCACACAGTATGTACTCCTTTATACATACATACCTCTGGAGATTCATCCATGTTGCATGTATATGTAGTTTGTTCCTTTTTATTTCTGGGTATTTCATTGTATAGATATATAATAATTTGGTTACCTATTTACCTGTTGATGACCAATTGGATTATTTACAGTTTGGGGCTATTTTGAATAAAGCTGCTATGGACATTCATGGACAAGTCTTTGTGTGGACATGTGTTAATTTCCCTTGGGTAAATGCATAGAAGTGGCATTCTGGATTGTATGTCAAGTGTATGTTTAATTATAAGATGCTATCAAAGCCTTGGCCTAGTAACTCAGTTTGTTGGAGTGTTATCCCAATAGGCCAAGGTTGCAGGTTTGATACTTGATCAGGGTAGATACAAGATTAAACCAATGAATGAAAAAATAAATGGAACAACAAATTGATGTTTCTTTCTCTTTCTCTCTCTCCTTTCCTCTTTCTCTAAAAATCATTAAAAAAATTAAAGATTATTAAAAAAGCTATCAAACCATTTTCCAAGTGGTTGCATCATATTTTTGTTATCACCAGCGATATGTGAGAATGCCATTTGTCCTACATCCTTCTCAGCACTTGATATCATCAGTCTTCTTAATTTTAGCCATTTAGGTAGGTGTGTAGTGATACCTTATTATGATTTTAATGTGCAGTTACCTGATGACTCATAATGTTGATTACTTATTGATTGTCCATATATCTTCTCTGGTGAAGTATCTGTCCAAGTCTTCAGTCCATTTTTTTTCCCTTTGGATTGTTTGCCTATTTTTTGGGGGGTGGGAGGGTTTAAGAATTCTTCATATGTTCTGGATACAAATCCTTTGGTTGCTATATGAGTATATAAAATGTTTTCTCTAGTCTATGACTGTCTTTTCACTTTCTTAATGATGTCTGTAAAATAGCAAAAGTTTTGAATTTTGATGAAATTCCGTATTAAAATAATTTCTTCTTTTTTCTGTCTATGTGAAAGTCTAACCCAAGGTCACAAAATTTTTCTTCTAAAAGTGTTATAACTTTTACATTTACATGTATATGATTTTTTGTTGGGAACCACCCTGCCTGGTTTCAGAAGCTGTAACTGCCCCCATGGCTAAGGCTGAATGAGAGACCTTGGAACTCTAAGACACTAAGGAGACAAAGCTTATCTCCCTGGCAGGGGCACTGCCTCTGCTCCTTTTACTTCACCCTGCCTGGCCTCCAATGCTTGATCAGCTAACCAACGACAAGTAAGATTCCTCAAGGGAGGGATGACCTAAGACAGGCACGATCACAGGGGACCCCCAGGGAAGGACTTGGGGGCTATAGAAAAAGAGGGTGATGGACCCTCGCCCCTTGGCTTTGACATAGGCTGAGTCCTCATTCTGTTTGCAAGAAGTCTCATAATATTTTGGCTGCCTTACTTCCCCTGCCTGACTTAAGCCTAAAACAATGCAGGTGGTAGGTGCAGCCCTGTGCAGGAAAGAGCAGGTTCCCTAGGGCAATCAGGCCTAAGAAAAAATGCATAAAATCCTGTGAAGCCTACTTTGCTAATACCCTCAATTTAAATAATAAGGGACCAAGCAGGAAGTGAGTTTGTTCCCCAAAGTTTTATGGCCCTTTAACTATCTGACCCTGACTCAGAATAAGCCCTCAGAGTTCTTTGAATGTTATCTATTGTTTAATCATTTCTGCCTGACAATGATTGATGAGCTTTATTCTTGTGCAAATTGAACCCAATAAAAGCTTGTCAAGGCAAGGGTCGGGCGCTCTCCTCTTGAGAGAGTGGCCACGCCGTCCCTTTTCCTCCACAGGACTCAGTAGTCCATGTGAATTCATCTTGCATCTCATCCATAAAGCTGTGGACACTGCAGGCTGGTGTTCGAGTCGATTTTTTGTTTTGCCTAAACCCACCTCCTCCCCCCAAAATTTATTGTTTCATATTCTGAAGGGTAGCAGTCTGAAATCAAGGTGTTGGCAGAGTTGGTTCCTTCTACAGGTTGTGAGGCAGAATCCGCTCCCCGTGTGTCTGGTGGTTTGCTGACACTCAGCTGTTCCTTGACAGTGGCAGCACAATGCCTGTCTTCCTGGTGATCTCCCGTGTCTCTCTGTAGGACATTTTGATCTTTGTGCATGATGTGAGATAATGATTAAAGTTTAAAGTTTTTCATGTGTGTATCTAGTGATTACAATACAATTTGTTGGAAAAACTTTCCTTTCCCTATTGAATGTTGTGATACCTTTGTTAGAAATCAACTTACCATATATGTGTGGTTCTACTTCTGGGCTTTCTATTATATTTCATAGATCTGTATGTCTATTCTTTCACCAATAGAACAGTGTCTGTTTTTTTTTTTTTTTTTTTTTTTAGCATACTGGACTCATTTTCAAAAGGCATCACTTTGTTTCCCTCACAAGGTAGCCATGCATCATGAACCTCGAGCATGTGACAGTCATGCGGTTTCTTCAGGGAGCCCAGGGCTTCCACATGCTTTCCTGAAGCTCCCAGCCAGAGCAGCCTGAGGAGTCAACTAGTAAAGCTTTCTCCACAGCCACAAGTTCCTTTGATGTTGGGTTATTGAGCACAGACTCAGTGGATAAGTTGTCTTCAATGTAGTCCATTTCTGTTCCTAAAAGTGTCAGCTGTGCTTTCTTGTCCATGAACACTCTGACTCCATCTGCAACAGCTTCATCAGAATCCCCTCTTTTCTATGTATATTCTAGAGTATGAGAAAGGCCATTGCGGCCCTGGCTGGTGTAGCTTAGTGGATTGAGCACAGGCCTATGAACCAAAGCATTGCCTGTTTGATTCCCAGTCAGGGCACATGCCTGAATTGCAGGCCATATCCCCAGTATGGGGTGTGCTAGAGGCAACCACATATTGGTGTTTCACTCCCTCTCTTTCTCCCTCCCTTCCCCATCTCTCTAAAATAAATAAATAAAATCTTAAAAAAAAAAAAAAGAAAGGCCATTGCAACCTCTGGTTCAGATGCCAACTTTCATGCCTACATGTTCAGGCTTATATATATATATTTTTTTAACAAAAAATTTTTAATTAAAAATTAAATTTTTATTTAACTTTAAATTAAACATTTTTTGAGAGAGAGAGGAAGGGAGGAAGAGAGGGAAAGAAACTTTGTTGTCAGAGAAACACTGATCGGCTGCCTCCCCCATGTGCCCCTACCTGACCAGGGACTGAACCCACAACCCAGGCATGCACCCCTCTACCAGGAGCTTCCCTCTGATCCTCTGCCTTGCAGGATGACGCCCAACCAACTGAGCCACTCGGGTCAGGGCCAGGTTTATCTTCAAGGTTTTGTTTGATTTTATTTTATTGATTTGAAAGAGAAAGAGAGAGAGGGACATCAGCTTGTTGTTCCAGTTATTTATGCATTCATTGGTTGATTCTTTTATGTGCCCTGACCCAGGGTTGAACCCATAGCCCTGGCACATCAGGGTGGTGCTCTAACCAACTGAGCTACCCGGCCAGGGCCAAGAAGTTGTTTTATCTTGTTTACTGCTGAAGGTGTCAGGGTGAGGGTGGCCCAGGTGGGCTGCAGCTTCCTCCTGCTTACAGCCTGGACAATGGCTGGAAGTAACATCCTCAGGGTCCTGGTGCCCCGGTGCCTTGGGCCCAGAGCTTGGCCACCTCAGCCTCTCTCCATGGACATGGAGGGCCCATTGATGCCACAAGCTCTGGTCAGAGCAGTGCCTTGATTACTGTAGCTTGATAGGAATCTTGAAATATGTTGTTACCTATCCTGAACTTTTGTTATTTTCTACATATATTTTTTATGTCCTTTAAATGTTTATCCCGGAAATGATCCTACTCACCAAGACCAAGCATAACCTTGCTAACTTTCATCTTCCCTGATGCCACAAAGTGTCTATATAGCTATAAAAAGAAAGGGTTATTCTTGTCTTACTCTGTTATTTCTAGTTTCTTCTTCTGCCCCAGAAGACTACTTTATGTTTTGGCCAGGAGGTTCTTTGCCTTAGCGATGGCTAGAGCTATATTTCAACTAGAGAACATGGGGGACATGAGATGGGCCGAGTGGTACTTTACACAAGCTCAGGTGAGTTGCAAAAAGAGATTCCTGTATGATATTATAAACTTACTTGGGGATAAAAATTATAATAAATAGATGAAATGTCTTTATCTAAATCTAAATTTCTTTTGTAAGCTAAATCTAAATTTCTTTACCTGGCATTCTTATCTCCTAACTTTATATCTATATCTCTATATATATGACACCCAGGAAAACTATTTAGCACTTGTGTTCTATGGCTTCCTCACTTCTGCACACTGATGTTGCCATCAACTGAAATGCCTCTACCCCTTATAGTAGAATATCTAAATTTTCTCCTTCTACAGAGCCTTTTGTAATCTTCTCAACCAGGAGAGATTGTGCCCTTTTAGATGCCCCATAGTGCTTATTTTTAACTCTTTATTGTATTTATCATAGTAATATAGTAGCTTACATTATTGATTACTTACTATGTGCCAGACACTGTGCTAGTACATTATCATTTCTTCTTCATTTTTTTTTTAGATTTTATTTATTTATTTTTAGAGAGGGCAGAGGGAGGGAGAAAGAGAGGGAGAGAAACATCAGTGTGTGGTTGCCTCTCACGCGGCCCCCACTGGGGATCTGGCCTGCAACCCAGGCATATGCCCTGACCAGGAATTGAACCAGTAACCCTTTGATTTGCAGCCTGCCTCAATCCACTGAGCTATACCAGACAGAGCTCATTTCTTCTTTTTTAATTGAATTTATTGGGGTGACATTGGTTAATAAAATTATGTAGGTTTCAGGTATACAATTCTATAATACATCATCTGTATATTTTACTGTGTTCACCATCCCAAGGCAAGTATCTTTGCATTATCATTTTTAATCATCATAAAACATTTTAAGGTGGATATTTTTGTCATCTAATTGACATGTGAGGAAATCGAGATACAAAGAAAGAAAGTAATGTACCCAAGGTCACATAGTGTATTTCAGTGTTAGGATTCTAACTAAGGTCTCTTGGACTACACAGTCTGTGTTCCTAACTGATAGGCTGCTCTATCTCCAAACGGGGTCTATTTTGCCAGCCTCTCTAAGAAACTCTAGGATATTACTGAAGGCCATCAATAATTCTGTTTATGCCCTGGCTGGTGTGGCTTAGTGGATTGAGTGCTGGCCTGTGAACCGAAGGTTGCTGGTTCAATTCCCAGTCAGGGCATATGCCTGGGTCATGGGCCAGGTCCCCAGTTGGGGGTGTGCAAGAGGCACCCATGTATCTCTCACACATTCATGTTTCTTTCCCTCTCTTTCTCCCTCCCTCCTCTTCTCTCTAAAAAAGTAAATAAATAAAATCTTTTAAAAAATAATTCTGTTTGTACATGGCCACCTAGTATACTGGAAAAGATGGCAAAGGCTGTGGCATTGCTTGTGAGACCCTAGGAATGCCATAATTAAAAGCCCTTGAACAATAACAAAAAAAATGTAAGAAGACTGCACACGGCCTCTTGTGAGTGTGTCCCATAAAGGATGGGAAGTGAGCCTTTGGGTCTACACACCAGTTCTGTGAGTAATGTTTTGAGTTGGCACAGCTGGTACCACAAAAATAGCTTTCTGTGCCAGCCCTTGGGGAATTTGGTGAAATATTTTTGTCAAAAGGAACTACAAAATAGGAAGAGCTAGACCACTTTTTGATCTTTCTTTTAAAAAATAAAATTTGTTTCAAATAATGAAAGTAACACATGTACATTTTGGATAAATTGGAAAATACAAGAAAACCACAGAGAAAAAGATCTCCTGTAATCTTACTACCCAGAGATAACCACGATTATTATTTGAGTCTTTTGCTTTTCTGGTTTTTTGTGTGCACACACAAACATGAATACATACATATTTGGAAAATATAATTGATAACATGTTATAGTTTTGTACACAATTTTAACAATACCATATGGTGAATATTTTCCATTTACCCCTAAAACATCATTTTAATGGTGGCATTATGTTACATTGTATTAAATAAATAAATCCCTAGTTTATTTAACCACATCCCAATTGTTTGGCATTTAAATTGTTTCTGATCTTTTCAAATATATGCACATACATGTGCATTGTTTCCTTAGGAGAGAGAATGGAGAGGGGAGCTAAATCACTGCTTCAAGTTACATTTTACCCTAGTTGAGTTGTACCAGTTAACACTCTCAGTGCTGGATTACCATCTGATGACTGAAAGATTTAGAATCACTTAGGAACTGAATCAGGAAAAGGTGGCCAGAACTTCGGGGAAAGATCCCTCTGCTGGGAGCAGGAAGAGCAGTGGTTTTAGGCGACAATGAGAAAACACCAACCAAGCCTTTCCATTTTCATGCCAAAGTGCCAACTTTGCCACATGCCACCTGTTTATTGGTTTATACCCCCAATGCATGGATCACCAATGCGAAATGCCTGTACTGGAAGTTCTCAACAGAGATGTCAGCCTTCACCCAGCTAAGCAGCTGTGCCACACCTGTACCCCAAGCTAAATTATTCATTAGGAGAATCCATTCCTTTTCTATTTTTATTTTTTAATTGATTTGAAAGAGAGAGAGACAGAGACAGAGAGAGAGAGGGAGAGACAGACAGATAGAGAGAGAGAGAAACATCTATTTGTTTTTCCACTTATTTATGCATTCATCTGTTGATTCTTGTATGTGCCCTGACAGGGGATCTGACCTGCAACCTTGGTGTAGGGGACAATACTCTAACCAAGTGAGTTACCCAGCCAGGGTAAGCTCATTCTTCATCATCAGTGTCCCATGTCCCATTCTCCTGTTCCACTCTGTGTCCTAAGATCCTTTAGCCTGTCCCATACAATATCCTTTGCTCCATCAAAAAATTAAATTCTCTGTAGGTTTGGACATTTCTTTTGTTGACACTGCACACTCTTAAAGCCTTTCATTTTGACAATCACTTTTCATTCTTCTTGCTTATTATCATTGACAGCATAGATATATTCATGATTGGATCTTTGTTCTTCAGACGTGTCATTATTACTGAATAGTTTATCCTATAATAGATACGTTTGTGGCTTTCAATTTTATAAAAATAATTTTATTTTTTGATTCAGTTGACATACAATATTATATTAGTTTCAGGTGTATAACATAATAATTAGACATTTATATAACTTATGAAATAATCACCCTGCTAAATCTAGTATCCATCTGACATGATACATAGTTATAACAATATAATGGATTCTATTCCCTATGCTACATTTTATATCCCCATGGACTGTTCTGTAACTACAAATTTGTACTTTTTAATCACTTCACCTTTTTCACCCCTTCCCCCAGCACACTTCCCATCTAGCAACCATCAAAATGTTTTCTGTATCTATAAGTCTGTTTCTGGTCTGCTTGTTCATTTTTTTTTTGTCTTTTAAATTCCACATATAAGTGAAATCACATGGTATTTGTCTTTCTCTGTCTGACTTACTTCACCCAGCACAAGACCCTCAAGTTTCATCGGTGTTGTTGCAGGTGGCAAGATTTCATTTTTTATGGCTGAGTCATATTCCACTGGATATAAGCACCACCTAGTCTTTTTTTAAATCCTCACCAGATGACATGCTTATGATTTTAGAGAGAGGGGAAGGAAGAGAAACAGAAACATTGCTGTGAGAGAGAATCATAGATCAGTTACTTCTTGTATGTGGCCCATCTGGGGATGGAACCTGCAACCTAGGTATGTTACTTTAAAAGTAATGTTACTTTTAAGTGCAAATGGATTAAATGCTGCATTGAATTTTTTACTACATTTATTTTTATTTATTTATTTTTAAAAAGATTTTATTTATTTTTTTTAGAGAGAGGGGAAGGGAAGGAGAAAGAGAGGAAGAGAAACATCAATGTGTGGTTGCCTCTTGAGTGCCCCAAACCAGGGACCTGGCCTGCAACCTAGGCATGTGCCCTGACCAGGAATTGAACCAGTGACCCTTTGGTTCATAGGTCTGTATTCAATCCACTGAGCTATGCCAGCCAGGGCACTACGTTTATTTTTGTTTGTCTCTTTCTACTAACACTGTTAACACTGTAGCTGTGTTTGTTCTTACTGAACAGGAAGGGTCAATAACATTAGTATTTTTGTAAAACATTGAAAGCTAAAAGCAAACATATCAAATATCCAAAGATTAAAGATCACAAAGTGGTGGCCAGCAGACTGAATGCAGCTTGCTTAAGTTTTTATGCTTGTTTGGCCTGCGTAAAATTTTAACATTTGAATTTGGCATCAACGTTTCAAAATTGAAGGAGGTTTCTGGTTTGCCTTGAGAGAAAAGGCATGGCAGCACTGCAGCTACTTTTGGCCAAACAAAGTTAACTGGTGCTTCGGGCTCCTCAGCCCTGTCGATGGACAGGCAGTTTACCTCATGTCTCACGGTCTGGTTCACCTGGATCCCTGCCCTGCCAGCTTCACTCAGGAGACGCTGGAGTTTGCCATGCAGCACATTAAGGAATTAATTTAATGGATTATGGACTAACCCAATGGAATAATTAAATGTATTAAGGAATAATCCCGTGGGCATGTGATTGGGACTAAAATGGCCGTACCTGACCACCAAATCCTTCTGGCAAGTTTAAAGGTGTTGATACGCCTTTCTTTGGGAGCAGAGCTAAATTGAAAATGTTTAAGTAAAGATTTGTAGTGAATTACTTGTAGTCTCCTGATCGTGAGCTATTTTATATATACATATATAAAATATATGTATATATACATAAATATATATACATATAAAATATATATACATTTTTTCCTTTTGTTTAAAATATTCTCTCCTTTCTATCTTGATCTTCTTTCTCATTTAATTCAACCTCTAAAATTTAACGTCCCGGAACTCTTTCCTAATCCCCTAATCTGATTTGCCTTTTTCTCTACTACTCTGTAGAATGTTTCTTCTTCTTTTTTTAAAAAAGAAGATTTTATCTATTTTTAGAGAGAGAAAGGGAGGGAGAAAGAGAGGAAGAAAAACATTGATGTGTGGGAGAGAAACATTGATCAGTTGCCTCATGCTCCCAACCAGGGACCTGGACCATAACCCAGGCATGTGCCTTGACTGGGAATCGAACTGGTGACCTTACAGTTCTCAGGATGACACCCAACCCACTGAGCCACACTAGTCAGGTCTGTTTCTTTTATCTTAATATTTCATTATAAATTTTGTTCTATAATATGTTCTTTAATCTTTTGTTATAACAAGATTGGGAACTTCCTGAGGGTAGGTTGTATGTTGAGTTCATTTTAATCATGTAGACCTCCTATTTTCACTTTATTATAGAGGTCTTCTGTATGCATAGAGAAGGCTTTCAACAAATAGGGAATAAAGTCTCAATCAGAGTTCTGGCCAAGATGGAGGCATAGGTAGAAACCCTTCGCCTCCTCTCACAACTAAAAGGAGGAAAACAACCAATCTAAAATCAATAAACAACCAGAAGCACCAGAAAACCAAATTGCATGGAACTCTGACAACCAGGAAATTAAAGAAAAAATCAACCAAAACAACCAGACCCGTAAGGCAGACCCCATAGGGTGGGTGACTCAGAAAAACCAGAGCTTGGAGGCTGAGGGGCGGGGCTGACTGCCACATGGGAGGGACTGACTTAAGCAGGAAACTGAGACTCAGAGCTGACTGTGGGCTACGGCTGGGGTTGCTGCAGTGGGCGATACTTCCAGTCTGACATAAGAGTCTGTTGGAAAGCTGCATTATTCCCTCTCTTGTCCCTACCCCACAGGCAGTGCAGCAAGGAGGGTTGCCCTGCCCAGGTGAGTACCTAAGGCCCCACCTCTTACAACTTATCAGCTGCGCCAAGACAAAGAAGGCCCAAATGAAAGAACACAGCAAAACCTCAGAACTAAGCAATGAGGACCTAACTGATGGAGAATTTAAATCCCTGGTAATCAAAATGCTCACAGAACTGATTGAGGTTGGTCGAAAAATGAAAGAACAAATGAAAGATACCAAAAATGAAATAAAGCAAAATATTCAGGGAACCAACAGTGACAAGAAGGAAACCAGGATTCAAAGCAAGAATTTGGAACAAGAGGAAGAAATAAACATCCAACTGGATCAGAACCAAGAAACAAGAATCCAAAAAAATGAAGAGACTGAGGACTTTCTGCAACAATCTGAGACATTCCAATATCTGAATTATAGGGTTGCCAGAAGGAAAAGAGCAACAGCAAGAAATTGAAAACTTATTTGAACAAATAATGAAGGAAAACTTCCCCAATCTGCCAAGGAAATAGACTTCCAGGAAGTCCAGGAAGCTCAGAGAGTCCCAAAGAAGTTGGACCCAAAGAGAAACACAACAAGGCACATGATCATTAAGTTACTCAAGATTAAAGACAAAGAGAAAATCCTAAGAGCAGCAAGAGATAAGGAGACAGTTACCTACAAAGGAGTTCCGAGAGGACTATCAGCTGATTTGTCAAAAGAACACTTGCAGGCAAGAAGGGGCTGGAAAGAAGTATTACAAGTCACAAAAGACAAGGACCTACATCCCAGATTGCTCTATCCAGCAAAGCTTTCATTCACAATGGAAAGACAGATAAAGTGCTTCCCAGATAAGGTCAAGTTAAAGGAGTTCATCATCACCAAGCCCTTACTATATGAAATGTTAAAGGGACTTATCTAAGAAAAAAGAAGATAAAAAATATGAACAATAAAATGACAACAAACTCGTAACTATCAACAATTGAACCTAAAAGAAAAGATAAACAATGAAAACAAAGACAAAGCAAACAGCCAGAACAGAAACAGAATCAGAGAAATGGACATCACACAGAGGGAGTTCAGTGGGGAGAAGGAAGGGAGGAATGTGGGGGGAAGGTACAGGGAAGAAGAAGCAGAATTAGCAGGCATAAAATAGATGGGGAAAGATAAAAAAATGGTATAGGAAACGGAGGACTCAAAGAACTTATATATACAACCCATGGACATGAACTAAGGGGGGGAATGCTGGAGGGTTGGAGAGGCAGGTCAGAGGGAGGATAAAGGGGGAAAAATTGGGAAAACTTTAATAGCATTATCAATAAAAAATAAAAAGAAAAAAGAATATCAATCAATAGATTATGTATGATTTGCTATCTATTATTCCGTCAGTAACTACTTTGAGCTGAACTGCATATATTGACAAGGCTTGATTTATTCCCTTATATTACCAACTTATTTACAATTTGTACTGAAAAGTATTTTTTGTTAAGTATTAAGTGAGAGGAGAAGAACCAGTTTCCTGTGGAGCCTAACGTTGTTAAAAGACATCTTACTCCTTTCTGCCTAAGAAAGCTATCGCAGTGCCAGAATATTTAATTCAGTCACACATTCTCATGAGTGTCTGATGTCTAATTATCAGATATATGACTCAGAGTAAAATGGCGTTGAGGCTAGATGAAGTGGGGAGGAGAGTGCTATAATTGCGGAGTAGAGGTATGCTAATGTCATTCATTTGCCTATTTAAGAAAATAGTGGAAAATAAATTTCAACAAAATGCAAGTGTAACCTAAGGACGTATTATTACCTTTGAAAGGTTGATCAACAACATTGTTGGCATCATCATTACAATCTACTTATTAACTGTATATACTCTTAAATTTACACCCTTAAATTTATTCCTACTCTGTGGTATTATAGAAACATTTGTTTTTGTTTTTGTTCCTTGCTCCTAGAACCCTTGGAATTTCCTGAGTGACAAGGGTGATAGGACTGTCTTTTAATGAGGCCATTCTTGGTGAGCCTGTAGATAGCTCCAGGACGGGTGCTGGGTGACAGAAAGACTGAACCTTGATTAGAAGCTTAGAACTTTCAGCCTAACCTCATAGGGAAGGAAAGAGGCTGGAGACTGAGTTTAACCACCAATGGCCAGTGATCCAAATCAATGATGCTCATGTAATGGACAACTCCATAAAAGCCCCTAGATGACAAGGTCCAGAGAGCTCCCAGATGGTGAACATATTGAGGTGCCGGGTAGGTATCATCCCTCCTAAATCCATGGGGACAGGAGCTGCTGCATTTGGGACCTTTCCAGATCTTGCCTTGTGTACCTCTTTATCGGACTGTTCACTCGTGTTCTTTATAATAAACCAGTAAAAATAAGTATAGTGCCTTCTTAAGGTCTGGGAACCATTTTCGGCAAATATTGAAACTTAGGAGTGTTTTGGGAATGCTTGATTTATATCTGGTGGGTCAGAATCCTGAGTGGCCTGGGACTTGTAATTGGTGTCTAATGGGGGGAGTCTTATGGAGTGAGCCATTTAACTTCAGGATCTGATGCTAACTCCAGGTAGTTAGTGTCAAATGAATTGAATTGTTGGACACTCAGTTGGTGTCAGAGTTGGGGAAGTAGTTTTAGAAAAGCCATCCCCATATATGGTGTCAGGAGGAAAAAAATCTCTTACACCCTTGTTCGTTCTGGAGATCACATTGCAATGTGAAAAGCTGGTGTTCGTGCTGCCTGTCACCTACCAGGCCCAATGAGCAGAGACAGGGATTGAATCTTTGTGAATACTTTATTCAGATGCCCGGTGATCTGAGAAGACAGTGGGTTTGTACCCTAACAGACCGTCTTAAATTCCATTTAAAAATGGCCCTTTTTATAAGGAGAACAAAGTGTAGGTAGGTAAGCGGTTTAGAATTCAGAGAAAGTTAATTGGATGAAAAAACTACAGCATTCTTGCTCTGGGTGGTGGTCTTTAGCCGTGTCCTGGGCAGTGGGCATCTCACTCTGGAGCACCATGGCCCAGACACCATGCTGAATTCCTTGCAGTCCTCCTGGGGCACAAAGTGGAACTGCTTGTGGACTCCTGAAGTCAGGGTGGGTCATGCCTTCAGTTCCTGAAACCATAGCTTTTACATGCATTTATTACTAAGCTTATTAGCTATTATTTAAACTAAAATTTTCTAACTTCCAAGCCTGCCGTCAACACGACACTGATTATTAGTGATATTGCTAGCCCCTTTAAACTTGTTTTAGTTCCCTTCACCCTATTGCCTTTATGCCACAATATTAATTTGTTCTACAAATATTGAAATCTCCTATGTGCCAGGTGCTATGCTAGGACCTAGAGTACAGTGATTAGCAAAACTAGATGTAAATACCTACTCCCATAAGTCTGGCCATGGAAACAGACATCTAACAAAGAACCCCATGTACCGATAGGTAACTGCTGTGAATGGGAGGTTTAATATGCTATGATTGTTCTCATTGGAAAGAGCATGACCCACTTTCCTGAAGAAGCTGAAATCTGAAGAACTGTAGGAGGATAACTAAGTGAAAAATGTGGGAGTGGGTAAACTTAGACCTTATTTCTTGCAGTCTTCTGAGTGTGAGAATTCTTTATCTTCACTCTCCTCTTTCAGCACCCTCCTCTTCTATATGTCCACCCCCTCCCACAATTTGGTTTCTATTAAGAGCCTCTCAGAATATACTCAGAACAGCATCAGAAGAAAACACTTCATAATTTAAAAAAAAAAAAAAAACAGGTAATAGTATTAGATGCTCAATAAACAAAGGCCCCTACCTTCTCATGACTGAGTACGGTTGTCCTAATCAGTTTCCTCCTCCCTTCCCAGGATGACCCCCAGTGGGTGCACCTGGCACTCACGCAGCTGGGGCCACAGTGGTTTTGACAATACTAGAGTTATGAGCCTGTAAGGAGCAAGGAAAACTTAGCAAGTACAAAGGATTGTAAAACAGATGCAACCTAACATGTTTGGTTTGTAAAGCTACTACTGTTGAGCCAATCCCCAACCCTGTTCTCGCCTACGGACTTTGTAAGTGAATAGCTAACTGCCACGTCTGCTTCTGTATAATGCTTGCTTGCCCGCCCATATATGACTTATCTGTAAGCGCACGGCGCGAGTCTCGTTAGCAGCCCTTGCGTGTCTCCGGACACTTTCAGAGTCCGCCCCTGCGCAGGTAAAACTTGGCCAACAAAGTAACATCTCTGAAACCCTGAAAGTCTCCGGCATCTGTTCTCGCGGTTGCTGAATGCAACAGAGCCAACACTGTTGGGTGATAGTGGAAGCAACTTACTTTGCTGACTAGAGTTAGAGATGTCTTCACTGAGATTTAACATAGGTTTTAAAGGATTGTAACAGGGTCCGGTCAAAAGTGGTGGGCCCAGATAGGGATTTCTAATGGGGTCCAGAACTCAGGGTTTCCAGTAAATATTGTATATGATGTCCTCACCTCCACAAGTCTGAGCTGGGGGATGGGACGCATGGAGCAGGGCCATTGAGAGTTGTTTTGAATGGCAATAGTTTTGCAGATAACCTCTAGAATGGTCATTTAACATATCTATAGCTTTTAACTGGTTTCATGGATATATTAAACAGCTGTGGCCTTGCTTTGAGCCAGGGAGGTGGGAGTGACTTCCACCCCTGAGGTAACTGGGAGGTAACTCCCCCTGGTTACAGCGCCTGTGTGAGAGCTTGGAGATTATTGGCTCCACACCATGGGGCATGCCCACCCAGACTTACTGTATCAGCCCAGTAAAGCTGGAAGATACGAAATGCTGGCAGGTATAACTGATTGTGGGAGGAGTTGGAAATGGGGCTGCAGAGGAAGATTGGTGCTGGGATTTAAACCTAGGCACAGTAGCCATGGGGGTTTTTTGGGACCTCTTGGCTTTGGTGAAAGCTGGTGCAGCTTTAGGGTGCTCCCTTTGCCATGTGGCTTAGGAAGCAGGAGAGACTTTGCCTGGAAGAAAAGGGGTGAAAGCATTCTTGCTGGTGGGCCATGAGAAGGTGCCACATGATTTTGGATTAATTGGAGAACACGGCAGTGACACAGCTGATGGTGCCAGAACTGAGGGGGCTGCCTGAACCATGCACTTCTACTTCTTTTCCTGGGATATGGTACCCAGGACTGGGCAAAGGGAGAAGAAAGGACTGTGTGTTTGTGGCTATTCTGAAGGACTTTAGTATTTTTAATGACAACATTAAGTCATTACTCTAAGTCTGTATAACTTTTAAAATAAATGATCCCTTTCCTTTTCACCAACCTCTAGCTCTGAGAGACGTCTTTCTCTGGTGACCAGGCAGGGGACCCCCAGAGCACAAGAGTGGGTCCCTTCAGTAATAGTATATCATTCAGCAACCCCCCATCTGTTCTGTAATAGGATGAGGGAGGAGGAGGAGGACTCTAGGAGGAGGAAACTGTTAGGATGGTTGGTGATGCGGGCTCTGAAAGAATTCACAAAGAGAAGAAAGTGTAGAGAATAAATTTTTACTCACTCTCCAAGAAAGGAGAGGGGCATGGTGTGGAGAGATACACCAGTCCTGAGGGGCGGGAGCTTTGATCTTTTATTAGATTATAATCAGATTAAAAAAGGACCAGGGATTGCTGTTGTATGGCCCCTGGGCTGTTGGGGCATTGTAACATGAGGCTGAAGTTTGTTCCAATGTTATGTTCTGTCTGTGTTTATAGGGAGCATGGTTAATTCTGTTCTTTCTTTCCAGTAATTTCTAGTCCTGGGGACAAGCTCGGAAGAGTAAAATGACGTACTGTTTGTTTAACAAGGTCTCAGGCCTGTTCAACAAAAGGTGCCACAGTAGCAAATGTCTCTGGCTTTACTCGGTCAGGAACTGCACCCACAAAGGCACAGAGTTGTAAAAGAATACCGCACGTTTGCAGGGCCAGGAGAAGGAGGCACTTTGGAAATCTCTC
>CM052543.1:51035264-51077522 GCA_028533065.1 Trachops cirrhosus | reverse complement strand
TTTTTTTAAGATTTTATTTATTTATCTTCAGAGGGGAAGGGAAGGAGAGAGGGAGAGAAATATCAATGTATGGTTGCTTCCTGTGCATTCCCTGCTGGGAACTGGCCTGCAACCCAGGCATGTGCCCTGACTGGGAATCGAACCGTGATCTCTTGGTTCACAGGCCCGTGCTTAATCCACTAAGCTACACCAGCCAGGGTGGAAATCTCTTATTAAATAAGTCAGGAAGACATTATAATAAATGGTGCAGTTAAATGAGGTTTTTATAAATAGGAAGAACTAAACTTTAGTTAACATGAAAATTCCCACACATAGAACTCTTCATCTGTCTGAAGCCCTTGATAAATGAGTTGTTACTACATGTATTAATCTGAACATCTGCAACTGTCTTAGGTTCTGGAAACTTTAATTCCTTGGAATCTGTTTATTTTCCCAGTATGGGGGAGGAACAAACTTTCTTCTACCTTCAGCATTCTTCTGGCTGGTTTAGTAATCAAAAAGACATGAGACAGATTAGCAAGAGAAAATAGCCACACTTAATACACATATATGTATGGGATCCCACATCCAGGGGAGTCAGACGCCATGGGCAGCAGAGGTTCAGAACTGTTGCAGAGAGGGAGTGCGGGTGTGTATCAGGCACCCTGAGCTAGGGCTGAAAAAAGGTGCCTTCCAGAATGATAAGAGCAGACCTTTAGAGAAAAGAAGTTTGCCTTGCCCTACAGATAGGTTAAAAGAAGATATCTTTGAGAATCTCTTATGGGCAAGAATCTAAGTCAAATTCTTCTAGGTAAAGGGAAGGTCCAAATTTTCTCTTGATCCTGCCTTTAGCTCAAAATAATCTGAGTATCACAGAAGCACATCTTGGGGTGACCTGTCCTAGACCCTCATACTGGCATACCTTATTTAAATCCCTTCCCAATTTTATTGACTTCCAGGAGTTACCCTTCTTTCTTGTTTACCGTATAGAATGGTTTTGTCATGTCATTGTAAAAATCATCTTCCCAGGCTGTTGTGGGGGTTCAGAACGAATCACCCCAAGATGTGCTTCTGCAGTATAGGGATCATTTTGATCTAAAGGGCTCAAGAGAAACTTCTCTCCCTCCCTTAACTACCTAGAAGAACTTGAATTAAGGGATTTGTCTGTAATAAGAGATTATCAGAGATAACCTCTTTTGACATATCTACAGGGCAGGACAAACTTCTGCTTCCTAAGCATCTGCTGTTATCCTTCTGCAATGACCCTTTGAAGCCCCCACAATCCCTAGCATTGCCTTGTCTCTAGCTCAGGGTGTCCTATGTACCTCAATCCCTCTTTCTATCTCTGAAACTTTTACACATGTGAGATCTCTGACTCTCATGTATGTGGTTCCCATACAAATGTGTGTGTAAA
Source organism: Trachops cirrhosus (assembly GCA_028533065.1). Taxonomy (NCBI): domain Eukaryota; kingdom Metazoa; phylum Chordata; class Mammalia; order Chiroptera; family Phyllostomidae; genus Trachops; species Trachops cirrhosus. The sequence goes on along the minus strand of CM052543.1, from coordinate 51,076,129 downwards.
TCTGGTTATTTTCTCTTGCTAATCTGTCTTATGTCTATTTGATAATTAGACTAGCCAAAAGAACATTGTAGGCAGAGGAAAGTTTCTTGCTCCTCCACACCATGACATGGTTGACTAAGAATTTGTTTTACCATACCTCTTTTTCGGTTTCCCTCCAGTTGCTAGAACGGAAACTTATGTCTGAAATGTCATATGGCAAGAGTTAGAGGAAAAAATGATAAGAAGACATTTTCAGCCTATTGAGAGACCCAGTCGCTAAAAGGTTCTTTCACAAAGTACACATCCAGAGGGGTTAACAAATGTTTCTTCAGTACTTTTGATTAAACAAGTATAGTTCTCAGCCCTGGCTGGTGTAGCTCAGTGGATTGAGCGCGGGCCTGCGAACCAAAAAATCGAGGTTCGATTCCCAGTCAGGGCACATGCCTGGGTTGCAGGCCAGTTCCCAGCAGGGGACCCATGAGAGGCAACCACACATTGATATTTCTCTCCTTCTCTCCTTTCTCTCCTCTCCTTCCCTTCCCCCTCTAAAGATAAATAAATAAAATCTTAAAAAAAAAAAACAAGTATAGTTCTCTATTGCTGTATTATGAGACAAATATTCCTATATGCATCTGTCCTCAGTGGATAAAGACAAACTTTTCCCTTTCTTAAAATTGAGAATGTTGCAGCACATTTTTAGTATGTGTGAAGAAAAGAGGAACTAACATTTATTAACATATATTTCGTGCTAGGCTCTGTGGCAGGTGTCATCTGATGCTATCTTGTTTAATCAGCTGCCAGTGTGCCCAAATGGGGAGATGGTTGTACAATTTTAGCATGGCAACAAGCTTCAGACTTCACATAACCCACTGCCTAGGTTCTTTAGGGACAGTTTAGTGGTCATTTAGTTCACTAATAGCCAAGTGAGCTGTGAGTCCAAGTTCCTGCTCCTTAGTCCTGTGCTCTTTCCCCAACACATTGTGAATCTCATGACATTTATCTTGTCATTTTTCTCTTGTTTCTCCCTCCTCCTCTCTTTCTTTTTTGTTTTTGTTTTTTTTCCCTTTTAATCATTTATTGGGGTGATACTGGTTAACACAGTGAAACTGTGAAACTGGTGAAACTGTTATAACAATTATAACAGTTTCGGGCACACAGTTCCATAATTTCTTTATTTAAAAAAAAACACAATAGTTATCTTTATTGTTTGAAAATGGGATGTTTGAGGCCCTGGCTGGGTAGTTCACTTGGTTAGAGGGATGTCCAGATAATCGCCAAGGTTGTGAGTTCTATCCCCAGGAAGGGCACATACAAAAATCAGCCAATGAATACATAAATAAGTGGAAAAACAAATCAATGTTTCTCTCTCCCTTCCTCTCTCTCTCTCTAAAATCAATTAAAAAAGAAAGAAAATGGGAGGTTTGAAATCATCCTTCCAAATCTTCATTCAATATTTATCTAATGATAATCTTGAGCAAGTTAGACATGACGTGCTGGGTATTTGGTTGGACACAGGAAGATAAGCTACATAGAGATAACTAAAATAGAAAGCAGTATACATAAGTGCTTTGTGAATGACTTCTGTAGGATTTCAGAGATGGGTGTGGGGCAGCTGGTCTGGGACTTGAAGCTTTAAAGGAATGGAAAAGATTTTCATAAAGAGCTAAGGGCTGAGGGGAGGAGAATAATTCTAGGTAATATGAAGAGCAATAAGAGGAAATGGAGGAAGGGAGCATGTTAAGAGATATCAAGTAGGAATCGTATGTATTAGAGGAGAAAATGGAAGAAAAAACTGGTAATACAGATTGTGCTATTTATGCAGCAGGACAAGGGACCCTTTGTATTATCAAGCATAGAGTAGCTAAAATATAAACAGGATGGAACTGCCAAATCAGGTGTCATGGAGGCTGTAGACAGGCCACGTAGAAGCTGACTGGAAACGGTTGAAAGTCAGCAACCAAGGTCACTAATGTGATGAACTGGGTGGGATGAGTCAAGAGCCACAGTCCAGACTCTTACTAGGTATACTCCTACCTCCAGGGGGAGCTCAAGGTTTCTATCCTTCATTGCAAAGAAAAGAATTCAGAAGTGGATCTAGAACAAAATGGATATTTTATAGAAACACTGATTCTGCAGGAAATTCTGTTGGAGGAATGAAGTCATCATACAATAAACGGAAGTGGGAGAGATTCCCCCCCCCCATCAGTTATCTCTGGGAACATATTCTTTGGTTAGCTTCTGTAATGGTCTTATTTTTTCACCTCTTCTCTGCTTTATTATTAGTGCTTGGGATATTCTGAAATCAGAAGGACAAATGTATTTCCTTGGGAAGTCCACATTTTCTAGCCCAGCTGCTGGAACAAGAGACCTGATAGGATTTGGGGCCAGCATGAGCTGGCAATACAAAATGGGCATTTGCCAGGACTGGCTGACCTTTTTGTATGTATTTGGTGAGAAGCTTGTGCAGCTACACACATGATTCAGGACCCTGGTCAGATAGTTCCCGTGTAACTGTGCGTGATTAGTACCTGGTTTGGTCACACAGGGGACTAGGATTAAGGAGGCAGGACTTCATGGCTGGGACTCTTGCTGAGAGGGGATCTTGCTCAAAGCTTCAGGTAGTGATTACCAATAGGCAGAGGCAGAGAACTATTTCTGGCACAAAAAAAGTACCTTTGAGAGACCCAACACTATAAAGGCACTTAGGTGCACATTGGTGCAGCTCCATGCTCATGGTGGGAGCAGAATCTGGCACTGGCTGGCACTCACTTCTTGGACTAGAACAGTCTCAGCAGCAGAAGCCTGGAATTTGAAGAAATGCCAACCCACATGTGAGGCACACACCTTCTTCAAAATGAAGCCTGTCTTGATGAATTGAACTGGCTCTCACTTAACTTGAGAGTCAGGAGATGGAAATGTCAAGAGTCGTGGCATGCATCTAGGGCTCTGGACAGGCGTTTGATCTACAGGAAGGAAGGAGGCCTATCAACAACCTAGAGAAGACAGATGTCGGCATTGTGAATTCTTAGTTTTGCTAATTTGCAGCAGCATTTAGGTACAGGTTCCTGGGATGGCAGACAGCCTACACAGGTGTGGCACTTACCCTAGCCTTATTTTTTTCTATATACATTTGGAAGGCATTTTTTCTCTGGTCCCTCCTACATTCCAGTTATAGGAGCCACATTATTATCCTAGCATGCTATCTGATTTTCTAATATGAAGGTTGACGAGTTCCAACCCAAACAATCTCTTCTTCTATCATTTATGTACTTCTAACTTTTCTAAGTTTATTTAACATTTATTTTAAAATCTCATTATGAAATTCATGATTAATGAGAATATTTGAAAACACACAAAAAATACAATGCAAAACAAAAATTAGCCATAATTCTACGACTCAAAGATAAGTACTATTAACATTTTGGTGCATGTGCTTTCACTGTTTCTTACTAAATATGAGCATATTTTAACATTAAAATCATAACTGTTTTGTAGCTTTTTTTCACTTCATAACCTGTAGGACTATTTCAATGTCAATAAATAATCTACATTGTAATTTTTCTTTTTAATTTTTTTATTATACAAGTGTTATCTTTGTTGTGTACTTAGAAAATGGAGAAAAATTGTACAGAAGAAACTGTCAACTAGACTTCTATCATCCAGATATTAATTGCTTTTGATATTTTAGTTTATATGCTGGCAATCTGGGGTTTTTTCTGGCAATCTATTTTTTAAAGTTTCATAAATAATAAGTAAATACATTCTCACTATAAAATTTCAAATAATACAAAAATATTGCATTCTTTTTCTTTGCATATAATGAATAAAAATCACCTCATTGTTTCTGTAAGAAAATTTTAATATATTCATATATATTTTAATTAAATACAGAAAAATATAGAAGGCATAAATTACACTAAAAGTCACCATCTGGGGGTAGCTATTATTAAAATTTTAGTAACTTTTCACATAATTTTCTTTGCCATTACTGATAACTTTGCTTAAGTTATTTCATTGAATTTTTACAACATCGTTAAGGAGTAGATACTGTTATTACCTTGAATTTATAGATGAGGAACTAAGGCTTAGGGGAAATTACATGAAGTGCCCAAGTTTCCACAGTCAGTAAGTGTCTGAGCCCACAGCATGGAGCGCAGGTGACTGATGCTGAAGCTTTGGCCTTAACCTGCTGTGTAATACTGCCCTCGTATCTGAGAGCTCATCTGACACACATTGTCTTGTAACTTTATACTTTAACATTATGTTGCAGAGATCTTTTCATGTCAATGAATTATAAAATATTTTTAACCATTTTAACCATTTTGTTAGCTTTATAGTATTTCATTGCATGGTATCTTAACATTTATTTAATCAATCTCCTACATTTAGATTATTTCTGGTTTTTCCTATTATAAGTACGACTGCAATATACATTGCTGTACCTTTATTTATTTTCTAGTTCCTCTGGATTATTTCCAAAGAATAAATTCCTGGGAGTAGAATTGCTAGTCAAAGAGTATACATATTTTAAGGATTTTGGTGTACATTGATAAATTTCCCCATGAAAGATCATAGTTATTTATACAAGGATAACTTTTGTAGGAAGGTGCTCAGTTTCTCTAGATAAGTGAATGTGGGCATTTCTTCTTAATTTATTTGATTGCTCTTTAATGTGAATGCTTTTGAATGTTAATTGAACATTTGTATTTTTTTTTGGTGAATCCTCTGTTCATATTCATTGCCTATTTTTCTATTAGAATGTTTGCTTATTTCATCAGAGTATAATAGCTCATTTTACAATAAAATTATCAACCCTTCAATTGTCATATTGTTGCATTTTTTTCTCTAATTTCTTACTGTTTACCTTATAATTTTATCTTTTAAAAGACATTTGAGCCCTGGACGGGTAGCTCAGTTGGTTAGAGCACTGTCCAGACCTGCCAAACTTGTGGGTTTGATCTGGGTTCAGGGCACATACAAGAGTCAACCAATGAATGCATAAGTAAGTGGAACAACAAATTGATGTTCCTCTCTCTCTCCCTTTTTTTTTTTTTTTAAGATTTTATTTATTTATCTTTAGAGGGGAAGGGAAGGAGAGAGGGAGAGAAATATCAATGTATGGTTGCTTCCTGTACATTCCCTGCTGGGAACTGGCCTGCAACCCAGGCATGTGCCCTGACTGGGAATTGAACTGTGTTCTCTTGGTTCACAGGCCCGAGCTTAATCCACTAAGCTACACCAGCCAGGGCTCTCTCTCCCTTTCTTCTCTCTCTAAAAATCAATAAGAATAAAACATTAAAAAAATAAAAGACAGTTGATATATTGATGTTATTTTATTTTTAATATACTGCAATAATATATTTATCATTCAATTTTTTCATTTTATGGATAATTTAATTGTAAAATTCTCATATTTTTGCATAATATTCTGTTGGGGAAAGAACCTGGCATTTAACTTGATTAATAGACTAGTTTTTTTAGCTGTTTTTAGTTTGTAGATAGATTTAGCTGAAAGTTTGCATCTATTCCCTCACCCCCATCCCAACCCATTTCCCCTATTATGTGTTACATTGCATCATAGTGGTACATTTGTTACAATTGATATGCCAGTCTTAATATTGCCATTAGCTTAAGTTCATAATTTACTTTAGGGTTCTCTCTTTGTGTTGCACATTTTATGGGCTTTGACAAAAGTACAATGGCATGTATGAACAATTATAGTATCATAAAGAATAGTTTCACTGGCCTAAAAATCTCCCTGTACTTATACATCTCTTCCTTCCCTGTAACCCCTAGCAACTACCAATTTCTTTATTGTCTCTGTAGTTTTGTGTTTTCCAGAATGTTATTTAGTTGGAATCATGCATATATGGCCATTTCAGATTGGTTTCTTTCCCTTAGCAATGTGTACTTAAGATTCCTCCATGTCTTTTTTGTGGCTTGATAGCTCATCTGTTTTTATTGCTGAATAGTAAATATTCCACTGTCTTGATGTAGCACGGTTTATTTATCCGCTCACCTACTGAAGGGCATTTTGGTTTTCTCCTAAGTTTTGGCAATTACGAATAAAGAAACTTTCATAAATATTCATGTGTAGGTTTTTGTGTAGGTATGAGTTTTCAACTCATTTGAATAAATATCAAGGACTTTGAGTACTGAATCTTATGGTAAGAGTGTGTTTAATTTTGCAAGATTTACCTTATCATTTTGATTAGAGTTTTTATGGTTAATATTTTTCTATTTCATAAACCAGTTAGCCTAACATTATCATAAGAGATCTCTTGATAGAAATACTCTTTTGGTTCACAGAAGATGAAATCTAAACAATTATGATAGATTGATGGGAAATCTGGAGAAGCCAAGTCAATAAAGGATTCCTCTTTTCTATTACACTTCCCACAAAAGCTAGTAAGGTCATGGACAATCAACCAACCTGAGGTGCCTGGGATATGAGACTTTTTGTGCTATAACTGAGACAGTTGATCACCCTGTGATTGGACAACCAGCAATGTGGTTCTAGACTGTATCAGATTTTGGGGGTTCAGCTTTTTTAGTTTGGTTGGTTTTTCTGTTTTGGGTTTTTTTTTTTAAAGTAACATTGACATATAGTGAAGTGAACAAACCTTACATGTACAATTTGATGTTTTGGTTGGGGCTTCAGCTTTTGTTTTGGAAATTTTATTAGGGAAACCAAACAATTATAAGATATTACAGTTGTCTGTGATTTTGTTCTTTGATTTCCTTGTGTTTATGTTTTGGTCTTACATTTACTGGTGATGTGTATTTGGAGGTATTCTGATGTCTCTATTAACTCACTGGATCTTTGGGTAACAATAGAGACTTCTTTTCCCTTGAAATGAATTCTCTTGGTTAACCAACACATCCTGGTTTGCCTGAGACTCCCAGTTTCAGCCCTGAAAACTCTGCATCTGTGGAAACCCCTGTCTTGGGTCACTTTCTTTTGGGCAATGCTCTTGACTTCTCGCTGATAGGATTTTGACCAATGCAGTGATGTGCATTTAAGGGAAGTTTATCTGGTGGTGGAATGCAGGAGGACTGGAATGGAATAAAATTCAAATCAGGAAAACCCATCTGCACACAAGGCAATGAAGGCTCAATCCACTTTAAAAATGGAAAGGAAAGGGGAAAGATTTAGAGAACAACCTCTAGAATACTGGCTTTTGTCATTATGTGATAACTGCTTTTTTTGGAAGTTCAATAGTAACTTCTTTACCACAATTTTAGCAGCCTCTTTTTATAATTCCCCATGTTTCACTCCTCTAACTCATTTCACCTCATTAAAAACAAAACAAAACACAACACTTCTTGAACTCTCCCCTCCCACGTATATCCTTGCAGCGTCCTTCGACATCCTTCAGCATTACTAGTCTTCTTTTACTGAGACTTTTTTCGTCCTGGTCACAGTGCTCCTCTTGCCTATCTTCCCTCTCTGTCCTAAATTTGTGCATCCTAGACAAACTCCGCACACACATAGAATACCAAACCAATGCAGAGTTCCCAGTTCTGTGACCTCCTGACACCAATGCCCTTTGCCATCATCCTCCTTAAGCTACTGGAGTCCTCCCTGGGGAACTTGACGTCCCCCACAACAGCCCCAACACTTACACTGTGTCAACTCTTAAACGCCTCTAATCAGTCCCTTCCCATCCCAGCTTTACCATTCCTTGGCCTTTACCATGATCTCATTGAGATCTCCAGCCTCTTGATCCTTCCACTTCTCACCAGTCTGTCAGTCTCCCAGCTTAAGATGCTCTCTATGCAGCATATAGACAATTCAATGATCTAGACAGGTTAAACAGCTATACCTTTTCTAAAGACATAGAGAAATTGGTAAATTTAACCTTTCTTTCAGTGTCTTAAAAAAACTTTTCAGGGTTTTGCAAGTCTTAAGGGCATCCTTATGAAGACCACTATTGTACTGAAGATCTCAGAAGTATTGGTTAATTAAAAGAGAGTTTTGGTTGAGAGAATACCAAGTATACTAGGTTTTATAATATTTTCTTTTCCATTAATTACTGAGAGAGAGTAAAAGAAAACAGAAAAGAGACAGCATTACCTCAGAAGCCTAAATCTTCTAAAGAACTTTTGAAAAACGTCATATGCTGCTGTTTGCAAAAATGGCTTCCTTTCCTGGAAAAGAGAGGAAGGAGGGGGATGGTAATTAGAGTTACTTAAAATTAAGCTGAGTATGCAACAGTGAGTGAGAGGCCATAGAAATATGTTTGGGGCATGACTGTTGTACTAGTTTCCTGTGGCGGCTACAAAAATTACCACCACAATCTGGGTGGTTTAAAACAACCACCCAGAGAGAGGTTTATCCGCTGCTGTCCTGGTGATCTGAAGCCTGAAATTGATATCCCTGGGATGATATCAAAGTGTCAGCAAGGTCACTGTCCCTCAGGAGAAGGTTCTATGGGAGAATCTGTTCCATGCCTTTTTCAGTGTCTGATGGCTTCCAGCATTCCTGAGCCATGGCTGTTTGGCTCAATCCACAAAGCCAGCATCTTCCAATCTCTCTGTTCTATGTAGCTTCACTTCACATTCTGTCTGGGTCAAATCTTCCTTTGCCTCTCCTTTTGAGGACACTTGTGTGATTGTATTTTGCCTTTTTAAAAAATATACTTTATTAATTATGCTATTACAGTTGTCCCATTTTTTTCCCCTTGATTCCCCTTTGCCCTGTACCCCTCACCCACCATCATTCCCCCATCTTAGTTCATGTCCATGGGTCATACACGTAAGTTCTTTGTCTTCTCCATTTCCCACATTATTCTTAACCTCCCTCTGTCTATTTTGTACCTACCATTTTTGCTTCTTATTCTCTGTAACTTTTCCCCCATTTTCCCTCCTCCCCCCTCCTGGCTGATAAGCCTCCATGTGATCTTCATTTCTGTGATTCTGTTCCTGTTCTAGTTGTTTACTTAGTTCATTTTTGTTTTTGTTTTTGTTTAGGTTCAGTTGTTGATAACTGTGAGTTTGCAGTCATTTTATTGTTCATATTTTTGATTCACTTCTTTTTCTTAGATAAGTCCCTTTAACATTTCATATAATAAGGGCTTGATGATGATGAACTCCTTTAACTTGACCTTATCTGAGAAGCACTTTATCTGCCCTTCCATTGTGAACGAAAGCTTTGCTGGATAGAGTAATCTTAGATGCAGGTCCTTGCCTTTCATGACTTGGAATATTTCTTTCTAGCCCCTTCTTGCCTGCAAGGTTTTTGTTTTTTTTGCTTTTTTTTTTTTTTTAGAAATCAGCTGATAGTCTTATGGGAACTCCTTTGTAGGAAACTGTCTCCTTTTCTCTTTCTGCTTTCAAGATTCTCTCTTTAATTTTAATTTTGGCTAATGTAATTATGATGTTCCTTATTGTATGCTTCCTTGGGTCCAACTTCTTTGGAACTCTGAGCTTCTTGACCTTCCTGGAAGTCTATTTCTTTTGCCAGATTGGGGAAGTTCTCCTTCATTATTTTTTTCAGATAAGTTTTCAATTTCTTGCTCTTTCTCTTCTCCTTCTGGCACTCCTATGATTTGGATGTTGGAACATTTAAAATTGTCCTGGAGGTTCCTCAGCCTCTCCTCATTTTTTTGAATTCTTGTTTCTTCATTCTGTTCTACTTGAATGTTTATTTCTTCCTTCTGCTCCAAACTGTTGATTTGAGTCTTGATTTCCTTACCTTCACTGTTGATTCCCTGTATATTTTCCTTTATTTCACTTTTCATGGCCTTCACTTTTCCTCTATTTTGTGACCATACTAAACCATTTCTGTGAGCATCCTGATTACCAGTGTTTTGAACTCTGAATCTTATAGGTGGCTATCTCTTTATTGCTTAGTTGTATTTTTTCTGGAGCTTTGATCTGTTCTTTCATTTGGGCCATACTTTTTTGTCTTGGCATGCCTGTTATGTATTAAGGGGTGGAGCCTTAGTTATTCGCCAGTGCGGGGCAACCCACGTGGATGTGTTGTGACGCTGTGTGTTCGGGAGGGGTCTGAGAGGGAATGATACCGCTTGCTTGGCTCTCCACCAGCTTTCAGTCACTTTCTCTGCTACCCACAAGCAAATTAGGTCTTTTTGGTGCTGATTCCCAGGTGGATGATTCCCAGGTCTTGTGTTCATTCTAGGACCCTGTGGGTTTCTCTGGAAAGTCTCTTTCCCTGTGGAAGTCTCCTGTGAGGCTGGGAGTTTCTCCCACTGTCTCAACCCCCAAAGGTTTTTTTCAATCAGAGGTTTTGAGGCTTTATTTCCGCAGGCTGAAACCCTGGGTTGCGTGGTCTGTCTCACTCCCCAGTTGTTCCTCCGGTTTATCCGCACATAAATGTGGGACAACTGGTCCACCAGCCACCTCCTTGCCTGCCCTGGTCCTCCAGCTGTCACATTGCTGTGAGTCCTCTCCCGCTCTGCTGCCTGTCTCTGCCCCTCCTACCAGTATGGATGAATGTTTCTTCTTCAACTCCTTGGTTGTCAGCCTTCCATACAATTTGATTTTTCTGGCAGTTCTGGTTATTTTTTGTTTTTAAATTTGATGTTGTCCTTCTTTTGGTGTGAGGGGGCAGAGTGTATCTACCTACGTCTCCATCCTGGCTAGGCTGTGATTGCATTTTGGACCCACCCAGATCATCCAGCATAATCTGCCCATCTCAAGATCCTTAGCTAAATCACAGCTGCAAAGCTCCTTTTTCCAAATAAGGTAACATTTTCAGGTTCCAGGGATATTTTGGGGTCATTATTCAGCATATTGCAGCTGCCATCCCTGGGAAGGGATGGAAATTCTGTGAAGCAATGAAGAAGGGGTAGGGGAGGATCTTCTAAGGGTACCAAGCAACCCTAAAGTCTGTTCCATTTCTGGGTCAGGGGCAGCAGGGAAGAAATCATGATAACCAGGGTCAATAGGCTGGATCAGTGAGAAGAAAAAGAAAACTATGCTGAGGGAATTGAAGTATAGATTTGGATTTCCTGTCAGTTAGGAGTTTGAGTGTTTGACATGTAGACTGGATTTCAGAAATGTTAAGTTGCTGAACATGCAGCTGAAAATGGCGGAACTAGAAGTGGAGCCCATAGCTGTGCTCCAAGGCTAGAGCCAGAAGCAAAAATGAATCAGAGGACACTGGTAGAGGCTGTAGACAGAAAGATTCCTAATTTTTTCACCAGACATGAGTGAGGTGGAGGGCATTCAAAAGATAAGGACTTTGGTAGCACAGAAAATATTTAGGGGAATTTTAGGCAATTTAAAATCTATCTGTTCATTTAATGCTAGTTATTGATTATATTCTACTGATTAAGTTTGTAATAATCTTGTTTTAAGTGGCTTAGCAAATGTTCAAGCCAGACCTGCTTATCTCTTCATGTGCTATTCTCAGGAGTCTGGGAGGGCAAGTACACTGATGGGATGATCATCTTTAAGAGATGACTGGTGCCTAGAGGACCTTTTTGGAAGAGTACACCAAAAATAAGTGTTCCGTGTGCACACCCTTCTGCAGTCTGAATCTGTCATTCTGATTAGTTTGGCGGGGGGCAGTTTCAGGGATGGGGGAGGGGAGGGAAAAAGAGAGGGAGAGAAACATCAATTGGTTGCCTCTTGCAAGTCTCAACCTGGATCTGGCCCCAAATCCAGGCATGTGCCCTGACCTGGAATGGAACGTAATCTTTCACTTTTCTGGACAGACACCCAACCCACTGAGCCACACAGGACAGGGTGGGGGTGGGGATAGTGTATTTTTCTCCAAGGTGATAGAGCATTTTGGAGGGTTTGAGTAAAGGGGTGTGAAACATTGGGTGTGGGTGGGGACAGTTATTTCAGCCGCATCTCCCCACCAAAAGCAACCAGTGGAAGATTGAGCTCCTGTAGCAAAGGTCTTCAGAGATGACTGAACTGGACTTTCCCAGCCACATACAGAAGAGGCTACAAGGAGGAGGAGTGGTGGAAACACTGTGGGTGACTTCGAGGCATTTGCCCATGCTTGCCACCATGGCACTAGGTATTTCCTCCAGAGAGAGGCCCTGCTTAGGGAGTGAGCACTGTGGGCTGTGCTTTTGCTGCCCTCAAGGGGCTCAACTGTTTGTTTCCTGAGTAAAATAGAAAAAAGATTTGATGACTAAGTGAAATGGAGACAGGGCTGTGCTGGAACAGAATGGGCCCTGTGTTGGGACTTTCCAACAAAGAAGTTGAGAGGGGGAAGCTGATAGCTCTTGGAGGATTGAGATGAGGAGAGCACACAAAATCCAGAGCTTTGGGATGGCTTCTTAAGTTCATGTAATATTAGATACCAGAGAAAGGACAAGGGAAGAACCTCTGCTCTACCAATCTCTCTCTCTTCCTTTATCAATCCATTTTTGCATCCTTACTTGCATTGTATGTCAACACTAAATACTTCCAATGAGAAAATACATATTATTATACTTTGTTAACTTTACAGACACAATAATAATAGTAATAAAGAATAACATTTATTGAGAATTACTATACATAATGATCTAAGCACTTTACGTACATTATCTCATTTAATCCTCATAACAATTTTGTGACATAAATTTTATTATTCCCATTTTACTGATGAGAAAATCAAGGCTTAAGAAAATCAAGTTTAAGGAGCTTGCTCAAGGACATATAAATTAGTAAATGATAGAGTCAGGATTTGAACTCTTCTAGCTCCAGAGTCCAAATTATTAACCATTTTGCTAAAGTTGTTTTCAACTTTATCACATACGAGTAAATATAGATAAAACACAGATACCATCAGAAATAAGATTTGGTTAAAAACAACAGTAACAACAACCCAGTATGCAAAGGATGAAAACAAATCAATGCAAAGTCACTGTAAGGAAGCAAAATTGTACCCAGTCTACAATCAGGAATCCTGGCCCCCACCCAGGTCCCTTCCTCCCAGGCAGTCCTAGGGTGTTCTCTCCCATCCCAGGTTTCCATGAAATGCCCAGAAGCTGGAGTGCCCATCTCTTCATTTCACAGACTCAGCCCCCTTGCCCTGCCATGGCTTCCAAGGACGCTCTCGGCCTGTGTGGTGTACCATGGACCAGTTGCATTCAGGCCTCCTGTCTTCAATCACAGTGTCCTGCTTGCTGAGGCTGCTTGCCCTGAAGTAGTGGGGAGGACTGAGCAGGCCGAGCCATGACTACTAGTCCCCCAAATAGGCTAATCCTGTTCTTCGGCTTTCGCAGTCTTCCTATAGCTAAATTTTTATTAGGTCCATTTCCTCAGTTTCTTAAAGAACTTTGTCAAGGAACTTGTGTGACCTTCCCAACAGCTTGAGTTAGGGAACATTTGAGTTTCACTACTGAGTGTCTGACTGAAGAGATTATCTCTTCATTAATGTTCAACTGCTGCCCTGGGACTGAGCTGGAATATCTGATGCCTTTCCAATCCTGAGTACAATGCTTCTATCTGGATCATTCCCTAGAGGTTAGACCTTCCACTGCTTCTAACATGTCCTGCTGCTAACTCCCCAAGGTAGAGAGTAATGATTTCATACATACAGAAACCTTGCACTTGTGTCTAACATGCTCCTAGATAGCAAATGGAGCCAAGAGAAGGGCTTAAAGAGCAGGCTCTAAGGAAGAGCAGTCCAAAGAAATTACTCCACATGCACTCCAGCATTTTTAATCCATCTGTGAACTGCCAGAACCAGTTAAGGACCTCAGCCCAGCCAGTGCTGCCAGTGTTGCGCTGCCCTTGGGAGATTTGCGTATCCTGTACAGAACAGGATGTGTATCATACAATCCTCTCATTCCTGAGATGGTTACAGGATAGTTTTCCATTCCATCCTCCTCCTCCACTCCTGTATCTACTTATGATATTTGGGAATTACCTTGATAAGTTTCTGAAGACTTTTGGCCTAGTTTTAGCATAACCTAACAATCTGGGAATTTAATTTTGAATTTGATCCTGATTTACTTTCTGTTTGTCAATTTAGTATTCTTATGCAAGTTAGTTGTTTGGATTGGCCAAATTAACCATTTGTTGCCAACAATCTAGGTCGTGCTGTTTAGAAGCAACTGATTGAAGAAATGGCCAAAAAATAATCAATCAAGCAAAAGGAGTCCAAAAAAAAAAGCCATCCTGAGTTATCAAGCTGGATCATTTGCATTAATGAAACTGACAAACTTTTACAGCATTTTGTGCTCAGAGACTCCATAAAGTATATTTCCAAGAACAGCAAATTTGTGGTGAGAAGTTGGTTAAGTTACCGCAGTTATCTTCAGGGCTATCTATTACTTTTAAGATTCTATTTATTTCTTTTCAGAGAGAGGGGAAGGAAGAGAGAAAGACAGGGAGGGAAACATTGATGTGTGAGAGACTCATCAATAGGTTGCCTCTCACATGCCCCCAACCAGGGACCTGGCCTGCAACCCAGGCATGTGCCCTGAGCGGGAATTGAACCAGGGACCTTTTGCTTTGCAGGATGACTCCCAACCCACTGTGCCAATCTATTAGTTTAAAATGAACATTTAGATGTGTGCCACTTGGGCTGTTGGTTGAATGGACACTTTTTAGTCATTCAACATGGTCTTGCTCATGGATTCATTAAGTATTTTACTAACAACCTGCTTAGTCATATGAAGGCAAACCGAAGAGGTAGTGCAATGTGAGGGAAAGGGCCTGGGCTTTGAAGGAGCACAAAGCTGTTTAAATTCCAGTGCTTCACCGATTAGGCACATGACCTGGACCTTGTACCTTCGAGTGTCAGTTTTCCTACCTGTAAAAAGAATGGTGGGAGGGGGAAGATTATTTTTCAGATTAATGTGAGGACTAAAAATTATATGATATTCTATAGGTCAGATATGTAAATATATTTTATAGCAAGAATATGGTTGGTATTAATTAAGCACAAACTTCATTTCCCTAATATTAACTTATAAATATATATTTTTAAAAACCAAGAAATTAATATATTTCTCTTTGAAAATAAATCTATAAATAGGAATCCTGGTATATAACAGAAACTCAATATATTCTTGTCAAGTACCGTATTTTTAGGACTACAAGATGCACCGAACCATAAGCTGCATCTAGATTTTAGAGGAGGAAAATAGGAAAAAAATTTTTGAAGCAAAAAATGTGGTAAAATATTTAATAACTTGTGACCCTGCTCCACCGCCGCCACGCCCCCCCCCCCCCACACACACACCGTGAGCCAGGTAAGCTACTTTCGGACTATAAGGCACACCCACATTTTCCTCCCAAATTTGGGGGGGGAGGAGTGCATCTTGTAGTCTGAAAAATATAGTAAATGGACAAATTTGGGATATTTCAAAACAGGGTCACAACAAAGATAAGAAGTTATCACTTTCTTTTTTTAAACCTAATATTTATTGTGGTAATTATTTTCATGCTTTGCAAGTGGAATTGATAGGTGAGCTTGCTCCCAAGTATTTCCTATTTCACTTGGCTTGAAAATCACATTATTAAGATCACGACACAGAGACAATCATTCATTCATTCATCACCATGAATTGAGAAACCTACTGTTTACAAGTTGTGGGATTACAAACTAAGTCACACGCCTTTCTCCTGAAAGGATTTGTAACTTGTAGAAGAAACTAATCATAAAAACAAAATGGTTACTATACTATATGTTACTATATGTTTGTCCATAGATGAACAAAATTAAGGGCATTTCCCCTAGAAATTTATAGTAACTATGCATGAATATTATTCATAAGTGAGTTTTCTAACATGTTTCCACTCATGCACAGGTGGCAAATATGAGGCTCACGGGCCAAATCACGCCCTCCACCTTGTTTTATCCGGCCTGGCACCTTGTTTCTACCTGGCGGCAGCGACGAGCTCCTTGCCCATAGTTAAGGAGTAGTTACATTTATACAGTCCTAAAATTACATTTGACCCTTTAAAGGCAACCATGAGGCTGATGTGGCCCCTGGTGAAAATGAGTTTGACACCCCTGCACTAGTGCATTAATGATAATTATACTGATAAATTCAAAGACCTTAAGTTTAGAATTTATACTTTTCCTTTTCATAGAATTGTCTTCTCCCCCCATGAAAACTACTCATTCTTTTTTTAAAAAATTATTTATTTATTTTTAGAGAGGGGAAGGGAAGGAAAAGAGAGGGAGAGAAACATTAATGTGTGGTTGCTTTTCGAGCACCCCCTACGGGGGATCTAGCCTGCAACCCAAGCATGTGTCCTAATTGGGGATTTGAACCGGTGACCCTTCAGTTCACAGGCCAACACTCAGTCCACTGAGTCACACCAGCCAAGGCAGGCTCTGTAGGGTTAAGGGCTCAGTCCCAGGAGACTCCTCACTTCAGATATCAGACACAAGTATTAGATCACCTGTACTTCTAACCAACCAGCTGTAAATCAGGGATTCCCATTACCTTCTCCTCAGGTTCAGTAACTTGCCAGAATGGCTCACAGAACCCAGGAAGTCATTTATGTCTACTGGTTTATTATAAAGGATACAAATGAACAGCCAGGCCAAGAGGTACATAGTGCAAAGTCTGAAAGGGTCTTGAATGCAGGGGCCTCTGTCTCCATGGAGTGAGACTATGTCACCCTCCCAGACCTGTAATGTGTTCACAGTCCTGCAGTCTATCCAAACCCACAATTTAGGGATGCTTATGGAGGGATCATTACACAGGTGTAATTAATTAAATCACTGGCCACTGGTGATGGAACTCAATCTTCAGCCTCTCTACCCTGTCTGGAGGTTGCAGGGGGGAGGGGGTAGGGAGAAGGGTAAACCTGAAAATTTTAGACTTCTGATCAAGGCCTGGTCTTTCTGGCCACCACCCCCATCCTGAAGTTACCTACAGGACCACCGGTCATCTTATTAGTATACAAAAGACACTCATCACTCCAATGGCTCTAGGAGCTGTGTGCCAGGAACCCAGAACAAAAACCAAACACTAATTTTATAAAAAATATTTTATTTATTCATTTTTAGAGTGAGGGGAAAGGAGGGAGAAAGAGAGGGAGAAAAATATCAGTGTGTGGTTGCTTCTCATATATCCCCAGCCAGGAACTTGGCCTGCAACCCAGGCATGTGCCCTGACTGTCGAATCAAACCAGTGACCTTTTGGTTCACAGGCTGGTGCTCAACCCACTGAGCCATACCAGCCAGGGCCAAACACTTATTTCTTATGATACCTTCTTATGAAGACTTCTCTTCACAGAAAAATAATGTTGCTTTCTGTTCTCTGCTGATGTTAAATATAAAAAAATTATCCTGAAATCCTAGGCAGGAAGTTCATATAAATAACTGAAATCATTATATGGGTTTAAATGCCTGTTGACACAACCTATGATGCACATACCCGTGAGGTGTATTTGATGCCTGTGCCGGGAAAAATGTAATATGGGAGGCCCTGCAGCTCTTAGCATTTTGTATTTCGTCCTCTGCTTTTTATGTTACATGGACTTGTCTCATGATGGCACCATTGTGACATGTGTACAAGCTGGTTACACCCTGTTCAAGCGATATTTATTTAGAAAGCTTTCTCTCCTTGGGGACTGTGCCAAAGTGCATGTTTCCCCCAGTTTTACAATGTCAGGCAAACAGTGAAGCTTCTCCCCAGGAGATTTAGCTTCTGCTATTGCCATCATGACTTGTAGCCACCCAACTCAGTTATGACTAGCAACTCACACACATCCACACGAGATTTGTGTGCAGCTTTGTGTCATTTCAACTCATGTTTTACGATCATCTCAGCCACTGTTTCTGGGTTCCTATTGTTATAGTGATTTATACCACACAAGAGCCAAACTAGTTGTATTATATTGTCCTTATATTTTACTTAGTTCTTCTTGAGGGGGTTTCTTTTCTATTGTTTTCTTTCTTAATACATATGATTTAAATTTGCATGCCTGGGACACTGTTGAAAAAAGAGGTTAGTGTTACATTTGAATGGCTGGTTAAATGATATGATTCCAGCTGACATTTATTAAAAATAAACAAAAAAGTGAGTTCTTATGGGTATGTATGAAATTAATTTTCCCGTGGCATTATACTCACATAACATATGAATAGACTAAACAAAAGCATTCTTGTACTTACCAATTAGCAGCAAGTGCATACCATTCACCAAATACTTCTTGAGGATTTAGTCTGATCCTGATGCATGTTGGGGAGGGCTCATAGGACAGAGCAAGATGCTGTGTGCTTAGGGTTAAGAAGAGAGTGAGAATCCCTGTCACTCTTCTGCTTAAAATCTTTGGAGGGCCTCAGGTCCAAACTAGTTCAGAATATTCTTCTGCCACTGAGAGACCAGGCTTAAGGAGCCTAGAAAGTGGAAAGGAGACTCTCAGAGATCGTACCTCTGGCCCTGGCTGGTGTGGCTCAGTGGATTGAGTGCTGGTCTGTGAACTGAAAGGACTCTAGTTCAATTCCCAGTCAGGGCACATGCCTGAGTTGCAGGCCAGGTCTGCAGTTAGGGGCGTATGAGAGGCAACCAGTTGATATATCTTTTGCACATAGATATTTCTCTCCCTCTCCTTTTCCCTCCCTTCCCCTTCTCTAAAAATAAATAAATAAAATCTTAAGAAATCATTCTTAATCATAGGTATGATTAAGAAATCATACCTATGGCCCTCTGTTTCAGCCTCTTTGCTCTGTCCTGTGGTTTATGTTTCATATTCATTATTCCTGATTTTTCCTCTCAACTTTGAATAAATCTTGGATTTTCCCCTGGGCCTTCACATTCAGATAATCTTAGTTCCATTCCCTGCACCTTATGGGGAAGTCTCACCCTATCCATAACCAGACCCAGCTTCTGGAACTATATCCCAGAATGGCCTACTGTATTCCACTGGGAGAGTTCAGGCATGTGCCATAGCTTTGAAGTTAAAATGCCTTAGCTTAGCACACAAGCCCATTTTAGATCTGACACCTGTCATTTTTTTCCAGCTTCATCCACCATCCTTCAACTTGTATGTTACACTTCAGTCATATTGAATTTCTTGAGCAGTTCCTAGAGCTTGTAACTTTTCCCCATCTAGGTGTCTTTGCACATGGCATGTTTCTTTTTCACAAGGAGCCCTTGTATCACCTCAATTTCCTACCTATCTCCTTTTAACCTCAACTGCTATTTCAGAGATCCTATCTCTCATGGAGTCTCAGTGTGATTTTAACAGTTCTGTGCCATAGCATTTATCACAGTATAGCAATTGCTTTACTTATCTGCCTCCCACATGCTGCCAGATTTTGAAAGAGGCTACCTTGTCTTACTAGACTTTCTCCCCATCTCTAGGTCATAATAGGCACTCATTAGGCAACTACTGAATAAATCAGTGAATGAATGAATGAATGAATGAGCCAATTTACTGCCTCACATCTATTCAAATCCCTTTGGGAGGCAGGTTTAGTATGAATAGTAAATAAACAATGATACTACAGTCTAACATGAGAGGTAAAAGGTAAAGAGGTCATCAATAGAAAAATACTGCATATTCCTTTTTTCTTAGATATAAACAAGAGTCTAATAAGTGTCATTTGCTGAATTAAGATATACCCAAGTGTTACCAAAACCAATGGTCAATTAAGTCAAAAATAAAATTCATCATTGAGTTAACAATGATTGAATGTCCATTATGTGCAAGCAGATCACAGCTTAAACTGTAAGAGTGTCATGATTTAGTGAGGGAGCATATACAAAAATAATCCTGAGACGCAGCAGACTGTGCTAATCATATTAGAAATTCAAACAACATTTTATGGGATTCTGATGGAAAAAGATTAATCCTGGTTAAAATTAATCAAGTCAACAATTTATGGGATATATACAAGCTATGAAACTCAAGGGCAACCAGTTAATTAATCTCGAACAGAATAAGTAGTGGATTGAGTAATATCTACAACTTGTCAGCTGGGTATTTTGCTCTGGGGTGGCCTTAAATGCTGAGTGATAAGGAAGTGGGAAAGTAGAAGAAGGAAGTGTGACAGGGCTTAAAGGGAAGTAATTGATTCTTGAGAAAGAAAGAAGTGGGAAGTAGAGGGAGGAGAAAGAGGGACAAAGATTGTTTTGATTGTAGGTGTAGCATTTTCTTGAGTCTTTGGTTCCAATAATAGGAAAAGAAAGGAAAAAAGAGAGCCAACCATGGAACCAAAGGAATACTTGGCATCAAAATGAGGAGAAAACAAAGAGAAAGGAAGCAGAAATGTGTTTACACAGGAATTATGCTGTGTTACCACTGTTTATAAAATGCTGATACCAGAAACATTTTAGGGATGATACAGATAAAAGGGTGGAGCAGGCATGGTTGCAGATAGAAGGAGTCTGAAGAAAAATTTTTGTTATCATTGTTGTTGCTAGAACTGCTCACAAATATTCCCACTCTTGGTTAATGCAAACGGGAGTATTGCACTTGCCACCTCTTTCAAAGATTGATGTGGCTCTGTGGTTTTCTTTGGCCAATAAAATGTACATTGAAATGAGAAACAAAGTAAATAAGATCTAATTTTCTGCCACTGAGATTTTGAGTGTAAGTATAAGTATACACTAATCTATCTACTAATACAATCAGAGATGAAAAGACTGCTAACATTCATGCAGAGATAGATAGATAGATAGATAGATAGATAGATAGATTTGTGAGACAGATCAAAGGAACACTAAGAGATGGAAATAATATAATGAAAGCTAACTTGGAATCGGAAAAGACTTATTATTCCTTTTTTTCTTCTAATAATTTATCTATATATCTTTCTTTTTTAAAAAAGATTTTATTTATTTATTTTTAGAGAGGGGAAGGGAGGGAGAAGGAGAGAGAGAGAAACATCGATGTGTGGTTGCCTCTCATGTGGTCCCCACTGAGGGCATGGCCGGCAACCCAGGCATGTGCCCTGAGTGGGAGTCGAACCTGCGATGCTTTGGTTCGCAGTCCGTGCTCAATCCACTGAGCTATGCCAGCCAGGGCCTGTATCTTTCTCTTTGCAATATTCTCCTTCATACACAGTATCTACTTTTATGGTTTCGACTACTGCCCTAGTGTGAATGATTAAAAAAACCCTACATATCTGCTCCTGACAATCATATTCTCATTTCTAACTGCCTACAGAGACATGATCATCTTAGAGAACTTCCAGTAAAACTATTCAGGCATGTTCATGTCTAAAAATGAGTCTATGAAATTCCCCAGCACAACCACTATCCCCCAAAGAAATACCCTCCACCTTTGGGGGTGAACTTAGATGGCTTCCTCTTTTTTCCCCTCTTTATTGAACCTCTTCTTCAAAAATGCCCCTTAGATTTTCTACTTCCTCTTCATTCACATGTCTCCTACTCTTGCCCGAATAATCTAACTCACTCCTGGACCACAGTCACAATCTCATCTCCCTTCCAACATATTCTCCCTCCTGTCCATCCTGCCCACAGTTCCCACACCACTCCTCTCTTCACAAGGATCCTCTACTACCCCTCAGTCTTGCAGCCAGCATCCTTGTAACCTGCCCATCCAATTCTCCCCCAATGCTTCCCAGCTGCTGTGCACAGGAAAGTGTGTTTGCTGTGCTGTCAACCACTCTGCTCATTCCTATCTTTCTACTGGCTAATGATTTCTACCTCCAACTCAGCAAGTGTTCTCAATCTTTTCAATCAAAAATCCTATCCATCCTTAAGGCTCATTTTTAATTCATTTTTTTCCCTGGGAGATGTACCCAACAAACACCACCCAAATAGATGTCTCCCTTTCTCCCTCAATGTAGCACTTAGTCACAGAATTCTAAGTTCTCTTAGAAATCGTATAGATTTGTATATGATTTCCAACAACCCTCCAATTTTATAGTTGAGGTTCAGAGAACTGTTGGGTCCTTCAACCAGTTAGTGACTCCTAGAACTAGATCCTGATTTTAGTTTTCTTCTCACTATGCCTTACTTTTTGCATTTTGTTTAATGTTTATAAATCGTGCATTCCTGATTAGGTTACAAGTAGCTTAGGAATAATGGGTTCCGTCCATAATAGGTGACAAGCCTTTATTTTTAGGCTTCTCAGGTGAGGTTCAGATGAAAGGAAAATGCAGAGCCAAGCCATTAAACCAATATGTTTTGGAACAACTGGGAATCAGCCAGGGACATAAATAGAACATTAGAGAAAAAGTAAGGTAGTACTATAAGGTCAGGAGCTTAGAAGACCAGAGTCAGAAAAATTTAGAGAGCTTCTGAAGTACCAATGCTTTGACTGAATTACAGATGATCAGAGAGAGTTGGATCAAGTGACAGGTGCCATACTCAACCCCTAGAATAGAGGGAGTAAGGAGAAAGAGCAACCCGCCCCCCGCCCAGAAATCTCCACAAATCTCTCTCTGCCTAGAGAAGGTTACCCTAAACAAGAACACCAGACATGAGAAAGCTTGATTTTTACTTATGGAAGTTTTGCCTAGCTAGAGAGAGGCTGAGCAGGGAGGGCAGAACTGCTCAGCACCCAAAAGCAGTAGAAGTTATTAGTTGGCTGCTGGTGCCACCCTGGCCTTGCTTATGTCCTGGGAGCTCCAACTGCAGGCTCCCGAGGGCTTCTGTGCCAGATCCCATCCTTCCTGAATACTGAAGCCTGTGCCTCTTTATCCTGTCCTGCTGCAGGACAAGCAAACCAGTCTACCAGACTTTGCCGACCTGTGCTGACTCTTTTTGTCTTGTTAACATAAACAACTTAGCATGGCGTGTACAAGATTTTGCACACTTATCCTACTTTTCCACCTCAATTTTATTTCCCACTATATCCCTCGCAACCACATAGGCAGCCACCATTTCTCACGTCAGTATACACTTTCATGCCTCCATGTCTTTACCTGTGCTGTTTCCTCTGCCTAGGGTGCTCTTCCTGTTCTCCGGCCACACCACATCTGACCAACAGAATCTTATTTACATTTGGAAGCCTAACTCACTTGCTCTTGCTTCGGTTAAATGTTCAAAGAACCACTAATCAGAACAAAGCAAATTGTTCCTTTCTCTGGAGTCTCATAACTAGTTCTTTGTGTGTTTTTGTAACTCTTTAGCAATTCTGTTTTATAGTATGGTATAGTTTTATATCTTCACCATGTCATATTTAAGCTCTTTGAGAACACAAACTGTGGTTTGTTTGTTTTTTTAGACCAGGAACTATGTTTTAATTATCACTGTACCCTCATAGTACCCAGGTCATTGTGTTGGGCATAATAAAAATTGAATAAATATGTTGAGCTAAGTCTTAAATTGGTGTCGTTTATTTTATTCTCTATTTTTTTAAATAGATTTTAATTTTTTCAGCAGTTTTAGATTTACAGAAAAATTGAGTGGAAAATACAAAGATTTCCTCCTCACCCACCACATGGCCTCTCCTGCTACTAACATTCTGTATCAGAGTGGTACATTTATAAGAGTTCATAAGTCTATGTTGATATATCATTATCACCCAAGTCCATAGTTGATATTAGGATTCATTCTTTGTGTTATATGTTCTGTGAGTTTTGACAAATATATGTGCTATGCACTCACAATTATAGTTTCACCACCTTAAAATCCTCTGTGATCTGCCTATTCATTACTTTCTCCCCCCTCACCCCTGGCAACCACTGATCTTTTTACAGTCTCCATAGTTTTGTCTTTTGCAGGGCGTCATATTTGAGATCACATAGTATATAGCCTTTTCACGTATGCATTTAAATTTCTTCCATGTCTTTTCATGGCTTGAGAGTGCATTTCTTTTTAGCTCCGAATAATATGCCATTGTCTGAATGTACCACAGTTTATCTGTTCACTTACTGAGAGAGGTCTCAGTGGCTGCCAAGTTTTGCCATTATGAATAAAGCTGTTTTAAATATCAATGTGCAGGTTTTTATGTAGAATGAATTTTCAATTCATTTGGGTAAACACCAATGATCATGATTGCTGGTTCCTATTGTAACAGCATGTTTATTTTTGTAAGAAATTGCCAAATTGCCTTACAAAGTGACTATGCCACTTTGCATTCCCACCAGCAATGGACAAGCCTTCTTGCTGCTCCACATCCTTGCCAGCATTTCGTGTTGTTGGTGTTTTGGGTCTTTGCCATTCTAGTAGGTAATGGTATTACCTGTTTTTTTTAACATCCTTTTTTTAAAATTCAAATACCTTTCTGAACAATCATTGTCCAAGAACATTCAAATAATAAACCAAAAAGAAATAGATGTTAAAGACTGATCTTCAAACATTATAGCCAATGACGCCACATTTGCCTATGATCTTGCCAATGTAAAAACACATCCACACCTCAGTGGCCACCAAACCATTCAGCAGAGCTTCCTTAATGGTGAGCTGTTTGAAGCTACTAGTTTGAGCACTATTGACTACTTTTTTTCAAGCTCTGGATAGCTGTTGGGATCACAGCAGGGGTTGGAGGAATCAGTTTGACCTTAGCATAGTGCCAAAATGTGGCCAGTCTAGGTTTCGAGTAAGTCACAGCAGCATTTACCAGCACTGGGGCCTTCTATGTGAGGTTATGGACAAACTGGGCCATGGTTGCAGGATGGAAATTCTTTCACTTTTTAAAAAAGATTTACTTTATTTTATTTATTTATTTTTAGAGAGAGGAGAAGGGAGGTAGAAACAGAGAAACAGCAATGTGTGCAAGAAATACTGATCAGGTGCCCTTCACACGCTCCCAGCCTGGAACCTGGCCTGCAACCCAAGCATGTGCCCTGACTGGTTCACAGGCCAGTGCTCAATCCACTGAGCCACAGCAGCCAGGGCTCACTGTTGTTTTAATTTACAATTTCCTTATGACATATGAGGTGGATTGTCTTTTCATATGCTTACTTGCCACTTGGATATCTTCTTTGGTGAGGTTTTATTTTCTATTTTCTACATAATAAAAATAATACACTCCAACTGTTCAAACAATGCACAAGTTTACAAAGTATAAAAAGTCAATGTTCTCTGTGCCTCAATCTCACATCCCAAAAGTAATCACTGTTAACATTTTCTGTCTTCCTTCAAGACATTTTTCTATGCATTTACAGTCCTATGTATAAAGGGTCTGGCCAAAATAACGCCATTGAGTGTGGTTGGTAGGGTATGTGAATGTCTCATGTGAGATGGACAGCAACTTGAACATTTCACCTAAAATGTCATATGGTGTACTTGAGTGTGATATTGTTATGCTACAGAATTACATGTTTATGATTTTGTAATAAAACATTTGGTATAGACTATAAACTTATAAAAAGGGCATTATTTGTGCTGGATCCCCCATATGAATCTATGTATGTATATAAATACAAATATATAAACATATATATATATTTACACAACCATACCATTTTTCCTCCATACAGTCCCTAATACTGTAATGGAGACTGGAAAGAGAATTTACTTTTTTCCAGACTTTACAGAAGAGGCAGGCGAAAGATAAGCAAGTTGGAGTAGCTGGTGGGTGAGCAAGCCACCCGGCTCTGCTACCAAGTGCTCACCATACTACAGACTAAAGACTAAAAATAAAATTAGAAATAAGGTATTTTTACTTTTAACATGTTATCAGTTGAAAAAGGACATGTAAATGAATACTTTTATTGCAATAAACATTTTTTTTTACTTTGAGAGTACGTTTATTAAAGCTGGCGGCAGTGAAACAAGGTAGGACTTGGGATGTAAGAAGTGACAGGAGAGCCTAGGCAGGGCTGCTTTGGCTCACTGAGAAGTCAGAGAAAAGGGGGCCTTGGGGAGAAGTTCAGGGGACCAGCCCCAGACGAGCCACTGCTGCCCACTGCTTCCCTGTTTACAAGTCCCTCAGGGACCCTGAAGTGATCAGGAGATGCACTCCTGAGAGGGAAGAAAGGCATGGGCATGCTCCCAGGAGGGAGAGTGCGCTGCAATAAACATTTTTATTACATAAATTGGTGCAATAAAAAAGTAAAATTGGTACAAAACTGTGTAGAGGAGATACTAGAGGCCCAAAAGAGAGAATGGTTGGTTCTAGCTAAAGGGAGGAGAGATGGGGGAGGCTAGCTCTAGGTGAGACTTCATTCAGGAAACAACATTTAAGCAGTCTTCTTGAGGAGTATAGGTGATCACTGGGTAGTCAGAGGGTGAAGGGCCGTCCAGGCAAGGGGAACAGGGCACAACCGACTGGGTGTGTTCCAGGAACTGCAAGTTGTTCCTTACGACAGAAGAGGAAGTTTGGCGGTAGGTGGTGGCAAGGGAGGCCTGACAACAGTGAGGCTGGGGATTTATGCTGGGGCCAAGTCCCAGAGGGCCTCCTGTGTTCGACAACAAGGAATGTGGAAACTCTTGTGACCCAAACAGTTCACTGTGATTGTGCCAACACAAAGTGGGAGACAGGTGAAAACAGTTTAAATATATGCCCCCCGCCATGTTGGATTTTCCTCTTTCACCTGGGTGCAGCCACACCTTAACTCCTGAGTGACCTGCACACATGCCAGACCCACTGAGTACTTGTAGGATTTAAAATATGCCACCAGCTTCTCAGGGAAGTTACTGCACTATTCTGGGCCTCAGTTTCTTTACCTATAAAATAGTATTTATCCTTTGTGGTGCAAAACTTCACTTTTTATTTTCAAATGTTTTCAGATGCATAATTCATGAGTATCAGTCTGGTTTAATTAAATGGAAAAAATGACAATGACAAACACACAGACTTTTGAATCAGACAGCCCTATGTTTGAATCCTGGCTCCCCGTGTGTTAGCAAAATAACTATATGGCAACTCTCTGAACCTTGGCTTTCTCATGTGTAAAATAGGGAAAATGCACCTACCAGTGCTTGGTGCATAGTTAGTGCCCAATAAGTACCAATATTTTTACATTCTTTAAAAAAATTTATATCTACCCTATAAGATAAGTGAACTAGGTCTAATGTTACCCTAAAGTTGAAGATAGAGAGGCTTACAGGTATTGGTGGTTTGCCAAAAGAGCAGCCAGGCAGGTAAATGAAGGAACTGGGCTCAAAGCCAAGTCATGACTCTAAAGTTAGCACTCTTTCCATTAAGCTGTGCAGCGTCTCTTCTCCAAGTGAAAGGGTGGGTTTTGGATATCTGTGATGCCTGTCAAGTAGATGACTTCATGAATGCCTTAGATAGCCCCACATCCTCCTCAAATCTGTGCTCAAGGAGGCTTCATGTTTAATAATAGTTTCTGAGTGTGTGACAAGGATGCTCTAGTTCTTAGTCTGGTTTTAGCTTGACTGTAACCTGCAAGGACAAGGAGTACATGCTGACTCTGTCTGTGGTCAAGGTTCAGATATACTGGTGATCTAAAAGCTGCAGTACAAGGTGTAAAGGGAAGGTTGGGACTTCCCTTGTTATGGGCAACGTGATGCAGCTTTCTGCAAAGCTTGCAGTAACTCAGATTTTGGGAAAAAGACAGTCACTCTTAAGAAATAATAAAATGATGGGATCATGACACAGAAAGTGATGACTTTTACGAGGAGGAAGTAGAAAGAAAAAAGGAGGAAGTGGCTAGAGCAAAGAAAGACGAAGAAATTTGGCACAACAGGGTCAGTTTTGTTAATGCTGCACTTTTATTTAAATAAGCAGATGAAATATTTTTAGACTGGTACTGCAGGAAGATCAGAATGGAAGGAATGTGTTACAGAAATATTCTGAGAATAGAATTAGCATGTGTCCTCCTAAGAGTTATTTTCATATTTTGCCTCAATAAATACTAACCTACAGGTACAAACCCTGTATTAGGCATTAGGGACACAGACATGAATGATTAGGTCCTGATCTTAAAGAATGGTCAGTACAGCAGAATAAACAGTAAATTTCAGTAGACAATTTCAGTAAAGACTTCTACCTTCCATGCACTGGTTGCTAAAGGGGACAGAGGAGAAAGTTCTTATATCATATTGGAGGAAATGGTCAAGAAGTATTTACAATGATAAATATAGATGATTTATTTGTGAGAACTCAAAACTGCCAAGCAGTCTGCTAAGTGTTTTATGTGCATCATGTCATTTGATTCTTACAATAATGTATGTAAATTTTATTATTTCATTCTTTAGGTATGAAAACTGAGACTCACAGAAGAGAAGTAACTTACTCAAGATCTCAGATAAATGGTGGATTCTGCAAGAAGAAAACTTGAGTTTAGTGCTAAAAAAATTTACTAGAATTAGTGGGGTGATTACATTGTAAGATATAAAAATGTCAAATCACTATAATGTGTACTTGAAATGAATATAACTAATATAATATCGTATGCCAACTATACTTTAAAAAAGAGAATTGAGAGGGAAGAAGGATGTTGACGAGGGGAGATGAGAGCACATATTCCGTGCAGCAGCAACAGTAGGGAAGAGAGTCATCAGCAAGTGAGAGCAGGTTGCAACGGAAGAATTACAAGTGGTTCAGTGTTGCTGGAATGTTTGGTGAATGTAGGGCAGTAGAAAGAGTTGAAGCTAGAAATGTAAGCATGGGTCAGATCACAATAGGCCAACCATGTCTTGCAAAAGAGTTTGGACCTTATCCTGAAATTGCTGAAGGATCAAAAAAGGTGAACACTGTTGTCATCTTCATGATCATCACCGTCATCACATTTTTATTGTAGTAGCCTAAATGATGATTCTCCAAAGATGTTCAAGTCCTAATTCCTGAAACCTTATATGAATATGCTACCTTACATGGCAAAAAGGACTTTACAGATGTGATTAAGCATCTTGTGATAGAGAGATTGTCTGAATTATTTAGGCGGGACCAATATAATCACAAGGGTACTTCAAACAGGAAATGGGTCAGAGTCAGAGAAGGAAATGTGTCAAAGGCAGCATAAGTTAGAAAGCAAGAGAGATGAGAACATACAACACTGCTGCCTTTGAAGATGAAGGGAGGGGCCATGAGCCAAGGAATGCAGGCTGCCCTGAGAAAGTGGAAAAAACAAGGAAATGGATTTTCCCCTAGAGTCTCCAGAAGAAATGGGGGCCTACTGACATTTTGATATTAACCCCTTAAGACTTTTGACCTACAGAACTGAGAGATAAATTTGTGTTGTTTGAAGCCACTGAGTTTGTAATAATTTGTTTTGGCAGCAATCAAAAACTAATATAATTATTATAGCTACAATTTAATGAGCATCTATTCTGTACAAAGTATTTTATGCACATTAACTCTAATTCCAGGGACAACTTCATGGTTTATTTGGATCATGCAAGGCCCCATGCTTAGAAAGGCCCTGCATTAGGTTTAATGCCCTGCTGTTGTCTTGTAACTCTTCTTCTTCTCTTTTTACATCAATGTCATCTGTTTTTAAGCTGTTTTCTTATAAAGCAAAGCTTTTAGCAAAGCTTTTAAGAAAAGCTTTATAGTTTTGTAAAATAGCAAAGGCTGGAAATGACTGGGAATCAGTGGAGGAATAAGAGGATGACAATGACACCAAATTTGTAATCTAAAGGCCTGGTTCCATTCCTCATCCTGCCATTTCTAATCACGTGACCTCAGTCACATGATCGAAACCCTCTGAACCATAGTTCTTCCATTCAAACATTAGGGATATTTGTTCCTACCTTACATGATTACTTCCAGGCATAAGTGTTTGTAAATACATTTTTTCTGCCCCTTTGGATTGCTTAAGCATGAGGTTTAAAAATGTGGCAATAAAAAGTGATATAACATGTGAAAGGGATTTGAAAGTGAAATCTTCCACAAAAGAATTAGATAAAATAGTCTGAATCCTGATTCCATACTCCTGGCTTAGGAAACAGCATTAGCATAGCCTCAAACACAAAGGACCTTTCCTTTGTCTATGTGCCTTGGAAAATGCTTTATGACTGGCTGTGTGGAAATTAAAAAAAGCTTCCATGTTCTGAAACTGTACACTAGTTATAAAGGTAATTTGGGGGTGACACAAAGGAGCCAAGGTGTGTTAATGTTGAGTTTCCATAGCAACATGTTCTGCTGCTCTATCCTTCCCAATCCTGAACTACCCCCGGATGAGATGATGAGTCCAGTGAACAGCAGAACTAAGCCATTCTACGTGAAATGATTTTCTCCATATGCAGATAGGGGAGACATTCTCACTTCCCCACAAAGACACTTAAATGGAGAAGCCCTCTGAATTTTTACAAAACAATCTCATCTACCTCCTTCCGAATCAGAACCTAGATCCCCTATACTCTTCACACTGCCTGGCATTTGGTAGGTACTCAATATGTAGTTGTGTGATGAACGAATGGTCAGAATTTGCCTAGAAGTCCAAGGCTGGATACAGAGCACCATACTTAATTAGTAAGAAGAGACTAATAAATTGTATACCAGGAATTTCAGGAAGGGGATAAATTCATACTTCACATAATTCAGTGTCTGTTCCAAGCCACACAGCATTTTCACATCTGGATCTTCCCCATTTATTAAACTGCTTCAGCCTGTAGCAAATTCCTCATCACGTTTATTATCCTGAAAGGACACAGTGTTGCTCCACCAGTGTTATTCAACCTGTTGTTTTGCACACAATTTCGAATGCTGTGCTCGAGCAATATGTGAAAATGGCTGGTTAATGGATGTGCTGTCTTCTACCCTTCCAAGCTCTATGTCCTGATCTTGATAGAGAAGGGAACCTGGTCAGGACCACATCTGGGTAGATCATTTCCCTTCAGAATGGCAGAGGCAAGTATCCCTAGTGCCAGGAGGGCTGTTTTTGAAATCATTATTGTAGGATTGAAAAATCTTTAAAAAAAAAAAAAAAAGAAAAGAAAGAAAACCTTTTTCAACTCTAGGGGCCAGGCTCTTGGTCCCGGCATGGAGTCAGGCTTTGAAAGGGCCTCAGATCAAGATGAACTTTGTATCTACTCCCTCCTCACCTCAATATGAGTCTCAGATTCTTGGCACAATCTGCGGGCCCCTTCTGTCCTGGAAGACATCTCCTTCTTGTGATCTCCTTGGCCAATGGATGAAACCTTTTAGGGTCAAAGGGAAGGACAGAGAAGCATCCTCATCCTCACCAGTCTTGCAGAGAACTGCTTCAAACCAGCGGTCACAGCACCTACTCACCTCTGAGCAATGCCAAAGCTGATCTCAGTTCACCCCCACAACTGTCCTGGAAAATGAGTACGCTTGATTCTCATTTTACTTTTGAGGAATTTGGGCATCTCTAGCACAAAAATTGTGATGGTTGTGAAGCTACAGAAGAAATGTCGAACTTTGAAGCCTAAAGATCAGTTTCGAGCTCCTCTTCTGCTCTGTATTTAATTGCATGACCTTGAATGGAGTCACTTACAACTTTTTGAGCCTGTTTCCTCAACTGAAGAAATAGAGATGATACCCCTAATTCAAAGGCTTGTTTTTATTGACTTACTTTAAAAAATAATTTTAATTTTTTTGAGATGAGGACTAGGGTAGGCCAGGAATATAGAAATAAAAGATACAGCCCCTGCCACAGAGATGTTTACAATCTAGTAAAAAAGGCAGGTAAGAAAGCAAATAATTACAGTTCTAAGTGATACACAGTGAGAATGAGAAGCACGCCTCCATTAGGTGCCGCGAGTATGTATGTGTTAGGGTGTGATTTTGTGTGGTATGGACAGAAGAGAAAGGAGGGGGATTAGGGAATGCTTCCTAGAAGAAGCAAACCTAAGTGGAGGCTTGATAGATAGGTAGGAGATAAGTAGATTATTAGGAGATAAATGTGGGGAGGAGGAAGTATACCCAGGCAAGGAGGGCAGCAGGTACTGATGCACAGATGTGTGAAAGAGATTAGTCATTTCAGAGTGCCTGTGGGAGAGCAGGGCTGATGGGAGGAATGCACAAATACACCTTTCCCAGGGCTGCTGTAACCAAGTACCATAAACTGGGTGGATTAAAACAACAAAATTTATCTTCTCTCTGTTCTGGAGGCCAAAAGTTCAAAAATCAAGGTATCAGAAGGACCATGCTCCCTCTGAATCCCATAAGGGAGCCTTCCTTGCCTCCCCAGGCTTCTGATGGTGGTTGTCAATCTTTGGTGGTCCCGGTGTGCAGCTTCCTCACTCCAGTCTCTGACTGTCATCACATGGCAGTCTCCCTAAATATCTTTGTATCTGTGTCCTCTTCTCAGTCCCTATTTCCAAATAAGGACATGCATATTGTACAGGTACCAGGAATTAGGACCTTAATATGTCTTCTGGGGGACACAATTCAAGCCCCAAAAATGGTCTTCTGCCTGGAGTGCTCTTCCCCCACATGTCTGCATTTCTCATTCTCTCTTTCTTCTGGTCTTGACTCAGATGTCAGTTTCTCAGTGAGGACTTCCCTAGCCAACTTATTTGAAATGGCAACATCCATTTCCCAGCATTTCCTGGTCCCCTCCCCTGCTTTAGTTTCCTCTTTAGCATTTGTCATTAGCATACTATATGCTGTCTTTCATGTCATTATACTGCGCACTGTCTGCCTCCCCTGGCAGAATGTAAACTCCGGGACAGCAGGGATTTGTGTGGGTTTTGTCCACTGCTGCATTGCCAGCTCATAGAACAGTGCCTGGCATGAGAGATGTTTGCTGAATGTACATAAGAACTTCCCTTTTGGCCCAAGCTGTGTGGCTCAGTTTGTTGGAGTGTCATCCTGTACGCCAAAAGGTTGTGGGTTCGATCCCCAGTCAGAGCCCCCATGGGAGGCAAGTGATTGATGTTTCTCTCTCACATCTATGTTTCTCTCTCTGTCTCTTTGTCTCTGTCTTCCTTCCTCTCTCTCTAAAATCAATAAACATACCCTTGGGTGAGGATTACTTTTTAAAAAACCCTCCCTTGTGAAGTCTTCATGGGGTGTGTTCGGAGCTCTAAGGTTGCTGCTACTTCCCTGAGGGTCAGAGCCCCCACAGATCTTCTACAGCCACAGGCTTTAATTCCCTTAGCATGAAGCCAGTTGCCCCTGTCCCCCAAACAGAGGAGTCAGGAGGGGAAATATCTCAGTCCCAAAGGTCTGGTTGTTTGAAATCTGGTCCACAAGTATATCCCAAGGAAGAGCAATGCAATGTCTCACCTATCTGGTCTTTGGTCTTTAAATTTTCCTCCTTTGCATCTGTGAAACAGAACAGTAGGAAAAGCATTAGGGCTAGGGAGTCTGTAAATTTGCTGAAAGAAAACCCTCTTCTGATGGTCTTTTCCAATTGTAATATTTCTGTCCACCTGATGGTTTTTCCACCTTGGTCAGCCTTCCTTCCTTCTCCCTTGATGCTGATCTCCAGTTTCATGAGGCCTTTACTTCCATGGTTCCCACAGCACCTACATCCATGTGGCTACATCAGAAATCTGGTATGACTCTTGGAGCTGTAAAAAATTCAGCTTATGGTATCATAATGGTTAATTTTGTGTCAACTTGGCTGGGCCCATGGTGCCAAGATATTCGGTCAAATGTTGTTCTTGGATGTTTCTGCGAGGGCATTTCTGGATGAGATTGGTATTTAAATCAGGGGACTTTGAATAAAGCAGATTGTCCTCCATAATGTGGGTGAGCCTCCTCCAAACAGTCAAAGGCCTGAATAGACAAAAGACTGACCATTCCCTAGCAAGAGAGAACGCGGTCAGCAGATGAACTGCAACATTGGCTCTACGCTGGGTCTCCAGTCTGCCGGCCCACGCTGAAGACTTTGGACTTGCCAGCCTGCATAACTGCATGAGCCGATTCCCCACATTCTCTCCCCCACCACTCTCTCTCCTATTGGTTCTCTTTCTCTGGAGAACATTTACTAATACAAATAGTATCAGTATTTATTACAGCATAAATCTTTTAGACAACGGTGAAACAGAACTTCATGGTGTTTTCTGACAGAGAGTTAACATTCTGCTTCCTGTGGAAAAAAATCAAACAGACAGCATGTTTTTCTGGTCCCAGAGCTGTGGTTATAAGACTGAGAGCCTCTGTGGAGATGGGAGGTTTACAAAGGATATAGAAGACAGAGTTCCAGAGAATGAGGAAACTGGTTTATTACTAACAGAGCATGCTTAGTTCCAGAAAAGACAGGGTAGGAAAACATTTACTTTCTCTAATAATCAAGAAGCCAAGTAAGAGATTTACTGAGTTGGGAAAGGAGGGAAGGAAGATAATGCTTTTTTTGGCCTCCTGGATAAATTCAGATCAGGATCTTAATTGAAAAGTAGAAGAACTGTTTTCTTTATCTGGCTTTTCCAAGGACTCACGGTGTGACCTTCAGTGAGATACTATCCTTCTCTAGGCTTTCTTTTTCTCATTGTTAAAATGAGGCAGTTAAATTAGTCTCTGTGGTCTCCACCACGCCAGTCCATGTCACCTTAAACTCTAACCTCCATGAGGGTGGGCTGGCTCTGGTTTACTTTTGGGTACTCAGCACCTAGTATAGGGCCTAACATGTAGCATCACCTAGCCCACAGTGGGTCCTATAAATATTAGTATAAACGAATAAGTGAAGATTAAAAAAAACCTATCTAAGTAACTTTTGAAGGAGAGGGAAAAGAAATCAAGAAATCTCCTCTGTGGAATTATTTAAAAGATGTTTTTAATAAACCTGAAATAGTTACTGTCATTTTCTGAAATTTGTTGTATATACTCAGAGCACTAGAGAGTACAAAGTTATTTAAACCAACTATATGTGCCCCCAAGTGACAGGAAATGCATACCAAAGACACTAAATGGAAGGAATCAGAAGGAATCACATGCAGAGCCTGGCCTATGCAGAGTGGTTTGTTTGTTTGTTTTCTTTTTGGCCAGTGGATTTTTATTCTAAGGTCCCACAGTTTCCAAGTTTCATGGATAAATCTAAGAGGGAGAGGACCAGCTGAGTGACCTTTGTGGTCCTAGCTCTTCCTCTCCACCTTCCCGACATCTTTTCTTTATCCTAAGTGGACCAAACAGTGCAGCAGCCAAGCACTCATTTGCTGTCCTATAGAGCCCCCAGAGCCGCAGGCAAATTAAAAAAAAAAAAAAAACTACCCTCTGCTCTTCTGTCCTGCCCCAGATTCTTTAGTCACGTCACACTTTTGCCCAATTCAAGCCAAGAATTGCTCTGTATCAGCTACTCCCTGCAAGTTGGCTGACTAATGGTTTTCTATCTTCAATTTTACAACAGTCTAGAAAAGTCTTGAGTTTATGGAGAGTCCCTCTGAGTCATGACTCAGAACAACCTCTACATGTCATCCTATTTGATTTGATAAAGGCTTTCTGCTTTCAGAGCAGAGGAGCTGCCTCCTGTTCTGAAATAGAGTGAATGTGGCTCTGGACCCGAGACAGGCAGGCCTGCCTTTTAGTTCAGTGTCACGACAGTGGGTGTTTGACATGTTATTTCTCCTCTGTGAGCCCTAATCATCTCCTCTGTAAAGAAAAAAGTGCAACAGCAGCATGTGTGCATGCACACACATACACCACTCCCACCCTAACCCCAACCCAACCCCTGCCACGTGGTTATTCTAAGAATTAAATGAGATCATGTATATGATGATATTCTGCACTATGCAAATGTAAGTTCTTTTTTTTAATCAAATTTCAGCTTCAGTAAGTCATTTCAGACATTGGTTCTTGACATATATATCCTTCACTTAAGCCTACTACCAAATATTTCTCCTTATTTTCCTTTTCTTGTTTCCTGGAAAAATTATAAAGTTGGTTCTATGCAAACTCCTGAAGGAGTCTACTCCTACACCTTACCAAACATCTTTCTAGCTCCATTCTCCCTTCCCAGTGGCCCTATCAGCTCTTACCCCCTCATTTTGTCTGAAATAATTCGAGATGGTTTCTTCCACCACACACTATCACCATGTATACCAGTATATCTGACACTGACATATTTAATGTTTGATCTAGTTGCTGTCATGTAGAAACCTAAGTAATGATGGAGAGAATGTCTAGAGTCTTGTGTTCCAGAATTAGCATTGTTTTTTGATTATCCAGGGAGTTTTGGACCATTCAGTTTGATAAACATCTATTTAGGTCATGGGATGGGGAGGGGATGTTGCCTGCTGTGCTCAAAATTTTATAGATCACACAGATAAGTAAACCTCCAACTCTGAGTGATACAGTGACACACACATACAAATAATATGGGTACATAGAGGAAGGAACAATTTAATCAACCTTCACATGTCGTAGAGGCACTACTTCAGAGAGGAGGTAACATGTGAGCAAGACCTTCAAGGATGACTGAGATTTTACAAGATCAGTGAGGAGGCCAGGTAGAAGGAAGAACCCTAAGACACGATAAAAATAACATCATGGGCTCTGGTCGGGTAGCTCAGTTGGTTAGAGTCTTGCCCAGATAAGCCAAGATTACAGGTTTGATCCTCAGTCAGGGCACATATGAGAATCAATGCATAAGAAAGTGGAACAACAAACTGATGATTTTCCCTCTCTCTCTTCCTTCCTCTCTCTCTTTTAAAAAATCAGTAAATAAAAATTAAACCACGGACACGGACAACAGCATGGTGATTGTGGGGGAAGGGGGTGAATACAAATGGAAGAGGTTATAAGGGGATAAATGGTGATAGAAGAAACAAAAAATAAATTTCAAAAAAGCACAATGAAGAAATAGGAAGGGTTTGGTGTGGCAAGAGCATAAGATGTATGGTAGGAAGGGCAGAAGATGAGACTAGAGGGAAGTTTGGGCTGAGGATATGTGGGGCCTAGTATGCGGGGCTTAGAGGTGGGGTTTTAAGCCCTCTTGATTTCAGGCATTCATATGCAAATCAATTTGTCCTCCATATACCTAGAATAGTGTCAGGTATATTTCATCCTTGAAAGAACTGACAAAATAGTCACTCTAATCATTTTCTGTAGAGCTTGATTCTCCCATGGAAGCCCTATTGAGAAAGGCTGCTAGGCAATGAACGGTAAAGCATCCAACATTTACAGCAAGCGAGTGACACCCTCATGTATCATAGAAATCTCTCTGGTGACAGTGAGAAGAATGCATTATTGTGGGCAGAGAGAGAGAAGGAGATGAACCAAAAATCTGTGGCGATAATTCATGTGGGTGGTGACCGGGGTCCAGGATGACGACAACAGAAACAGAGGCACTTGGGAGGCAGAATGGATGGAATACTTCAGTGATGTCTTTCCTGGCTTCCCAGCTATGATCTGGGGTCACTTGCTCCCTCCAGCTATAGGCTGGAGCCTTCCAAAAAAGGGCAAGGTGTGTATCAACCACAACCCACCTTGGGGGTGGGGAATACTGCCACTAATCTGGACCTTATCGTGTCTCCGGTGAACTCTGCACATGCTGATAGACTCTGAGTTATAACTTTTCTCTTCACACCCCATTGCCTGCCTGGGCGTGTTGGCTCAGTCCTCACAACTGACCTTCAGCCCAATTCCTCTGCCCAGCCCCACATTCTCCTGTGGGGACAGAAGCCCTTCCCTGAACTCCAGACTGCTTGGCTGGGATCCTGAAACTATGCCTCCCTATCCCAACCCAGTCTCCCCGGCGGCTGGGTCTGCTCCTGAGCTCACCACAACCTGTGTAATCCTGCAGGGGAGTTAGTATTGCCAGCTCCAGCACAGCTTGACCCCAGCTTCCTCCTCCTCCTCCTCCTGACAAGATCTCATAGTGCCTCAAACCCACCTGCGTTCAGACACCGCCAAAACTTGTCTGGGGCCCATGTTCTCATTTGTAACATGAGGGGGTTATACTAGGTAACTCCAAAGGTAGCTCCTTCCAACACTAACATCCTGTGTTTCTAAGTAGGCCAACTGTAAAAGAAGTCTGCATTGGCACAGAACAATTGAGGCTGGGAGTGAGTGAGTCAGACTCAGCAAAAATGTCTAGCTAACTGGAAGGCCAGAGATTAGAGTGCTGCGTGCCTCTGGGCAGACAGCAGCTAGAGACTTGAGCCACAGATTAGCTACCCAGACAGCTGTGTGGATAAGATGCCTGATGCCACACCCAGCATATTAGTCACATGCCTGTTCAAGGAATTAACATCACTTCATGCACCCCCAAAGACAACATTTATTTATGACCTAAAGCTATTTAGTATCCTAAATGTCATTCGAGTTTTTCTCATGGTTAGTGTTGGTGATTTTGGATTCAGTATTATTCTGTTAGTATTTAGCCTGATTCCTCAAAACAAGCATCCAGTGACTATTTCCTATGCATCTGGCTTTACTCTCAAGACTTCCTAAATCTCTCCCAGGTGCTTCTCTTGGTGCGTGAAGGAAAGAATGCAGGTTTTTGGAGACCAGAGTTTAAACTCCATGGCTACTTGATGATTTGGAAAAGTTAATCTCTCTGAGCTTGGGAAATAGGATAATACCTGCCTTGTGAAGTTGTAGCCCAGATTGAAAGTGCCTGGTGTACAGACGATTCTCAAGAAAGGAGTTCTCCCTCACACCAACCCTGCTGCCTTTCACCTTCAGAAGTCTCTTTGCCCTCAGTATGGCTTCTCCTGGGTTGTCTGGCTTTTTTTTCTCTCTACTACTGGAGCCTACAAGGTCCCTGATAGTCCATACA
This sequence comes from Trachops cirrhosus, assembly GCA_028533065.1. Taxonomy (NCBI): domain Eukaryota; kingdom Metazoa; phylum Chordata; class Mammalia; order Chiroptera; family Phyllostomidae; genus Trachops; species Trachops cirrhosus. The sequence continues at coordinate 51,037,806 of CM052543.1, read as the reverse complement.
ATTTCCTGCTCCAATTCTAGACCTAGAGCATGCTGAATCAATACCAGCACTTCCTGAAGTAGGGGCTTTTGTTGGTGTTCAGGGCTGAGCCAAGAAAAATCTTGATCAGTAGATGAGATCATAGCTGAAGGCTCTAAGAGCTCCATTGTCTCAGCTCTAGGGTCTATTACACTGAAGATGAAAATGTCAGTGCAATGATTCAGTGCAGGGCTGGTCATGAGATTCCAAGAGACAGTGCTGAAGTGGTGAGGTGGGTAAAGCAAGGATGTCCCCAACCTGCTGAGCACAGGATTTAGCTTTGGGATGCACCTCTTTGGCTGGCTAGAGGTTAATATTCTTAGTTTTTCTCTCAAGGGGATTCTAGTATCAGGAACCAGCATAGACATGGCCTGTAAGAGTCTTAGAGATAGTTTAAATCTACCTTCTTTTACACAGATGGAGAAACTGAGGCCCAGAAGAGAGAAATGACTTTCCCAGAACCACAGAGAGACAAAGGGCTGGAATAGCACCTAAACTCAAGTCTCTAGATTCTATGTCCATAACTGTGCTCCATGTAAAAAAATAGTGATTGTTAAAATTCAACATGTTGTGGACACTCAGTAATCCAGTCATTGAAGAGCAAGTGGAGGAAATATTTGATAAAAAGACGCCTAAACAGGAAAGCATTCACTAGTTCATCAAATATTTGTTGAACCCCAGAAGGTAAGGAAAGGCCAAATTGTGAGTTCTGTTGTGTCAGCAACGTGAAGCCATCAAAAAATTCAAAGTAGAGGATTGACATAATCAGTTTTTTTTAAATCCTCACCCAAAGATATGTTTATTGAAATTAGAGAGAAAGGAAGGGAGAGAGGGAGAGAAACATCGATTGGTTGCCTCCCATATGCTCCCAGACTGTGGATAAAACCCACAACCTAGGTATGTGCCTTGACTGGGAGTCAAACCCATAATCTTTTGGTGTATGGGGCGATGCTCCAACCAACTGAACCACCTGGCCAGGGCTGACATGATCAGATTAGAGAGGTCATTCTGGTAGAAGAGAGAGGATGTATAGGAAGGTGTCAGGTTAGATGCACAAGGCTGTGGGGGTTTTAGAGTAGTCTTGGCAAGAAATGACTGATGGAGATGTAAAGAAGGGTAGCGACAGTGAGGACATTGAGGAAGCAAGAGACTCAAAGGCATTTTCTTTAATGCTGCCAATGGGGCCTATGGTCAGTGGAACCACAGGTGGAGCTGGGCAGAGCAGAAGGCTGGACCTTAGGCTCACTGAAGCTCAAGACCCTAGACTCCTGCCTGGGGTCTCAGGCAAACCATGCAGGCTTCACTAATGGCTGGGCAGCTGTTTGATAGCCAAGCACTGGACAGGCCCGAGGCTGCTAACAGTCATTAACAGTCACTGAAATTTTGACTTTGTGATAAACTAAGGCTGTCTGTTTTCCCAGCAAAGTGCAGCAAAGTCCTTCAATAGAGGACTGGATAGAGAAGATATGGTATATATACACTGTGGAATATGACTTAGCCATAAGGAATGATGAACTGCTACCATTTGCAACAACATGGATCGACCTTGAAAATATTATGCTAAGAGAAATAAGTCAGCTAGAAAAAGCTAAGAACCATATGATTTCATTCATATTTGGGATATAAAACTGAAACTTAGAGACAGACAGATGGAAGGGGGTGGGGGGATAGTACACAGTTAAGGGGGCCAAATATATGGTGATAGAAGATGATTTGACTTTGGGTAGTATATTGCACACAATGTGATATACAGATCATGCATCATAGAAATGTGCTCTTGGAACCTATATAACCCTATTAACCAAGGTCACCCCAATAAATTTAATTAAAAAATTAAAAATTTAAATAGATTTTGAAAAAATGCAGCAAGGGTGGTTTGTTATGACACACAGGAACACCTCTTAGAAGCGTTACCTACCTAGAGGCTTTCAGTAAGGGTAGAAATTGTTAAAAATTAAGACTTATTTCTATACTTTGGCTGGATAATTAATATCTCCTTGTAAAAAGTTAAGTTTCACCCACTACTCATTATGGAGATCATGTATTGTAATAGTTAATAATGTAGAATTTGGTGTCAGGTAGTCCTAGGTCTGAGTCCAGACTGGTACTCACTAGCTGTGTAACCTTGAGCAAGTCACCAAATGTCTCTCAGTTTCCTCCACCATAAAGTGGGGATAAGAGTACCATTGTCAGGGTCGTCCTAATGTTTGAGATAAAGCATTTTTACATGCTCAGCATAGTGCTTACCACTGTGCTCAAGCAATGTCAGTTTTGTTAGTTTTAATAACTCTAACAAATTATTCTGTAGCATGGTATATTTTTTTAAAAGCTCATTTTCCAAGTGAACATAAAAAGTTGTGTTCAGCCCTGGCTGGTGTGGCTCAGGGGATTGAGTACTGGCCTGAGAACCAAAGGTCGCTGGTTTGATTTCCATTCAAGGCACATGCCTAGGTTGCAGGCCGGGTCCCTGGTGGGGGGCGCATGAGAAGCAACCACACATTGATGTTTCTCTCCGTCTTTCTTC
>CM052543.1:51011124-51034764 GCA_028533065.1 Trachops cirrhosus | reverse complement strand
GCAATTCTTCTGTTTGAGCCATCTTTTTGCTGTTTTTTTGTTTTGTTTTGTTTTGTTTTTTGGTCTTTTCGAGCTCCTGTAGTGAGGGGCGGGGCCTTAGGAGTTCACCTGGGCGGGGCACCCCAGTTGCTGGGTTGTGATGCTGTATGTGGGGGCGGGGTTGGAGAAGGAACAATGGCGCTTGCTCTGCTCTCTGTAGGACCCCAGACCCTTCCGCCACTTTCCGAAAGCCAACCGGGCCCCTCTGGCACCAATTCCGGTGTGGGTGGGCCTGTGCACCCTGCAGGACCTTCCTTTTCAGTCAGTGACCCAAAGCTCTATTTCCCGGTGTTGGGACCCTGAGTTGGGAGCAGTGCCTTGCTTCACAATGTCTGCCTCGCTGGGTCTGCTGGTTGCCACCCCCTGGCCCAGGTCCGCCAGCCACCGCTGCTTGTGTGCCCAGGGTCTGCCTGCTGTGGACTTGCACACCGCCCCAGTTGCTCAGTTCTCTGCTCCTCGTCCCTCGCCAGGCTGACTCCGTCCCTAGAGTGTAAAGTGTATTTACTTTACACTCTAATACATATTACTTGCATAGCTGTAAGAGTAATTCAAACCCCAATTATTTCTGAATAAGCTCTGGAACACTTCATGATTATCAAGGATTCTTGCCAAGAATCTGACTACCATCTCATATGATGTTTGCACTTATTTATCTGATGATTTGACAGGGTATAGCCAACCTGCAACATCTGGAAGGATAGTCACACGTGACAAGCAGAAAACTGGAGCCAGAATTCAGTCCCCTTGCATTTGCAGGTCCTTGGGGGAAAGTGACTTTTTTAAAAAAAGAACTCTCTCTTCTATTCCTTTGTATTGCCAAAGTTTCTCTCTGAGAGTGTATTTTGGTGATAAGTTAATGAGTTTAACCTGGGAATAGGTTAGCGAGGATCAGATTTATGAGCAAACCATTCAGGTCTAGCTCCCGCTTACCCTCCCAGCCCTCACTACTTTGCTTTCATACACTCCACCAGGGTTTCCAACCTTTTGGCGTCTCTGGGCCACGCTGGAAGAAGAGCATTTGCCTTGGGCCACACGCTAAATACACAAACACTAACAAAAACTGGTGTGCAAGAAAAAGGTTTTAAGTAAATTTATGGTTTTGTGTTGGGCCACACGTGGCCTTTGGGCTGCCGGTTGGATACCCTTGCAACCAGACTGATCTTGACTGTTTCCTTAGATCCTTTGTGCTTACTGCTTCATGTTTTACTAATGCTGCTTTCAACTTGGAAACACTTCTCTCTTTTTCTCTGAATTGATCTTCCATTCTCACCATCAATACTTATATGTGCAAATTCTCTCCATCCTTCAAGGCTTAATGCGAATGTCAGCTCTCTACAAGTTGCCGGTAATCTTTCTCCTTGCATGCAGCGAATATCTCCCTCAACTGAGCTTCCCAGAACACTTTTGGTATGCACCTCTCAGAAACTTCCTGGCAGGCAGAATAGCACAGTGGCTAAGCACATAGGATCTGCAGTTGTGCCACTTGAGTTCAAACCCCTATTGATACCTTACTGGTGATATTGGGCAAGTTATAAACTCCATGCCTCAGTTTCCTCATCTTTAAAATGGAGCTACTTGTAGTACCTACCTCATATGGCTTTTGTTAGGTGTAAATGAAATAAATGTATAGCATTTGGAATAGTGCCTTACCCACAGTATTTAATAAATGCTGGCTATCATTTTACTCTGCTCCTTCTACCTAACTTTACAGATATAATATCTTTGTCTTATGTTGTCTCCTAGACTCTACATTCTTTGAGAGCAAGAGGATTTGTGCCTATTCATTTTTTTAAAATTTTATTTATTTATCTTTAGATGCAAAGGGAAGGAGAGAGGGAGAGAAACATCAATGTGTGGTTGCTTCTCATGTGTCCCCTCCTGGGAACTGACCTGCAACCCAGGCATGTGCCCTGACGGAATTGAACCTTTGATCCTTTGGTTCACAGGTCCGTGCTCAATCCACTGAGCTACACCAGCCAGGGCTCATTTTTTTTTTTTTTTTTGTAGCTCCTGTTGTACCTAGAACTTAGCACACAAAAGTAGTTAACAGACAGATTTTGGAACACTTAAGCTTAAGCCCTTCCTTCTTTTTCATCCCTAGTATTCACAAGATGCTTTTAATAATAATAAAGGGATTTCATTAACTAAAGAAGCTATGGTAATTAAATGTCAAGTTGGACATTAGACTAAACAGTCTGTAGGCTGTTGCATACTAAGGACTGGGCTTTTTAAAGAATGTTACATGTGGTGTACAGCTATTTGACCCAAGGCCCCAACTCCTAGTCCTGGCCCTGTGCCATGTCCCCAAGCAGCAAGTCTATCACCTTTGCTTCCCACGCTGTGGGTCAGACTGGTTCCAGCTGGCCATGCATGACAACGATGACCAAGGCCACTGTAGGGTACAGTTCACTCTGCAGGAACTAGCCTGACCCAGGATCCATGGACAAATGGGTGAACAAATATGTACGAAAGGAAAACACTATGGATTATTCCTGCAGAACAAAGTTCAGTTGTAGACAAGATTTCAGGGCAAATGCAGATCAGTTTTGGGAGATATTTTCCACAGATATTTCTCACATCTTTGCAGAGATACTTCTTGGTCTGTGTTCATGGGTCTGTGCCAAACAGCAGTTTACCCAACACTGTGATTCATTTATTTGTTTTCTATACACTGTTTGACTTTTCTCATATTTGGTTTTGGCTGAGGACTCTCGGCATATGTTTTACATGGCTAGTCAGTCAGACTTTTTAGTATTTTTGGATCTTAATACAAAAAAAAAAAAGAAAGAAAGAAAGAAAAATTCAGACCGAAAGCCAGGATTTTTTAAAATAATAAACCAGGAACTACTCATTTTCTTTTTAGAGAGCATTGCCTTCAATTTAGTTCTTTTCTTCTGTGAAATTTCACAGCATTAATGTTAAAATATAATTGAGGTCAAGTATAATATCAGCTCTTGGTGTGTCATTAATAGATCCTAGTTTATGAATAAGAACCACACAAAGTAGCACAGGCCCTCAGAAATGGGCCTGGAGAAATTAGGTCAGACAAGGCTCAGAAAAATTAAGGTATAAGATACTGTCTTCTTCTTATCTCAAGTGCAACATTTCTCTTCTCTCAATAAAACTTAGACACAGGCAAAGTAGGTGCTGGCCTATAGCAGAGGCCTATGCTGAAGCTCTCAAACACTGGTTCTCTAAACACTTGCCATCCCTACCTCAAGAGTGTCATTCATTCTATTGGCAGAAGTTTTTTCCAGAGACTTCAGTCCATTCCTTTAGTAATTAATTCACTCACCAGATGTATATTATTGCCACTATGTGGAGGGACTAGGGAGAGAAAAACTGAGTAGGATACAGAACTTTTGTCTGGAGAGAAGACCAAAATAGGGAGATAGTTAAAACTCAGCTTTACCTATGGGGCTGCCAGAGAAGTAGGGAGGCGACTCCACAGAATGGGATGTCACTGAAAACCACGAGTGGAGGAATGATGAAGTTATGCACCTCACAGAGGACAAGTAAGATGAGGAAAAGAATGTTAAGTGCAGACACCTCTGACAGGGTGATGCTCTAAGCTGGTCAATAGTTCTAAACAAAGTAAAATAGTTAGGAACAATGTAAAGCCATCTAAAAACCTGACAGAATTTGATGCATAAGACTTGAACAAATATGTAGATATTTGTTCTGACTTGATAGGGAAGTGAGTGAGAAAGAACAGAGACTGGGAACCTGAGCCAGTGCCCAGGAGGCGCTGAAGTTGGCTTTCGTTTGTTGAGGGAATGACTTAGGACACTGAGGCCAGCAGAAGTCCACGTGCCTTGAGACAATCGCTGAAAGTGGAGGTCAGAAAATGTGGAGCAAACTTTGTCTATTTGATAGTTTGGGGGAAAGAAGGCACTGGTTTAGTCTTGTAGAATGAGATACCAGAGGGAAGCCACAAATTAATCCTGAATTCATGTGATTTATGTAGATAAAATAGGCACAGTGAGTGTTTCGCTTCAGGACTAGGAAGATAGTTGTTTTCTCGAATTCTAATCACTCTCACCGTTACACTGTAACCCCAACAGCATATGCTCTTCCTTCTACTTAGGGTACCTTTGTACCCTCTTCTTTGCCCTTCAAGGCTTGAGGCAAGTGTCCCCTTCTTCTGTGATGGCTCAGACTTCTCACTGGATTAGCACTCATCACATTGGATTGTCCCTGTCTGCTTTTCTGTCTCCTGCTCCATGAGGCTGTGAGCTCTCTGTCAACATAGGCTGCCTTTCCTCTCTATACCTTCAGGACTCAGCCAGACTAGAAGGTAACAGCTGCCAATGCCTTTCTGTGGATGGATGGGTGATTCTGTGGTTCTGTGGATGGGTGGGTTGATTGAACAAATGGATGAATGATTGGCCCAAATCAGTCAGGACTTGCATTCTCCTTAGAAATACAGACTTCACGGAGTGGATGCTCAGAAAAATACTTAATGCTGTGGTAGATCACAGATAAAAATCAAGTGCCTCAGTCCAATTCAAACCTAGTTGCAATTTTGTGTGCTTTATTTTCCTGTTCACAAGAGTGTTGTAATTTTAGGTCAAGTCTTGCTTAGTAGGAAGTTTTCAAAGATGTGAAAGGAGGAGCAATCTAATCAAAAACCTCAAACCAGGAGCCAGGAGGTCTAGCCTCTCTTCCTGATCACCACCAACTTCCTGGTTATGTAACCCAGATGAGCTGCTTATCTCCACATGCTTCCAGTCTCCTGGCTTCCACTTCCACTCTTTCTTCTTTGCATTCCATCCTCCACCCGGTTACCTTTCCTGAAAACAAATTAATCATCTTATTTTTGTTTTAAAACCCTTTTGTTGCCTGCAGAATGAAGCCCCAACTCCTTAGCAAACAAGCAAGGACTTTTTAGTATCTCTCAAGGCTGATGGTCCTTTATCATGTCTCATATCCAATTACTCCATGGTTCCAATTCCCCTAACAAAGCTCTTTCATGTCTCTGTGTTTTTTCCGCAGACTGTCTCCGACATCAGCAGTGACCTTCCACCCCCATTTCACCTGCTAAGCTTCTGTTTGTTCATCTTTTAAGTTTCAGCCAACAGAGCCCCAGAGTTGCTTCTTCAGCAAGGCCTTTTCTAACTCCTTCAGACAATGTAAGCATTTCTTCCACTCTGCTCCCATAGAATTTTAACTTGTTTATCTCAGACCACTTATAATCCTGGCAGAAATTATTTGCTTACTCATCAATCTTAGTTGCAAAACTCTGAGTTCCTCTAGGTCAGGGGTCATTGTTCTTGTATCTCCCCTCTAGTTGCTAGCACTTAGGAGGTTCTCTAGTATGGGCTGGTTGAAAAAAATCAAAGGAATTATATTGAATTTTACATGTTCTATCTCTCTAACTGTGTCTGTTATTCACCTCTTCTCCATCTCCCCATGAAACCTAATAATGAAGATTGTTTCTGAGCACTGATTAGGCAGCATGCGTTATTCTACACCCTTTATACATGATAACTTTATTTAATTTTTGTCTCAGCCCTGCAAAGCAGGTATAACTATTACTATTACTTTACATATAAATAAACTGAAGCCCAAAGAGGGTAAGAATCTTTCCCAAGTCATTGTTAGTAGGTGGTGGAGGTAAGATTTAAACCGAAGCCTCTCAAACTTCAAAGCCCATGACCTTTCCCCGACATCACTTGCTTCCTCAAAGGCTTGACCTGGGAGGTTCTCACTTGGCTGTTCAATTGTTATGAACTGCACTGGATAGGACCACACGAGTCAGACTCACTCTGATTTACAGCTGGGGCCGGCCATCTCCACAGCCATCCATGAAATGCCAGACAACCACATCTACATGCTGGTGCACACGGAGACAAAGCTCAGATCCTCTTCCTGGCTGGGAGCTGTCTTCTAGCACACGGAACTGGCAATCCATTTCCTGGGATCAGATGAAGTCCTCAGTGCAAAGGTCCTCACAGTTCATTGGTTTGTCCCTGATGTTCAGCCCAGAAACTGTCTGCTGCCTGGATCCCTGGAGAATGAGAAATCATTGGCCTCTGGGATGTTTTTCTGGTCACTGAGCCCTCAAGGGGAAAGGTCTGTAGCATGGAAGTGAACAGGCCAAGTTTATCCAAACTTTATCAGAGCTGCCAGGCGTCAGGCAGCCCTGAGGCACATTCCGTTAGGACCCACAGAACAGCTGGGGCTTCTTCTCCTCTGCATGATACCTGCCCTCTGAGGATGGAGGTCTTCCTGTCCCACTGCGCAGCTGACATGAAGCAGAAATCCCACTGTGAGCTCCCTTCAGGTTGGAGACTGCACAGAGCCTGCAGAAATTTCCTCTTTTCCCTCTGCTTTCCACTGCCACTACTAAGCCTTCAGCTTAGGGGAAAAGAAAGACTCACAAAAGGATGTGTGCTCCTGTCTTGAAAATGTCTCATAGGAATAGAAGGAAGAGCCAAAGGGGAGAAGAGTATTTATATGCTTGTGAATACCTATTCCATGCCAGCTAGTTTACATACATCATCACATTTAATCATCAATGTAATTATTTTTCCCATTTTAAAGATGTGCAAACTGAAACTGATTCTAACTACAACAGCATATTTGCTTTTATTGCTAAAAGGAATGTTGTGAAACCTTTGAGCTTGGGCCCTAGAATTAGTGACTGGAACTCAGCATGATGGTGAGGTGGGACGTAACCATACAGATAGAATCCTTGCATTAGTCATGGCTGCTCATTGTCTGAGACTGTGACATCTTGCTCTGTGGGCCCTTGCTGGAATCAGGAATTCTATCTGGACTCAAAACCCCACTGTCTGGTTCTGGGAAAAAGAAGTGGTCTGAGTTTTTTTAAAGAGAGCCTTGAACTAGGAGTTTGAATACATTTGCTTGAGTCCCAGCTCTATCACTTAACATAGGAGAGATCTTGACTTGGTTTTCTTACATGTAAAGTGGGAATAGAAATAACTGATTTCCTAGCTTAGGGGGTTTTTTTTGTATGTGTGAGGATTAAGTAAAATATTGAATATGGGTTGTACAGAAGGCCCACAGAGACTCGGCCTATTTATAAATGAGCCATGCCTTTGTCCCCTTCTATGAAACTCCACCATCATTGAACAACACCCTATTCTCCAGATTAATTTTCCTCCTATCCCGTCCTGCCCTCCCACCATCTAAGCTAAATGAAGAACAGTTTGGAAGGAGCATAGACTAGGAAATGGATGACTTGGATTTGAGTACTGATTTTATGAATTACTAGCTGTGAGATATTTAAATGAGTCACTGAGCCTCAATTTCCTTACCTGCTGAATAGAAATGATGTAGAACACTACATCCTAGTGTTCTAATGAAGGCTATGAGAAAATGGATTCTCCAGTGCTTTGCCACTTCTAATGTGATACACGAATGCAAATTATTCACCTAACAAAGTTTTTGACCATTTGTCATGGGCCAGATGATGAGGTTGCAAAGGTAATAAGACAAGATCTCCATTAAGCTCACAGTCTGAGGAAGAGGCAGACATGTAAACAGGTGATTACAACACAGTGTGGTAAGTGCCATGACAGAGGAGGAGCAGAACTCTCAAAGCACAGAGGAGAGGCACTGTGTTAGTTATCTATTGCTGTAAACAAATACCCCAAAACTTTGTAGCTTAAAACAAGCACTTATTGTCTCACAAATATACTTTCAGTTAGAAATTTAGGAATGGCTTAGCCCAGTAATTCTGGCTCAGGACTTTTCATGGGCGCAAACCATTGGCCAGGACTGTAGTTTCTTAAGTCTTGACTGGGGCTGGGAGAATCCACTTCCAAGTTAACTCACATTGCTGTTGGCAGGAGGCTTCAGTTCCTGCCATGTGGGCCTCTCTATGGGTCTGCTCAAGTCATGACTTTCCCCAAAGCAAGTCATCTGAAAGAGAGATAGTACACGTGAGAGAGCACCCAAGGTTATAACATAACCTTAGAAGTGCTATGATAAGTATATGATTGTCTAGCCACTATGCTGTACATCTGAAACTAATACAAAATAATATTAAATGTAAACTGTAATTGACAAATAAAGTTAAAGTAAAAAAAGATGAGCATTGATGTCACTTTTGCCATTTTCTGCTGGCCACAAAGACCAACCACGGTGCAATGAAAGAGGAAACTGCAGAAGAGTGTGAACTGCAGGAGGTGGGGGTCATTGGGAGCCATCTCGGATGTACACTGGAAGAAAAGAGGAGCCAGGAAAATTTGCTGAAGCATAAGCTCTGGTGCATTTTTACTGCTCCTTGCAGTTTCTTTTGGATACTGGACTGGTAAGAAAGAACTTCATTTTCTGTTCAGATTTTTCTGATATTAAATGGAAATTATACTGTAGATAATACATAACAAGTTAAATGCTCTCAAGAAGTGATCATGACTTGCTGGTGGGAACATCTTCCAGCTGGGTCTTAGAGCAGCTGTGGGGCCCTGAAGAGGTCAGGCCCCATAGGCCCTGGTATGAGCCTTCAAGTCCAGTGCCCTGAGCTGACCACCAATAACCACAGCCTATCCGTGTTAGCAGTGCACCTCACACTGTACCACAGGCATGTGTCTGCATGTGTGACATCCTTCTAGACTTCCCAGAGCAAGCAGGGAGAATGTCTGTCTGGTACTTGGCTGTGTCCAGCATCTAGCATGGTGCTTGCCACTGTCCTAACTGTTTGATAAAATTCATGGGAGCTTAATGTGTATAGGGTACACTATAAGTCATATCACAACCTGCATGCAGGTAAGTCATTATCACAATCTTTAAGGAGCCATGCTAGGTGTTTCCTGAGTGTCATGTCCTATACTACATGCTTTACATGCATTGTTTTCTCTATACTCACAGCAGTCATATGGTAGGTATTATTATCCTCATTAACAGATGAGGAAATTAGGGTCACACAGTTAGAAAATGGCAGAGTCTGGATTCAACTCCAGGACTATCAGACTCCAAAGCCTATGCAACAAATCATATGACATCTGATAGCAGATCTTCTCAAGCAAATAAAAATTTGCATAGCTGAAGGACTTTGAGTGATTAACCAGATAAAAGAAATTTAGACAGCTTTAAGGAATAATTTTATTACTATCTAAAAACACATGTACACATCTTATTTTTCCAAGGAAGCCCAACTTAAGTCCCACCTCTTCCAGGAAGCCTTCTTGATTCATAGTGATGCTTGTCTCCTTTAAACTCCTGGGGTATTTGTGAAAGTGCTGTTCAGCTGATACTATATGCAGTCTTGATTTGCAGGGTTGTTTTTTTATATATAATTCAGGTTCATGGTTTCCTTCTCTATACAGGGAGGGAGTTGGACCCATTCTCAAAGGTCCTTTCTGGCTTGTACATTGTAGGAGGTATTTTCCTGACTCCCCACTGACCCAATCACCTCCTTTCAGGGAAAGGAGTGGCCATGGAGGGCCATGGTTTACACTGAAGGCCCTCACTGAGAGCAGTCCTTTACCCGATAGTTTGGGAGAGCCTGTTTCTACTGTGTCCTGACTACCCTGTCAGTAGTTGGGGATTCCTTACCATGTCCCAGCACCTGGCATAGACCTGGAACACAGTAGGCTCTCTTTAAATGTTTCCTGGGTAAATACATGAGTGAGCAAATAAACAAAATGGTGGTGATGACTATAACCTTAATGAAAATCTCTAATATCGTTGGCACTACTAAATCAACAGTAGTCATTTCTTTTACTTGTTTGGTGCTTTGACCTTCCCCAGGCAGCATCTCCTAGTGGCCCCTCCCTCATCCCAAGGCTTTCTGTCTGCAGTAGCAGATGGAACACCTGGTTTCCGAGTGGACTGAGCTGTACACACATGGACGAACTTTGACCCTGCTTGTTTCAGACTGCCTGTCGACTCACCATCATTCTGTTTGGACTTATTACCACATCCTTTATTGCAAGATACCTTTATAACGTGAGGCCCTTCCCCTGCTCACAGCTTTCTCTGCACTGTTTACATATATGATTGGCTTGCTCTTAAGTGCCATCATCCATCTCTGGCAGTGGGGAAGGGGTTATATCTCCATAAGTAGCATTTCCCCTGGGTCCCACTGTCAAATAGGAGCTCTTTAAGAAGCCTCCTACAGTAGCTGCTCTCTCACACAGGGAGACAGAATAATAGGAGCCCGCCTACTCATTTCCATAGAAGCCTGTGATAGGACTTCTACTTGTTTAACTCTTTTTCTATTTTCTGCCTTACTACTGTGAGGGAACATACTGCAATGAAAAAGAGAATAGATTTTGCAGTTAGAGCTGGATTTTCACCCTGGTTCTGCCTTTTATTAGCGATACCTCTTGGGCAAATTACTTAACTTCTTTAAGCCTTACTTTTCTCACTTGTAAAGTAGGAGTAATAATATTGTCTACTCCATTGGGTTGTGTGAGGATTGAGTTAATACTGTAAAAGGCTTAGAACAGGGCCTGCAAATAATACGCCCACAATAAATGTTAGCTCTCATAATTAGCTATTATTTGGTGTGTCCACTGAGAACAGTGTGTGGGTAGCAGAGGTTACAGGTGGGTTTTCATCATCACCATCCATATTTTGATGGGAGGAGAAATAAATTAAGATTTCTTGAATACTGGCCTGAAAGCTTTACTCATCTGAATTCATTCAGTGTTTAGAAGAACCCCTAACTTACAGGCAATGCTCAGGAGACTAACGACTTGCTTGATGCCACATAGCAGGGCGAGGAACAGGTCTTCCTGACACACAGTCTTTCCCTGTTCCCCAGCAGAATGCCCTGGGGTCTGCTGGAGCCTTTCATTTTCTGGTCAATGATCAATCCATGCATTTACCTTGCACCCTTTCTCACACTGAGAGCTAAAACTACCGGGTACATTGAGTTCTTACCTTTCTTCCACTTCCTTTATTGGCCCCAAGATGGTCTGTGAGTACTGTTCCAACTTCTCTTTTCCACTCAGCCTGTGTCAGTCTGGTTTCCTGGCAAACTCTTTCCTCTTTCTCTGGCTCTGTCACACCCCCATCCTTTCTGTACACAGCCATGTCATTTCCATGGCCTCAGCTTACCCTGTGCCTGTGACTGTCTGTGCTAGCCTCAGCATGATTGGTATCAGTGGCCCAGACAGGGCTGGCTCAGCTGCTCGCAAGGGGTGGCATGGGGGAGGGGAGGGTGGGAGGGATAGAGGTGTGTGTGGCAGGTGCAGGTGACCAAGCTGGGTCGGGGAGGCCAGTAGGAACCAGGGACTGATAGTGAGTCAGGAAAATAGCTACTCCCTCAGGCAAGGGCAGATAGTGTACCTGGGGATGCTGCTGAGGCAACTGAGAAGTTCAAAGTACTCTATCAGGGCTTCTGGCAGATCTGAGGGGCAGCAAAGACTGCAAGGCCTTGGACTTGAGGGAGTTAGAATAAAGCACACTGAATGCTAGATTTTAAACTGATATCAAATCAGGAGGAGTTCAGTTTCAATGAGATCCAAAATGGAGTGGTATTGGGGATTTATGGACAGGCCCAATTTGAAATAGTCTATTTGTAATAATAAGCCATCAGAGTGTCCCAGAAATTCCATTATTTTGGCATCTAGATTGGATGTCCCAGGCTGTCTCTCCTACTCAGAAGTTGCTCCAAAAATCCTTTGGCAGACACTGGGTTCTAATCTTCAGTTCTGAAAACACCTAACCCATATTCCATAATCTAAACTATTTGGCTATATAGTGTCACTGGACTTTGTTTTTTAGACTTCCTGGAATAAATCTTGCTGCCTACTGTTTTTTTCTTTTTTCAAATTAAAGAAATTTTAACTATAGAAGCAAGTAATTATAAATAAATAAATATAGTCTGTAAAAACATTTTAAAAAGCCATGTAACTAGTAATAAGTAAAATCCTTACTCAAATACCCCCATTTCTTTCTGTAAATTATTTTCTTGTTTAGTAAGTACTGTAAGTTTCTGTCATAATTTTTTTATACACTTAGGAAGATTCATTTGCATACAGGGATAGGGAGTGCGGGGAAAGGAGAAATGGGCTGCCTGGCAGGAAGTAGTATTTTATCACTGACATTGTTTGTTTTCACTGCTCATGGTAATAATAAAAAGCAGATGAAGAAGATTTTATTACTATTTATTACTGATTTCAGGTTATTGTTAAAAATTATCCTCAGTTGATGAACCCACTCATTGCCTACAGGAGTGCAGGCAGCACATGGAAACTTTGGATGCCTACTTGTGACGGGCACTCTCCCAGTTTGGCAGTGCCACTGCCCGGGACCTTGCTAGTGCTGGATTGTAGCAAGTTTACCCATTTTTGACAACCTAAAGCATAAATAGAAAATGTCTTCATTTTGTTTTCTCATTTGAATGCTTGTTTGGTTAGCATGGCAGATCATTCTGGACTCAAAATTATTTTCTTTCCAATTTTGAAGTTATTGCTTCATTGCTGCCCAGCGTTTAGAGTTACCTTTCAGAAGTCTGAAAGCTGATCTCATTTTTGCTCCTGTAGGTAAACTGTTTTTCTTCTCTAAATACCTTTAGGCTTTTCTCTTTGTCTTTTTGGCTCTGAAATATCTCTAGTATTTGTCTAAGTAAAGATTTTTTAAAAATTTGCATGAACACTTGGAAGGTCCTGTGAAGTCTCAAGTCTTTCTTTGGGCCGGGGAAATTTTCTTTTATTATTTCTTAGTGGATTGCTTTTCCACAATTCTTAGCGCTCTCCTGGCACTTTTTTTTAAATGAATGGAGGCACTTTTGAATACATCCTTTGTGTCTCTATATTATTCTGCTTGGGCTGTCACAACAAAATATCACAACTGAGTGGCTCAAACCACAGAAACTTATTTTCTCACAGTTTTGGAGATAAGATCAAAGTGCTAGCCAACTCAGTTTTTAGTGAGGGCTCTCTTCCTGGCTTGCAGATAGATGGCTGCCTTCTCACTATGTTCTCACAAGGAGAAGAGGTATCCAGGTGTCTCTTTCTCTTCTTGTAAGGGCACTAGCTCTACTGAATTAGGGTTCCACTCTTGCAGCCTCATTTAAGCTTTATCAGCTCTTCAGAGGCCCTGTCTTCAGATACAGTCACAGTGAGGGCTTCAATATGGAAATTTGGGGGTTGGGGTGGGGACATTAACTCAGTTCACAGCATTCTCTTCATTTTTCTCTCAACTTTTCCATTCCTTATCTTTTTTGTATGTTCAGAGACATTTCCTCACACTTAGCTTCTGGATAACATACACAGTTTTTGTCATATCTATTCTATTATTTGTTCCATCTCTTCTTTTTTAGTTTTACTGTCATAATTTTAAATTTCCTTTTGTTGCTGTTGTTTTTCCTCTGTCATAGCACTTGTTTGTTCTTTCTTCACAGGAGGCTGCTACAATATCCTCACACATCTTTCTAAGGATGATGCTGTTTAGAATTTTTAAGGTGTTCTTTTATGTTCCTTTAGTTGTCTTTCTCTAAGATCAGTTTTTAGTTGGTTCATCTTAGTTCTTATCTTTAGAGTTGTTGAATTTCCTCAAGTATCTGGTGATCCTTGGTTTTCCATTCACATCTACATTTGAGGAATAGGTTAATTAGTAGCTACTTTAAGTTTTGTTTTCAGTTTTGAGCTATCCATTTCCCCTTATGGCTCCTTTGATGAATGGAGGGTTCATCCGGACCCTGTGAGTAGGACACTGACTGCAGACTTCCCTGTCAGGTGCTCGAAGCAGGCAGAGAGTAGACATGGGGACCGTCCTGGTCCCCACTCAGTCCTTCACCCATCCCCAAATGACAAAATAAGGAGACCTTTACTTTGGTGCAGCTGCAGTCGACAGGCTGGGCAGGAACAGCTTTTCCTTTTCCTCTCTGTGAGAAAAGCAGAGGGTGACTGCTTTTCTCACAAGCCTTTACATCCCTGCAGGCGCCCTCCCCTGACAGGTGACTTCCTTCCTGAGAGTGACGGTCTGTGTTCTATTCCATCCCCATCCCTTACGGGCCCCCTAAAGTGGAGGGAAGAGAGAGGTCTGTTGTTCAGAGAGTAGTTTAAAGATTATAAATGACCCTGATGACTGTTTCACACCCCTCTCCTATTCTTTCTATTGGCTTCCTCTGAGCTAGGAGATTCTCTGTTCCCACCTGCAAAGTAATTTCTCTTAAGAGTGGAGTGTGTTAATACTCTGTTCTGGGTTCTCTTGTTAGTCTGATCTCATCTGCTTTCTATCCAGATTTTTATCATAATCTCTGCTTCCTCTATTGTTTGCTGGTGCTGGCAAGGACTTACTGGTTTTAAAGTCTATTTTTTCTGTCTTTGAAGGGCATAATGGTGGAAGGGCAGGTACCGTATATGTGCTCAATTCTCTATCTTGATTTGCTTCCTCCTGGTCCATGTTATCTCTCCTTTTGACAGTGAAATTTCTAACAACAAATTGTGCTGTTGGAATACAGTTTCTTTGTTAATTAAAATAATTTCATTTAAAAAAAGTGTCAGACAATTACATATATTACTGCTTTGAAGCCTCACAACAATCCTGGTGACTGAGGCATCAAAATCCACATTCAGTCAATGAGGAAGCTAAAACTCAGGGAGGTTAATTGAATTAACTGATGTCATACAACTAATAAGAAATAGACAAAGTCTGACTCCAAAGCCCACTTTATACCTCCATATACTGTTTAAATGTTTCTACTGTATTTTCTTTCTCTACTTTTAAGAATGTTTATCTTTACTTCCTCCATTAAAATATAAGTTTTGTAAAAGTAGGGGACCTAGCTATAGGTTCTTATTCTATTGTGAGGTCCCTGACAATGTTCTATAAGCAGCAGTCAGCTTAAATTTTAGAAACCAACTAGGTGAAGTTAATTACAATTATGCTATCATTATGCAGGTAATTATATATTGGAATGGTACAAATGCTTTATTTGAGGTCTTTAAATGTTTTATTACCTCCACTAAATCAAAGATTGGGTTGCAAATCAAAATGAAAACTGGAGGAAAGGTCAAAGTTCAGCTTCTGGCTAGGGTTGCCATGGCAACTCTCTGAGGACTAAATTCTCATAAACAGAAGGAAGGACAAAAGAAAATACCTATTGATCTCTAATACTAGTTGTAGCTAATCATTTTTCTCTCTGTTTCTTCAATATTGCATTATGTTGAGATGCCTAGAATTATGATTCTTTCAGGTATTCCATTATATTTAGTGTCCTATATTCTCTTTGAGCATGCCCCAGGAAGAGCCAACTTTCGGGGAGACAGAATTACGTTGACATTCCTAAGGACGGAATAATCTGAGTTTGTTCATTTTGATCCCATTTGATTCCTTCATTCAACAAATATTCATTGAGCACTTCTGACACTGGCTGCATAATAAAATCAGCTGAGAAGTTTTCCAAAATGCTATGACCAGATTTTACTCCTAGAGCAGTGGAGCCCAGGCTCCTATATCTTTTTAAAGCTCCTCAAACAATTATGATGCATATGGAGGTTGGAAAACCACTTACCCATGATTTGTTATAAATGTGCTACCTGGGGGGGACACAAATAAAAATAATAATTGCTACTATTTATTGAATGGATACTATGTGACAGGCACTGTTCTATGTACCTTATATGTCTTAACATTTAATCCTCTCAACAACCCCAGAAGTTAGGTATTACTCCTGTTTATAGATGAAGAAACTGAAGTACAGGGAGGATAAGCACCTTCACCCAGGTTATACACTTAGGAACCGGTGGAGTCTGGCTGAGGAGTCCATGCTCAGTGCTCTATAGCCTATCAATAGTATCATAGTCTACTAAAGAATGAAAGTTCGAGGTAGGGCAAGGAGGTAGGGGCAGGAAGGCTTCCTATAGGAGGTGGTACCTCAGCTAAGAAGAGGAAGAATGGGAACCAGCAAGGAAAAGTCTGGGAAGAGCCTCTCAGATTCTCGCCTTCTTTGTCTTGCTAGAAAACCTGCCTCCTCACCTCCCAGGAGTTCCTTCCCCCACTTGCCAACACTGAAAACACTGGAAAATCCACAATCATCCTCAACACGCCTAACATTTCAAATGGGAAGACTGAAGTCATGCACAATTACTCATGCAATCCTTCCTCCTGACAATAGGTTCTTCTGTGTGTTTCTCATTCAAACATATAAAGCTCTCTGTTGTTTTCAAAAAAGCCTTTGTTGTAGAAACAATTCACAAACGTGTCAAACACACATTGGTTTCCCACCCCCCTCTCCTGTCCCCTCACCTGATCCAGAGGCTGGAAGACAACCCCCTGGCTTGCCAGGGACCTGTGCCTTCTTGCAGACTCTGCCCAAATGGAAGCTAACTCTGCATTTCTCATTGCTTCTCACCAAGTATGGCTCTAAGTTTGAGTTTGAGGTGAACCTCAGGGAGCATGTAGCCACACCTGCCTCCTCTGCCTGGCCTCGGGGGTGAGAACAGCCTTTCTGTTGAGGAAGGAAAGTGCTCTGATGCTGGTAATTAACTGTGGGAGGAAAGGAGGCCCTTTCCAGACACCAGAAATACCGAAGAAGCACATTATAAAAAGCAGCCTTTGTACCAGCCAACCCCATCATTCAGCTCAGCCTAGGCTGGGGGTGAAGGGAAAAAAACTCCTGCAGCCTTCCAGTCACTATATCCCAAGTGGGGTCCTGTGGAGACCAGGCCCTGAGTGAGTATCTGCTGGGAGGCAGGGGTCTCAGGAACATGGCTGGAGTCTGGCTACCCTTCCTGTAGGCTTAGGCAAACTGTAAGAAACTGCCTGAAGCTGGCATGTTTGTAGGTGACTTCAGAGTCTCTGCCAAAATAGCCACAGGCCTGATTAATAATTTAAAGTGTAAGGACTACGGGTCTGTTGAGGTGTGAGGTGGAGATTGCCTCAGAGTCTGGGTAATCTCACCACAGCAAGTCCCCTGCCCACCCTGTGCTTATCAAACTGGGGGCTGATCACCACACTGAGGATAGGACTATCTTAAATGCAGAGAGAGAAGTGTGCCTGTCTGCCCTGCCCACTTCTCTTCAATTTGGCTGCTACAGTCCTGAATAGAGTCTTCAGTATCTGGGAGACTCAGGATCCCCTGGTTGCTATTGGGTTGAATTGCTACGAAAGTGGGCCTGAGCCACTGGTTGGAAATTGGAGGCTTTCCCAAACAGAAAGGCAGTAGTGTCATTTGGCTGAAACCTTAAGCTCAAGAGGCTTCAGAATTTGGCTGCTGATTGGTGTAGGGAATGAGGTGGAACCTGAGGGTGACCCCAAGCTTCGAGGACCTTAGAATCTGAAAGCTGCCAGAGCCACATTGAGATTCTTGGAGAGCCCGTTTACATGGTCTGCCTTATTTTACAGGCGCTGGGACAGATTCCCAAAACTCTAAATTGTCAAGACCAGGAAGTTGTGGTACTAGGATTTCATACCAGGCAAGTTTCCCAGCCTCTCACTCCAATAACATTTTTGTGTCTGGGCAGACAAGGGAAAAATTCCTCCATTATTATATCACATGTTCGTGATCTTTGGCAGCTCTGTGTGGTGGCACATCTTCCTTTTGGTCCCTGCCTGCTGGTATAGGCTCTCCTTCATAGATTCCTCAAGTGTCAGAGCTGAAAAGATTTTTAGAAGCCATGTAGACTGTTTCTTTTATTTGACAGAAAAGGACACAGAGAACTGGAGAAAAATGACAGGCACAAAGGCACATAGCCAGCTAATGAAACCAGGTCTTCTGACATCCAGTCCAGGGCTTTTTCCAGAATACCATGCCCTATATGTCAAAAAACATTTGTGTATCAGGAGCTCCTGTCCACTGCATATTCTGTTTCCCATTTTACTCACTTCCATGCAAAAGGCCTTGAACTGTACCTTGTAATATGGTAAAATGACTTCCTGAGAAGTTTCTACTACTTGGTATTTCTACCAAAAAACCATTAGGTTAGAAAGAAAAAAGTTATCACAGCCAGAGGTTTCTAAAGTGAAATGCAGTTCAACCAGGGTGGAAAAGCAAATTCCCTGATTCGGAGGCCTTGCTGCTCAGACTTGCCCACGGACCAGCAGCGCAGGTGCCCCTGGGAGTCCCACCCCAGATCTGCTGACGCAAGATCTGCATTTTCACATGATCCCCAGATGACCTGCGCACACACTAACGTAGTACTAATTTAAGGTAAGGCTCTGCAAAAAGTCCGTCCCCTCCAGTTCCTGCCCAAATGCTTAACTTTCTTTCTCCCACCTTCTTCTTGTGCCTCCTCCCCTGCCCATCTCCTGAATGTCACTCTGTTAATCTAGTTCTGCCTTTTCTTGAATCTGAAGCCGAGTTGGGGGGGGGTGTTATGTTTTTAAAGGGGACTCAAATGGAATTTTTTTAGAAAAACAAAATATAGCCAATTCGAAAGAACTTTTGCAGTTCTAACGTCATGATGTTAATGTAGAAGTATAAACATCTACATGTTTATATTGGCTTGCTTGTGAAATCATCATCTTTGGTTATATTTAGGCTTGGAAATTATACTGAAAAATTCTTAGAACAAAAATATTTTCCTCTTAATTCTCTGGAAAATAACAAAATCTCGTTAAAAAGTCCCAATAACATCTTTTCCTTACATTATTATCCACCACTATGTATTTCCTCCTCTTACCTTTCCTCTTTCATTATTCCTAGTATAATATCCTTACATCATTTTTATTTTTTAAAACAGAATTTTTCTAATTACTTATTCCTTATAGGAAACTTAAGAAATAAAGTAGGAAAAGAAAACACAACCAGAGTCTCATCGATGTAGAAACAACTATAAACATTTTATATAAAATTACCTTAAACATTTTTGTGCATATATTTATTAACAAAAATGGGATAATTCAAAGCATATTAATTAGTATCTACTTCAATTTAAATGGAAATATAGATTACTAATTTCTTTACATCTGTTAACATAAAAGAGCATCATTTCTATTAAATTCTGTCATATGGATAGTACCACCATTGATTTAATAATATTTCTATTATTGGATATTTAGGTAGTTCAAACTTTTTACTTTTAAAAATGGAATAGTGCATCATTAATAATTTCCTTACCTTAAAAATTCTTTAATTTTTAAACTAAATTTTGAATACATGAATGCATTTTTACACTTGTGAAAAAAATTTAGATATAGATAACACTCAATTCTCTTTGACCATCATTCCCAGCCTTGGTTCCCTTCCCCCCTTTCCAGAGGTAATTAGGATTACCAGTTTCTATGCATTTCATGCTTATGTATCTAGCCATAGGAAACAAATTACTGTTTCAAGTTGTCAGATTTTTTTTGATTACCTGTTTACACAAATAGTATAATATCTAACATTCTTTAAATTGCCTTTCTCACTAAACAATCAGTCTTGCACTGCTTTCTGTGTTAATGCTTATAGATCTACTTCATTCATTTTAGCTGTTGCAGAGTATTCTGTGCCATGGATATGCCATGGTTTATTTAGCATGTGTTGTATTAACCGAATTCAGGCTGTTTCCAGTTTTCCTCTCCTGTGGGAAGAACATGCTTATATGTTTTTCCTTATGTACATGTGTGAGTGTGTCTGTAGAGTAGATTCAGAGACGCGGCACTGTTGGATCTTAGGATCGCCTACTTCTTTCTATGTGTGAATGAGAGGAAAAATTCCTCCAGATATCATGCAGGAAAAAGTATAGTCTTAGAAACCCCCAAAATGATCTCTCCCCCCACCCCCATATTTTGTCTTTGTCCAGTATTATCTTGAGATTTCTAGATAGGGTGGATGGGTACAACTGAAAAAGAAAAAGGACATACCAGGCTTTGCAGGAAAAGAACCAAGCAGGGTTGGCTGTTTGAAATCTGCCTACTCTCTTAGGGTGGGGAGAGAGCCTACGGTGCAAGGGGGACAGAACGTCCTGTCCTTCTTCCCTTGTTCAGCCTGCCTCCCTCTCACTATATACAGCTCAGTGAATTCAATTTTCAGCTCAACTTCTGATGGGTCCACATGGAGTACAGAGCATAGAATTAGGTGCTATAAATATTTTAGTAGATAACTCAGTCTCTGCTCTTGTGAAGGAGAACAGACACTCATTCATGGAGAAATTCAATAACAGTTACAAGCCATACATTGTACTACCAAGTGCAACTTAGTGTCAGGCAAACTGAGTACACTCAGGGGTACTGTTGAGTGAAGATCAAGTCTTCTTCACCATTCACTTGGGTTATTGCCCTGGGTTTTTACTTGGTCTCCTCACCTATAATCTTTCCCTTTCAACCCATCCGGTTGACTGCTGATAAACTAATCTCAAAAGACCACTTTTATGGTATTTGTGATCTTGTTCATTTCCTTCCTTATTCTGGCTGGTAAACTTTCCCTCATCCTTTAAGACTCAGCTCAGTGAGGTTATGGTGATAATGATTTGCAATATATAAGTATATCAAATCAACATGTGGCATACTTCACACTCACACATTGTAACATGTCAATTATATCTCAATAAAGTTAGAAAAAAAGACTCAGCTCAAACTTTTATTCATATAACATGTATCACTCAACATATATTGAGCACATACTGTTGGCTAATTTCCTCCTCTAAAAACTTCTGATTGTAGGCACTGTGAGTTACTCCCTCCCTGCTTCTTCTCTTGTGATAGATCTTATTTTTATTATGATTACTTACTCACCTCTGTACCTCAGCACCCAATATGTACATGGTTAATGCTTGATAAATGTTTGCTTAACTGAAAGAATGAATAAACAAACTTCCCAGAAATGTGTACAGTGATTTTCAATGTACTTTTAGAATTTGGAGGTTCATTCTTGCATAGAGAAAGAAGAAACTGTATTAGGTGGCCGGAGCAGAGATAATCTTTGAGGGGACTTGTCCTAGATCCTAAAGGTAATAATGGGAGAAGCTGGCATTTGCCTGAAGCCATTTGAGCACTTCCTGTTACTCTTAGGATAAAGTTCAAATATTTTGACTTGACTTGCAAGGTTTCATATGACTTGGAGTTGCCTACCTCACCAGTAGTTTTCACATCATTCTTCCTGCAGCTCTTTACACCCCGGGCACACCGTCATTTCTTTGTTCCTCAAGGGCACCAGGCTTCATCCTCAATGATGACCCACACACAGGCCTCCCACCTCATCCCAGTCACCTGGTTAATTGCCATTCCTCCTTCAGATCTCAGCTTAGCTCTCACCGCAGAGGGACACCTTCCCTCAGACACACAGGAGGCCAGCTCAACCTATTGTGCGCTTGCACAGTGCTCTGTATTCTTCCTTTATAACATCTATTGTTAACTGTACCTTGATCATTAAGTGTGTGATTACTGAATGTTTGTTTTCACTCTTGCCTCCTAACTCCAGACTATAAGGTCTATGAGACACGCAGGATGTGCATCTGTTCTGTTCACCTCTTTACTGAAGGGACTTCACCTACATTATTTTGTTTAGTGTCGCAATCTTGTGAGGTAGAGAGCCTCATTCCCTCACCTGACAGAGGTGTGTGGCAGAGTCAAGTCTTGAGCACAGTTATACCTGCATTATTGAAGGATTGGAAAGGCAGGGTGTTCATTTATTTGGGGTTCAGATCCTCAGAACCTGAACTGGAGTCCCAGTTCTACCACTTAGTAAGTTTCTAACTGGGGGTGAATCTCCTCATCTGTATAATGGAGGTATTATTTATCTTACTTGCCTCATAATTTTCCCTAAAGGACCAAATAAAATAATATATATGTCTTGGCTTGTAGACCACAATCTACTCTACAGATATAAGTGAAACAAGTAGCATTTTCATCAGGCTCAAGTTGGTAACGGCTGCTGCTTATCGGGTCTACCCACTCTGGGGATCAGTATCTTGAGTAAAATGGTCAGTTTGGAGACACTGGGTCCAGATGCATGTTATCTAGAGATAGTTGTTAGTGAAGACTTAAATTGACAACTTGAAGATCAATTTAGAATAACGTTCCTCTTACAAGGCTAGAACTATACATTTAGTTTTTACATAAACAGAAATAAAAGACAACACATAATAGGCAGTGTGTTTCTAGTATTTAACCTCTACTCCTTGCTCACCAAGGAACATATGTAATGGTTAGGCAAGTATAGTTAATGATTAGCATTAATGGTTAAGAGCTTAGACTTTGGAGTCAGAAAAACTTGGGTTCAATTCTCTCAGCTCTACATTTACCAACAAGAAGACCGTGGGCAAACTACGTAACTTCTCTAAACTTCATTTCTACATCTTTAAAATGTACCTACCCCTCAGACTGTTGTAAGATTAAAATAAATAATGTAAGTAAGTGGCTGGAACTTAGGAAATGCTGTAAATGCAGAGTTGTTATTACCATCTGAGTATGCTTTCTTCCTGGCTTGCTGATCCCTATACACCGATTTGGTCCATTTTCCTTCCATTCCACTTGGAATGATGACTTTCAGGTGTCACAGTCTTAAATACAAATGCCAGGAACTCTGCCTCTCAGCCTGCAACTGCTCCCAGTGAAGCTGAACTTACATAAAGAGGAGAGCTGTCTTCCCATGCAGTCTGCACCATGATGGAGAATTTCATTCTCTATGGCTTTGGACAAAAAAAGGATGTGCAACTTGGAGATGTAGAAAAAAGGAAGTTTTACTGGTTAGTCATCCCATGGCTGCTATCACATCTGCTATCTAAGTGATTTGATACATTAATAATTTTAAAACAGGAGCCTTTCTGCAATTTTGAAGTTGAAGTCAGAAATTCTAGCCATAGCCCTGCCTGATGTGGCTCAGTTGGTTGGGCATTGTCCTGCAAAGCTAAAGGTCATGGGTTCCATTCCCACTCAGGGCACATGTCTGGCTTGCAGGTCTGGTCCCTGCTCGGGATGCGTATAAGAGGCAACTGATCAATGTTTCTCTTTCACATCAATGTTTCTTACCCTCTCTTTCTCCCTCTCTTCCCCTCTCTCTAAAAAGACATAAATAAAATCTTCTAAAAAAGAAACTCTAGCCATAGCATTGTATTTTGGTTTGTGTATATGTTTTCATTTGCGATGCACTTACTGAAACCTTACTATATTCTGTTTTCTGGGGAAGGACAGAAAGATGAATAGATTATCTTTCCCTCAGAGGAATTTACATATTATGAAGGAGCTAGAAAAGCACATAAACAGTGGAAGAGAGTGAACAAGTAGGGGAGGAAGGATGACTTGAGCTTGGTGCCCTCTGTTCTGACCTGGGATTCATGTGTACCGGCCGGTGGGGTGAGGGACTTCAAAGATCATGTGCACTGGATGGGGCCTAAATCCTGGCACTTGTACTTACTAAACTGCCCTGAGCTAGCCACTTGTTCTCTCTGAACCAATTTCCTCACGTGAAAAGAGAGAATAATGCTTATCCCACAAGATTGTTGTGAAGACTGAGATAAAGTACCTACCAAGCCAGGTTAATTGTAGATAATAAATATTAGCCACTATAAATCTCATTATGATTAATATACCAAGACATAGACAGTATTTAAAAATCTTTTTTTTTGTTAGGGTTCTTGCAGATTTTTATTGTATTATTTCCAAATCTAAGTCCTAGACATACAGTCTAATTTGTATGGTTATGTTACTACGAAAGTCCTTGACTGTTTAACTCTTGGAAGTTTCCTTTTTCAACTCATGGTTGACAGATTTTCCTTTATTCAAAATCATATTTCCCACATTAAGATTTTTTTT
>CM052543.1:50960274-51010624 GCA_028533065.1 Trachops cirrhosus | reverse complement strand
CTGACTGTCATTTCAGCATCAAGGTGGACGTGGGGTATCTTCTCAGATACGCATATGTTAAGTCCTTCCTGTTAAACATTTACCCCTTTTCTGACCCAGGTGATGACATCCTGTGGTCACTCCCCTCCTCTAGTGATATATAAGGTGGTGGTTTCATCACACCCCACCCAAGATGGTGGATTATCTGACAGTAACAGAGAAACAGGAAGGTCAGTGGTTTCAAACTGAGCAAAGATGTTACATGTTTTACAGTAAGTAACTCTTTATTTTTTTCAGTTCCTTGACCAAACACTGAGCAAATTGTGATGTGAAATAATAAGGAAGCCAAGACACAACTCTTGGAAAAGCTGAAAGCCTCCTTGGTGTTGGAAGCACATCCATATTGTGCTGAATGAGATGACAGCTGAAGACAACTCTGTGGTCAGAATAACTGCTCTAGCAGATGGATGGAAGGAGGGAGGAAGCTTATACTTCCTTGATGAAGCTGCTGTTCTGCACTAGAATCTCTTGTTTGATTTGACCAAGTTAGGAAATTAATCCAGATTTATTTTATTTTTTTGCATTTATAATATCCTATTAGGAGCTTTTTATAAATTTGTTTCACTGGCTACAAAAAAATAAAAGGACTATGTACAGTCTTTTGGGAAACAGGCAGGGAGCTGAGAAGGGCCAAGGTGAGCTTAGGGCCTTGGTGGGTGCATTCCTGGGGGAGGGGGCCCTGTAAGTGAAACCAGACAATCTGGCGAGACTCAAATGGCAGAAAAATCAGGTTTATGGTAATGTGGCCCTGGGGCACTGGGCACACACATCTGTGGAGCTACTTCTATATCTGTAGCCAAGAGGCAAAGAAGGCCTGGCATTCCTGGGGCAGGGGGACACATTTCTGGAAGGGGTGTGCCCATTGGAGTTCCTCATTCAGGGGAGATCCCCCTGGGGGACCCATGGGAAGTCTCATGCCAGGAAGTGCATCCATTATGCCTGGAGGGGGTGTCCCTTGACCCATAGGTGGGGGACTATCCCCACAGTCAGGTGGGTACTGGGTAGAGGCCTCAATGCTAGCTGGGGCAGCAGCTACAACGATGCCTCTTCCTTGTGGGGTTATCACCTGTTGGGATGACTCACCAACCCCACAATCCAGCCCAGCAAGTCCTGCAAGGTCCTGGGGCATGGGAACACCAGCTGGGATTCCTCTGCCAATCTCTGGGTCCCCAACAGCTCCAGTAAGTGGCACTCGGGCAATGCCAGTATCTTTGACAGTAGACTGTCTGTTATCAAGACACGTTCTCGAACGTCTGGAAGCAGCACCAGACCAAGGACATGCTTCTCTTTTCTTTCTGCTGGTTTTGAGTTCTTTGGCATGATCTTCCTGAATTCATCACAATCACATAGAATAGAATTCATACACTTGTCAGATGCCTTCAAGGTGCCAATGAAGACATGACTGTCTTGCAGGATGCACCTCATCCTGTAGTCAATGTGCTGCAGCATCTTCCCGCTCTTGCCCACTGTTATGGTGGCAGTTTTGATGGCTTCAATTCCCCAGGAATCCAGATTTAAATAAACAACTACTATGTAAAGGCTAACTCAGCTCATATATCATAAAACTCCTTGATTTATGGGAAATATGGGGTTTCTAGGAGGAGGAAATGAGATAATTTGTGATATAATGCTTATTATTCATAAGAAATACCACCATGATTTTTCCTCTGTTTCTAAAAGCATTATTCTCATAAGGAAATTATAACACCTAAAGGCTTCATTGGTGTTAACATGGTTGCATGTGTGTTCATCATGATGGTGATCCTAACAGTAGGTACCATTTTTAATCTTCAAGTTTAGGTCATGGGGACTCCTGGGCTTCAAACTGTGTAATTCTTGAAAAAAATGCTTATATTCCATCTTCAGTCTATAAGTTCCATGAGGGTGGAGGTCTTTTTATCAACTTTAGGACTATATCCTACCCAGAGCCCAGTACAGTGCCCAATACTTTATGCATGTTCCATCAATATTGTTGAAATCTTTAATTCAACACTTATTATCTCTTTTTATACTCAGGACAACCTTGGAAAACTCAATGGTATTAGCTCTGGTTTGTGCACAATAAAGTTGACCTGCTTGTTTCAACGCTACAGAGTTATGCAATGAGGGGTTGCAGGGGTGGGAGAAATTTGCCCCATGATCACATGATCTTGGAACATAATGTGAGAGAATCAAAGCAAATAATATTGTTTATGTGAAGATTCTGTTTATGCTTCCACTGAGTGGGAGGGAGTAGCTCTGGTGGCCATTTGACTGGAGAAGGAGCTCGAAACCATGTTTATGAGGAAAGGTGGAATCGAGTGGAGATGTTTGGTCTGGAGAAGAGAATACCTGGAGGACCTAATAGCCATCCTCACATAGCCCAGGGCCGACTCAGAGCAGGAGAGGCTGTCTTGGCCTATGTAGGCCAAAGGGGAAGAACACAGAGCAAGTTTTAGGGAAGCCAGTTTTGGTTTGACATAGGGAAGTATGTTCTAACTCCTGTTATGGATTAAAAGAATAGGCCACCTTGGAGGTACTAAATCCCCTGTTGTTGAAGATGTCCAAAGTAGGAGTGCATGATCACTTGACAGGGGTATTGTAAAAGGGATTTAAGCATTGGCAAAGCAGGAAAAGGCACTGGTCTAATTGAGTGTCTCCTTGATGTCTCCTAAAATCTGTGACTCTGTAACCCTGTGTTTGGAATTTGTTAAAGGTGGTATTCAGAAACATAAATGTATTTAAAAGGAGACTGAGTGATAGATTAGGGCAGATTCCATTAGTTTCTAAGGTTCCCCTAGGGCAGGATATCTGTCTATGTGAAAGAGCACTTTGTTCCCAGCACCCATTACCATGCTTGGCACCTAGTATGCATTGATTAACATGCTCTAAATGAATCTCTTGGAATCTTGGGCACAGTGGAGAACAAACCTATCATGCTTTGTGCATCAATGTCCCAAGAAGGTATGAAGTGTGATAGGAATGAAAACTGAACCAGATCAACTTTCCTTTTTCCCTTTCCTATGTAGATTATAAGTTTGGTCCATAGGGAACTATTTCTACTTATCTGTGTTTTGATTGTTGGACTGACTCACACAGAGTCTTTGCCTTGATGTGCACATTTTCTATTGGCCTCATTAGCTCACAAGCTGTTTGTGAGTAGATCACTCAAAAGTCAACTCCTGGAATGCTGGGATGAGAGAAGAGGCAGGGGCCTGAGAGATGCCCTCCTCTACCTGCAGGAGTGATGAGGACATAAATTAACAAGCAGAAAACCATAATCCAACATGGGGAGTCACCCCCAGAGGTGACACTGGAGAGACCCCAGAGGGAGACCATGATTGTGTCTGGCACCGTGTCTGGCACCTGTCAGGGTCTCAATGCGAAATAGCAAATAAAAGAACAATGGAGCAGGTTGGTGTTCAAGAGCAGTGTTAGACTTGGGGTCAGGAAGCCTGGATTCTCTTCTGGATATGTCTGTCCCTCACTGCCTGTGTGACCCTTACACATTCCTTATCTTCTCTAGTTGTCGTCTGGGGCTACCTGGCATTCGAACAACTGCCCTGTTTGGGGGATAGCTGTTATAGAAGCAGGAGAGCATGATTGTCTCGACTAGTTGGTAGCAGTGGAAGTTGGTAGCTGCAAGGGCCATTTTAAAGGAGTAGAGTAAGTAGGATTGCATATATAATGGCAGTGGAATGTGAAGGAGGGGAAGTGGTCAAGGACAACTCAGACTTCTGACTTAGGTAGCTAGGTGGATGGCAGTGATGGTTGCTGATACAGAAACAAGCAAGCAGGAGTGGTTTTGAGAGGAAGCTAATGAACCACACCTCGTGCTCTGAGGAGCCCACACACTCAGAAAGATCCTGGCCCTTTGGCTCTTCCCTATCTCCTTGAGTGGGCATGGGCTCCTTGTATGAGAATGTGGGCAGTCCCGGTAGCTCAAATGTGACAGAGCCCCCTGGTTATGCTTCCTGGTGCTGGAATGCTTCAGGGATGGTACAGCTCATATTTAAATCCCTACATCATCTTTTCTCTTATTACTAAGGCAGTTCTGGGACCCACAGACCTAAAATTATAAGGAAAAAGAAGAGAACCAGGGGAAGCTTCAGGATTAGACTCTGGTTTCCTGCCAGGCTTTTGCTTTGTTTAATGCACTTGCCCACACTCTCCTTGGTTTCCAAAGACCAAATGCACACTTGACTCTTGCAGCCTATGTCAGTGGTTCCAGGCCTCAACACTGAATAAATGAAACTAGAAGGATTTAGAAAAATGGAGCTCCCTGAGGACTGGGGGTGGCTGGGAACATCCAGCTGAGTGGCAGACTGAGAGAATAGCAGCACAGAAATCGATATGTAGTGGAGAGAACAGAACTCCTGTGGGCACTGAGCTACCACTGATCTTGGCCTTATTTAAGTGCTCCAGGCCCAGGTGCAGTGAGCTGACTCCAGTAAAGCCAAGCTGGAGTGTAGAAGACAACTGGTATCCCGCCGTGGATATCCCATCTTCTGAATACACTGTGTAGAGAATAACTTTTATTATATTTTGTTTCTAATTACAAAAATAATATATGCTCATGGTAGAAAATTTTAAAAGTTCAGAAAAGAAAAATAAAGACTCAACTGCAATCCTACTAACCACTTTGGTCATTTGATGCATATTTGCTCAATGCTGACTAGTGGAGGCGCAATTTAAGGCCCAGACAGCCCCAAGATTTACATGGCATTATTATTCCCTTCTAATCAATGAAGGAACTGAGTTTCAGGGAGGCTGAGATTTGCCTGAAGACGCACAGCTAGCAAGTGGTGGAGTCGGGTTTGAACCTGGTTCTGGATCCCATATTCTCACAATATTTTAACTGTCTTGATCCATGGATAATACCAGAGGGGATGCCACTTTGTCAAATAATCTCAATTTGCAGATGGGAAATACACCACAGCAAAAAGATACTGCATGAAGACGATTCAAAAATGTGTCTTGTCTTACAGATCTTGAAACACTTCCTGCAATTTTATAAATTCATCTTTTGCAAAGTGGTGTTTTGATTCTTTGCCTTTTCTGACAACCAAAACAGAAAGCAACTCTTCTTCCATTACATGGCCTAAGGCTTCCTTCTGCTTCTGCCTAAGACGGGCTGTGGTTAGCACTCTCTGCCTAACCTCTTCCTCCTACAAGCCCCTCTTTGAAGCAGAATTTTTTATTTCAACCGTTTTGACACTGTGGACATTCCATGACCCTAAATATCAAGCCAATCACTCATAAAAAATGAAAAAATAATGTAACAGCCTGACCCAATTTCTAACCTTCTAAGCTGCACCATCTCTCCCCACATCTCTGACTCCAGTCCCATTCTCAAATCCCCATCTGACCCTCACTTTACCCTGACATAGGGTAAATTTATTCTGCCCAGAGTACCTGATAACTTTTTCATTTTTATTTTGAAGCTCTTTTTATTAGATGCAAACACATTTAGCACTGGTATGTCTTCTTAATGAACTGGCCTTTTATCAATATGAAATAACCTTATCATGTCTGATAATACTTATTTTTTTAAAAAATTGGTATTGAATTTATTGGGGTGACTTTGGTTAATAAAATTATATAGGTTTCAAGTGTATGATTACTTTTAAAAGTTGAAAACTTAATGTTTTATTCTTTAAGAAATTAATTGAGTGTGAATGTCAAAGTATAACTAGCATCAAAATGACCTCAGCAAAACCTCATATACCCAGTACCTGAACCTGATAACCAGCTCTGTATGTAGCCAGTCTCTTGCTGACAGCTTTAGACACTTCCTATCACCTCCTATGCATCCTCCACTATTAACCGGCCCTGACTCTTCTCAATAACTCTTCAGTGGTTCTTAATTTAGGGTTTTCATTTAGAGTGGGAACTTTGGAACCAAGATGCCTCAATTCAAATCCCACTTTTACA
Organism: Trachops cirrhosus; assembly: GCA_028533065.1. Taxonomy (NCBI): domain Eukaryota; kingdom Metazoa; phylum Chordata; class Mammalia; order Chiroptera; family Phyllostomidae; genus Trachops; species Trachops cirrhosus. The sequence goes on along the minus strand of CM052543.1, from coordinate 51,004,672 downwards.
GCTCCCCCTGTAACCGTGGGCAAGTTATGTAACTTCCCTGTGCCTCAGTTTCCTTGTTTGTTAAATGGGGAAAATAATAATATCTATTTTATAAGGTTGTTGTGAGATCAAGTAATTTACTGCTAATGTTTGTAAAGGTCTTAGAACATGACCTGGCATATTGTAAGCACTAGTAAATGTTAGCTATTTAGTAAAAGGACAAACTGTTAAGACAAATGGAGTCATCTGTCCATCTTGTCACCTCAAGGGCCAGTAGTCAAGACATATTTATTTAAAAATAATTTTAAATGTTAGTGGTTTTCCTATTTTATTTATTGGCATCGCTCAGTAATTTTTAAAGTTGCACACGCACAGCAGTTTGCTTAGAATTATATACTGAACAGACTTTTGTGGGCTTGCCTAGAAACCTTAATAACCACTTGTAACACTGTGTGTGTATATACATATCTGTCTATCTATATGTATATATGTACACACACCAACACATTATTTTTGCACTGATTTTTTGGAGAACAGTTTTTATGTAATATATCTGGTATATTTTATAAATTGATTTGCATTCTGCTTATTTTTCATTTCCAAAGTTTGGCTGCTAAAGCATGGTGAACATTTAGCATGGTCCTGAATAGCATGCCAAGGATTTGCATTTTATTCCCTGTGTGATGAGAAGCCATCCACAGCTTTAGAGGAGGAGAGTATCAGAGTCTACTGGTCTTTTAGGGAGCAGTGCAAAGTTGATCTGATTAGGAGATCTTGGAGTCAGGAAGACAGTTAAGAGGCTGTTAGAAAGACCTAGACTGAGAGCCTCAATTCAGGTGCCAGACAAGAGGAGATACCTGTGAGAATGATTTGGGAATTAAAATTAGGAGAACTTAAGAATGGAGTGGTAAGAGGAATGGAGGAGATAATTCTAAAAGCTTTTACTTGTGATTAATGGAAGGATGGTGAAACCATTAAGAAAGGCAACCTTCTCTGTTGTTTTCTACACACAGATGGGATTCAAAGTTTTCAAATAGAGATAGAGATAAAGATAGTCTGAAAAGTCAGACTATAATGCAAGCCTCTTCCTCAACTCAAACAAAAAAAATCTACGTGTACCCAGTAGATTTGACATTTAACCTAAAACTAAATGAAATGAATGACAAAAAGAAAGAAGAAAGAAAGAAAGAAAGAAAGAAAGAAAGAAAGAAAGAAAGAAAGAAAGAAAAAATGGCAGAACATACAAGGTTGATAATTTCCACTGATGATCCACTTGACAGTGATAATTAAGCGCATTAAATGTTACATTGCAGGGAGTGTTTGGCAGATGCTTGCTAACTAAGTTTGTGAAACAACACATTCTTTCATCCCTGCGGATGTGGAAGTTTTCCTCTTCCAACAGAGCAGCCAGAAACTAGTTTGGAAGCACCCAAACAAGGCCACAAAGCACCACTAACAACATCCTTTCCAAGATGCTAATACTTTCCACCTTCATCCAAGACTCCCAAAGCCTGTGTGTTCAGTGGGCAAAGCACAAGATGAAGGGACTGCCCTGGTCTGAGACCACAGGGGCACCCAACCATGCCGAAGGGTGTGGCTGAGGCTTGCAGCCCAGAAATGGTGTGCTCTCCACAAAACCACATTCCCTTCCCACCTCCCTCACAAACACTCCAGCTGGCAGAGGGAGAGTTTTAGAGAATGAGAATGAAGCTTTTCTGTGTTGTGTCTATGGGTTCTGTTACCATATTTTTTAAGTCAGAAGTCCAGATGCATCCCAAATACAGATGTACTAATGGCAACAAAGGAACAGGATTATTTCTTATCCTTACCCAAGTATATGTTTATTGATTCTAGAGAGAGGGGAAGGGAGGGAGAGAGGAAAGGATGTGAGAGAGAAACACTGATCTGTTGGCTTTGGCATGACCCTGACTGGGGGACCAAACCTGCTGTTCGGGCTTGTGCCCTGCCTGGGAATAGAACCCTCGACCTCCCAATTTATGGGACAATGTTCTCATCAACTGAGTCATACCAGCCAGAGCAGAGACAGAATATTTTTAAAACACTCTGAAAATATCTACAGTATGTGATTGCCACAGTAAAAACACATCATTTGGAATACAGATTCCACAAATATTTATTTGGCATCCACCAGGGGCCAGGCACTGTTCTAGGCACTGACAGAAGTGTGGTGGACATGTTACGTCACGGGAATGGGGACCCTCTTGAACGGTGCACTGAGATTGAAGATCTGGTCCATTAGGTTAAAGATATCATCTGAAAAGAACATGATTGGGTAATTATACTGCAGATTATTAACTTCTACTTGAATCCCTAAAGTTCAAAAGGACCAATTCAAACCCTGCCTGACTAATCAGTAATAGTCTCCAACCTCCAGTAGGAAATCTCTCTCTCTCTCTTCTCAGCTGCCCTGTACTTCTTTTGATCATCTGAAAGCATCGTGGCCTTCTATTGTGTGTTATGATTATTCATGTATGTCTTTTTAAACAGTCTTTTGTGTTTACTAAGATAGTTCTTGTCCAGAAAAAAGTGCCCCCTCTTGAATCAATTTTGATGCTTACAAAAATTAAAACCAAAACTTACTGAACTCCATAACCCTATTAAGGCATTTTAGAAAGTGACTTCCAGAATAATGGAAAAATTTCAAGCTCTGCACTGAGAGAAGAGTGTATGAATTATAAGTTGCTCATTATAAGCTGCTTTGTGGCAAAATGATAGCTTATTTCTAAAACCTTCTTAGTTCAAATTCATCAAAAACAACAAGTCTGAGCTTCAAGTGATCAAGTTCCATTATGTCTACAGTAACAGGTTTCCATGATGAAAAGTAAATAATAAATGAGGAATCCAAACATTCAGTTTATTACACTAAGGCTGGTAAAGTCATACTATGAAAAAAAGCTGAAATCAGTAGACTTAAGACATGGAAAATTTGTTAAGTAAGAGGAAGTCATAAAATACAAAAGTGACCATAAGAATTGAAAATGTATTTAAATCTCAGACCTGGGAAATGGCCTACACACAGCCTTCTAGGTGAGAAAAGAAATGTCTTATATGTTTTGAAAGCAGTGCACCTTTGGTTTATTTTTGGTGGCTGGTGGAACATGAATAGGAACCACATTGTTGCTTAGAGACATGTCATTTTCAGTTCCATCTGACATTTGCTTCTGGGAAACAGTGAGATATATCTCTGTCAGAATTGTCTAAAAAGCAGCTCCTGCATTTGTAGAGACCAGAGCTGATGGCTCAGTGAATGACAAACCATTCTTTTCTGCAAAACGTCTTGCTTCATCGATGGGAACTGCCCTGAGCTGACACAAATCACTCTTACTGCCCCAAAGCATGGTAACAGTGTCACTATCAGCATGATCTCTCAGTTCTCTTAGCCATGGTTGTACATTTTCATATCTGAAATGTTTAACAATGTCATAAACCAGCAATTTTCAAATGGTGTTCAGCAGTTTTCAATTTTCAAGAATTTTTAAAAACATGCAATACCTGACTACTTAGTCAGGGGCACTCACCTCTTTTCCCTTAGATTGTCAAAAAAAATGACAACAGCCAACACAACAATAGCTGTTGGTATGAATGAATCAAAATTATACCTATTTTTTTTTTTTGGTCAGGCAAAAAAACTTTTTTGGTGTGCCACAGAGTTTCAGTAATTAGTTTGTATATGTTGTGAGATGAAAAAGGTTGCAAATTGCTGTCATAAACCAAAAAGGCACCTATAGCTCCATGATAGTATGCTGATGTCATAGCTCAGCATCGCTCTTGCTCTGCCATGTCCACACCTGTACCTTTATTCTTTTCTCATCAACCTGGATTTTTTTTTAAATTTAAGATTTCATTGATTTATTTTTAGAGAGAGAGGAAGGGAGAGAGAAAGAGAGGGAGAGAAACACTGATGTGTGATTGCCTCTTGCCCTCCCCCAACCGGGGACCGAGCCCACAACCCAGGCATGTGAACTGACTGGAAATCCAACTGGCAAACTTTCAGCTCGCAGGCCTGCACTCAATCCACTAAGCCACCCCAGACAGGGCACTACCTGGATGCTTCTTTTGCAAACTTCACTCAAACGATATTCTTGGTTTTGAGATTAAACTTGTTTTGAGTAAATCAAGACTGGAATTACTCTTTCCTTGTAAGGACAACTTTGAAGAGGTAGTGAACTAATGGTCACAGGTGCTCCATGCTCATTGGGCAGCCCAGGAGTGAGGGACAGGAGCAGCAGCAGTACAGGTGGAACCACGGGGGCATCACTGCAGGGGTAACTGGAGCTTCAGCTGCCAAAATGGGAGTGAACCCCTCCTATTTACGTATATATCTTATCAGGCTTTGTAGACTCCTTCAAAGCAGGCTGCTTTTGCTTATCTCTTCAGATCCCTGTCTTGACACTGCCCTGGTTCCTCTCCCTTTCCCTCTCCCATTCACTAAGCATCTGAAGTTCCTTCCACACAGAACTCCTTGCTCGTCCTGTGTATGTGTCAGGCTCTTTCCAGCCTGGGCCTTTGTGTACACAATTTCTTCTGATGGAACATTCTTTCCTTCTTCCTTTGGAGAACTATGGCTCTTTTTGAAAGACTTTGTTCAGAAGTTACTTCCTCAGTTAAGCCCTCCTTTCCTCTCCTAGTCATGCCCTCTGGGCCATGGGCTTTGGAAAACTCCAAGCTATCTTTTAGCTCCTTTATCATCCTGGGTATTTTTTCACTGTTTTGTGCGTGTGTGCATGTGTGTGTCTATAAGCTCTAGGACAAAGTCCTCACTTTATCTATCTACATCTTTGAGGCCTTGTACCTTTGCCAAGAAGGGACCTTCAGTGAATATCATACTTGCCTTCTGAATTACCACGGAGATAGCCACAGGATTCCGAGGCCCACCTGTCACACACACACCCCTCATTTGTCCTTGCTAGAAATTTCCCCCAGTGCTCATTCCTTGGCTGAAGGCATTGAGATTTCTCTTAGAACATAAATGTTACGCACTGGATGAAGAACCTAGAGACCTATATTCTAGTTCCAACTCATCCTGCAATTAGTTCTGTGACCTTGGCCAAATCATATCATTTCTCTAGGTCTGGGTATCTCCACTGATAAGGTGAAAGTTGGAATTCAATCCAGATGATATATAGATTTTTTGCCTCCAGTGATTTACTTCAGTCAAATGGTAGTGGTTCCCCAGAGAGCTTTGGACACTTAGCCAGAGGTACATAGTGACTGTTTCCGACCATTTAGCATAGAAGCGGGAAGTGGGGCACACTTGCCTATCACTTGCTGACAGGTTTTCAAGGTCCTCTTAGCTCAAACAATCCACATTTCATGATTCATGCAAGATTACAAGTAAAGTCAGTTCAGTTTTGCTCAGGAGGCCTATATCAAGTTCCTGCTTTATGCTGTGTACTAAGCGGCGCAAAATAGAAAGAAGAATAAATAATGCATGGATGTTACCTGTCACGATCTTTGGATGATTTATAGAGGTGGGTGATAAGTATTAGCTCCATTTAGCAGACAATAGAAACTGAGGCTCCACCAGTGAGTCTCAGACTAGTTTGATTTGAAGTGCTTTATACTTTTCCACTCTGCCATACTACCCTTCATTTAAAAGAGTGTTTCCCATGCCTGATACCATACAGCATAGGCCCAGGATAAAGAGTGGATAGTGTTAGAAACTTGGAGGAATGAGTACAAAAGGGAACAGGAGAGTCCAGAAAACAAATTTCACCTATTATGTGAGGCTTGGTCTTGGCTTCAGCACAGAAAGCCTTCATCAAGCCACATTTACAGGCAAACACATTTCTTCACATCCCATGTGCCTCAACTCTAAGATTCTGTCCCTTAACATTAATGGGGCTGGGTAGAGATAACAGCCCTTCTGAGAGGAAAGAGTGCAGGATAATGATTTAAATCAAATCCCACTGATGCACATCAGGCCATATCCTTGTACCACAAAGGTATCTTACCAAACACCACCTGAGGGCATTGGTCTTATGCACTTGCGAGGTTTGGAGGAGAACTTTGTATCCATGTGGTTTGAAAATGCCACGATTTTCTAAGTAGTGAGATTTTCTAAGTAAGAGCAGATGGCTCTTTTCTGGGCCATGTGGATGCATCTTGATGGAGGTGGGGGGTGACCATAAATCCAGAGTGTGATCTCTGGACTCCACATGTTCAGATATCCTTAGTGGTGAGCAGGCTCTACGAAAAGTGTTTATGTAACTAGACTCACACAAGGCCAGCAGACATGAAGAAAGGACATTATTGAGTCATAATAAATTTTCATACTACATGCAATGCACACACTAACAGCATATGCTCCAATAACATTAGCTAGCAAGGTCATCCCTTTGTAATACTGACAGACCTGGGAAACCAACCAACAGTCAGAAGGTCACTAAGGGAGAACCCAAAGTTGGAGAAAAAATATTCAATAAACTGAGTGTGATATTTATTTTTGGCTATCTTAACTTTAATATAAAATATAGAATGCCAACATGGTAGAAGAACCCCTCCTATTTAAGTATATGTCTTATCAGCCTTTGTAGACTCCTTCAAAGCAGACTGCTTTCGCTTATCTCTTCATTTGCTTATATTAATATAAAATATAGACTGTTGGAGCTGGAAGAGACCAAGTTCACCTTAGCCTACTCTTTCATGGCATGAAAGGGGAAACTGAGAAGCAGAAAGGAGAACCAGAAAGAACTGACTTGTCCAAGTTCACATCATTTTCCTTTGTTCATCCTACAAACATTTATAAAGTACCTATCAAGAACAAAGCCTCATTTTAGTGGAGTATCTCATAAACTCAAATGTCTAGCTCAGAAGATAGATATGAATAGAACCAATTCTTATACAGTATAATCAGTGCTATAAGATGGGTTGGCAATGATTTTTCTATTAAGGGCTGCGCAGTAAATATTCTAGGCTCTACAGGCCATATAGTCCCTGTTGCAACTCCTGAACTCTATTGTTGTAGCACAAAATCAACCATAAATAAGATATAAATAATAAAAGTGGTATGTTCCAGTAAAATTTTATTTACTGACATTGAAATTTAAATTTAATGTTATATTCACATGACATGAAATATTATTCTTCTTTTGACTTTTTCCCCAGCCATTTAACAATATAAAATTGTTACTAACTCATGAGTCTACAAAACCAGGAGGCAGGCTGCATTTAGTCTGCAGGCAGTGGTTCGCTGACCCTCTTTTTAGTTGAACATAGGCTCGAAATGATTTTTCACCATCCAGGAAAGTATGATGTAGTTGTTGATCAGATACAAAGGGAAAAAAGATTCTGTGCTTGTTGTTCAGTGTCAGTCTGAATAGGCAGGGCCACAGAGGTGAGTTCTAGTCCAAGAACAGTCAAAGATAAGAGGCCTGAAAGCCCCTAGATCGTCTCCATCCTACCTCTATTTCCAAGTAAACACTAAATGCTTCTGTCGTCTTAAGCCAACTTTTATTTATTTACTTTTCACATTACAGAGATTCTCAGTTTTGTGCTGTATAAAATGTAGGTTCCTTTGCAGAATAGTTGGCCCTTTCCAAGGTTACCACATAGCCATGTTTAGAGAAAATCTAATGGCTTCATGAGACTCAGTCCCTCTAGGGTTCAAGTAATTTTTGGATAGCATTAGGTTGCCCTGTGTGTGGCTGTGGGGAGGCTGACAACCTTCCCCTAGTAGACGTGAGCATAAAGGCAGTGTCTTACTAATCCTTGTATGCCTAGCCCTTCAGAGAAAAGTTTAACACTTCAGTGTCCCTAGACTTTGTCATGCGCAGTTTCCCTGATGAAAAGATAAGCGCTCTTTCACCTTCCATTCTCTGGGTCTCAGTTTCCTCACTTGTAAAATAGACATCATAATATCACCTACATCACAGGTTTCTGTGAGACTGCGTGTGTGACAGAACTCTGTAAACTGTCAAATACTATATAAATGATCTTACAACCTCCACTATTTGCTTCCATCCCTACACTCAATAAGGCCACTTTATCTTTCTGGGTAAAGAAAGCCAGATCCTTTCCTTATCTCAAAAGCCAGAAGGGTGAATTTAATGCTTCTAAATTCCCTTCCAATTCTACCACTCTGGCCCCAAGTCTTGTTAAGAAAGGAGTTTTTCACTATATGGAGAACAGTTTTACATAATGATTGAAGGTGAAGGGCAGGAACAAAGAGGCCAGATATGGAAATACAACAACAAAAAAAGAGGGGAAACTTAGCCCTAGATAAGTAGTAACACCAAATGCCCTCCTCATTCAGTGTCTGGGATAAAATGTCTGTGTCCTTACAAAGCAAAAAAAGCCATATTCTTTGGCATAGTCTAGACTTTCTTTACCTGATGAGTTCAAAAATTTCATCAACCCTTCTTTTCCCTCCTTACCAGAATCAATCAATCAATGAGTGGATGTGTTGATAAGATTATCTATCTAGCAGTTTCAACAAGAGGCTCTCTGCCCAGACACTTCAATGTGGCAAACACATTGCTATGTCATGTTTTTTATTTATTTATTTTTTTTTTACCTCTGCTGGGAGTGATGGCTTCTGCAAAGCTGACCAAGTCATGTCCCACACACATTTTTCCCTTCTTTTTCTCATATTCCATTTTCGTAAAGAAGGAGTGTGTAAGTCTATTGATAAGTAGGTTAAATGCTATCTTACCCTCTAAAGAAAGTGACCTTGTTTTGAAGGAGCCAGTGTGGGATAGGAGTGGGCACAGGGCTGGCCTGGCAAGTGGGGGCAGGTGAGGCAAGCAGGAAGATTAGAGAAACCTGTTTCTCTCCTTCCTCCACACTCCTAGCTTGAAATATTTAAGGAGATGGATCCAAACCCAGGACCAATCCTGTGGACCAATTCACAGGTTGTTTTCTACAAAGGGAATGGATCTTGGTAGGGCTGTCTGGTGAACTATACATCTCTGGGGTCTAAGAGATGGGTCTAGGCCTCTAACAACAGACAGATAGGAAACCCTATCAATTCTCTTGTGACCTATATATTGTCAGCCCACAGAGATAAACTGATTTGCAAAAGATTGTACTGTATAGTAGGTCACAGTTTCTCACAACCGCAGGGGCCTAAGAAACATTTTTCAAGAATCTAGATATTCAGTACATATTATCAAAAACTAGAAATGTCCCAAATAGTTTCTATTAGCCTTAATTATTTCTGAAATGGAAAACTTATGGTCCTTTGGATATACCCCAAGGCTTTCCCATCCCTGTGCATTTATTCCAACTATTCCCTGTACTTTATAGACCTTTCCCTATCAAGCATTCTTCCCACCACTGAGCACTGCAGGTGCTGCCATGGTTGCATTCCAAGTTCTGACTTCTTTATGAAGCGTACTCTCATTTATTCAGCTCTCGTTATAGTTACATTTTTATGAGTTTATGTTTTGCCTCCCCAATGAGAGAATACATTCCTTAAGGTCTCAAACTTATCTTTATGTCTCCGCATTTTCAAAATGATGCCTGGTTCAGGTTCTTCAGCAAAGTAGGCGTTAAAAAAATCTGTTGATTATTTTTTTAACCAGCACACAATATCCATGATCCTCATTTATAAATGGAATGTTTGCACTATTTGAAGTCTGAACCACAAAAAAATTGTTAAAGATTTCAATTTAAAACAAACAATAGACTGCTAGAAAATTTCCTGAGTTCATCACATTCCAACTAAGTTTTGTACCTTCTGCATATTTATCCAAGCAGTTGAATAATTTTAATTCAAGTTTTGAATAATAAGCCTAAGACATGGCAAGGTCTTCAATCACCAAGAAAGATTCAAGTATATTCAGACTATGTGGTTTCCAAAGGAGAAGCATGGACGAATGTTTTGAAAAGGATTTCAACAAGAGAGACTGAACTAAAATGTTTGCCTGAATAAATATTACTTATATAGCAAATGGAGCCATTACCTTATCCATCCTAGTTCATGAACTTGTTGCTGTAATTCTTTATCTCCCCCAAATAATTAAGAGGGAGGGGGAGATAAAATGTGAGATGGAACGTGTTATGGATTGAATGTTTGCATCTTCCCAAAACTCATGTGTTGAAATTCTAATCCCCAGTGTGATGGTATTAGGAGGTAGGGCCATTGGGAGATAATTAGGTAATGAAAGCAGAACCTTCATGAATGGGATTAGTGTCCATAAAAGTGGAGGCCAACCACTCTTCCTGTCGGTGGCATGATAATGAGAAAGGACAAACAGAGAAGTAGTTAACAATAATTAGAGGCACAGAAGCACATAGTCTCTCTGGGGGAAAAGGTTGGAGAAGAAAGTCTATACAATGAAAAACAGAAGATATTTGACTTGACTTGGGTTATAAATAATGTGGCATAAAATAAAATTTCAAGCCTGTGAGTTATTGGGGGATATTCACATGCAAACTGGATATGCACATGCAAAAGAATGGGATTGTACCCTTATTACACCACATAAATCAACTCAAAATGGACTGACTTAAATGTAAGACCTGAAACCATAAAATTCCTAGAAGAAAACAAAGAAACAGAATAGACTTCCTAAAGAAGACATACAAATGACCAACAGATAATGAAAAGATACTCAATATCACTAATTATCAGGGAAATGCAAATCAAAACCATAATGGGATATCACTTCATGCTTGCTAGAATGGCTGTTATCAAAAAAGTTGAAGATAATTAATGTTGGTGAGGATGTGAAGAAAAAAGGGAACCTGGTGTGCTGTTGGTAAGAATGTAAATTAGTACATAAATTAGCCATTTTGGAAATCCAAATGTAGGTTCCTCCAAAAATTAAGACCAGCATGTGATCCAATAGTCCTACTTCTGGGTATATCCAGAAGGCATGAGTATATCCAAAGGAATGGAAATCTGGATCTCAAAAAGGTATCTGTATGCCCATCTTCACTGCAGCATTATTCGAAACAGCCAGGGTACAGAGGTAACCTAAGTGTCCACCGAAGGATGAATAAAGACATGGTGATATATGCATTAAATGGAATATTATTCAGCCTTAAGAAAAAGGAAATCCTTATGGAAAGGGTCAATTACTTTCATATGCTAAAGTATTTCTGGGAAAACTTATTTAGGTATAAAATGGTCATCTTATTATTTTTCAAAAAGGTGTATCTTAATAATCTTATAATTTATGTGCAGTTTGTGACCAGAATTTGAAAGTTGTTAGTGTCATATCAAAGGTACTTTAGCCTGGCTGGTATGGCTCAGTGGTTTGAGTGCCAGTCTACAGACCAAGAGGTTGCCGGTCTGATTCCCTGTCACGTGCCTGAGTTTCAGGTCAGGTTCCCAGTTGGGGGCGTATGAGAACCAACCCATGCTTCTCTTGCACATAGATGTCTCTCCTTCTCTTTCTTCCTCCCTTTCCTTCTCTCTAAAATAAATAAATAAATAAATAAATAAAATCAATTAAAAATGTTTTAAATTATACCACCACAGGATGTATCATTTCAAGTTTATTTTGCCCAGCTAATGAATAGCAACAGATGTCAATTAGTATAATAATGGTATCTTCACATGCATTATATTAACTAAAATCTAACACAAGTTAAAAACCATATCATACTTACCTAGTTTATTAATTTTAAATTATGTACTTATAAAAATAACTTATCATTTCATTGGGAACCTGAAAAATAAAGAAAAAGAAGAGGCCAAGAGCTAAGTAGCTCTCTTTCTGCCATCTGCACACCAGGAAGCAGGCTCACCAGACACCAGATCAAGGTAGCTTGATTTTAAATCTCTTAGCCTGTCGAGCTGAGAATAAATTTCTGTTGTTTCAGCCACCCAGTCCATGGTATTCTGTTATAGCCTCCCAAAAAGACCAAGACAGAATGTTGGTTGGTACCAAGTATGGCCATGGTGCTTTGTAGATACAATCTCAGTCTGATCAGCAGCCCTATGGGAAAGATGTATACACCTGTCTTACAGATGATGAAACTGGCTGAGAAGCGTTAGTAACTGCTCCAAGGTCACAATGTTCATACTGTTTCACTGCACAAAGCTGCCTTCTTGCAGCATTTTCACAGCAATCCAAATAGATGAGAAAAATGGACTGAGGTATAAAAAAATTGTGCTGGAAATGCATTGTGTATAATGAAACAAAGCAAAATGCTGGACCAGGTGATAGGAGATGTGGTTCCCACTGTGTTGTGAACCACCTAAGTGTCTGGTCTCAGTCAAGTCACTCCATCTCAAAATTGTAAATTCAGACTGTAAGTACTGAAAAATGCAAATTGAAGATCACTTATCCCTACCCAATTTCCTCCCCTTGCAGAAGAGAAATCAGAGGCCCAGATAAAGCCACCTCTCTATCTATAGTCACACAAGAGTAGAGTTCAGGTTTATCAAATCCATCTAAGGCTCCTTCCACTGGGTTATGTCTCTCCTCCCTGGGCCTTTGTGTCGTCATTTATAAAAGAAACCTCCAAGACTTCAGTGTATTGTCTTAGTCAGTTTGGGCTGTTACAAGAGACTATCATAGACTGACTGGGTGGCTTAAACAACAAACATTTATTTCTCACAGTTCTGGAAGCAAGAACTCCAAGATCAAGGTCCCTATAGATTGGGTGTCTGGTGAAGGAACTCTTCCAGGTCACAGATAGCTCTTTTCTTCTTGCATACACACATGGCAGGAGGGGCAGGGGGCGCTGGGGAGAGAAATTATCTCTCTTGTGTTTCTTCTTACAGGAGCACTCATTTCAAAAGTTGGGACAACTGTAACTGAACAACAATAAATTTTTTAAAAGGCACTAGTTTCAATCTTGAGGTCTCCACCCTGAGGACCAAAGTACCTCCCAAAGGCCCCACTTCCTAATCCCATCACATTAAGGATTAGGATTTCAATATAGGAATTTTACAGAAACACACACATTTAGTCCATAACATGTGTGCTCCATTAGATTATGGTATGCAAATGCAGAGGATTTTATTATGATTTTTGTTGCATAACTGTAAAAAGTGAGAGGTCTCAGAGATACTAGAGAGAAAAATCATACAGCCTCTGCGCCTGTGTGTGTATGAGAGGCAGGGAAAAGGAAAAGAGAGAAAGAGGGAAAGAGAGAGAGAGAGAGAGAGAGAGAAAGGAAAAATGAAAACGCACCCTACAGTGAAACCTGTTCTTAGAGTTGTCTCTGATTCTAGTAACATACCTGGGTTTTTCTTCCTTTATAACAGAAGCAAAACAAGAAAAGAAAAACCTAACTAGAAAATAAAGAAAAGCATCTTTATCTAAATGAACTCTTTCCAGAGCATATTAGTGTATATGTGTAGAAACATCCAAATGCTAGTATCCTGAGAAAAGTTACATAATTCACACCCCCACATCTCCACACACAAAGAGCATTTACACCCTGGGTCTCTCCTCAGACTTTCAATCTTGCTCCTCCACCAAAATGACTATTATTGATGTAACAAGGCTAAAAACTGCCAGCATATGAGCTTTGGCTCAGTGAGGTGATGGTGGAACATGTAAAAGTCTTTACATTATTCATATAAAAAGGCTAAAACTGCCTTTTTTTATGTGACATTTGGCTCAGCAAGGCGATGGTGGAACAGCGCTCATTTCCCTCTCACTGCATTTGGCACACGTGTGCTTCCTGCAGGTCTGTTTCTTGGCCTGGACCATCAGGTCAGCATTTTGTTTAACAACTGCTGGGGCTTTTACTGACATACCTCTCTGCTTGGAGGGAGGAGACTTGCTTATGTTGCCTTAGAAGTTAATATATTATGCCACAATGGAGCATAGCTAAAAGGGTATAAACAGGATTTTCCAAAACGTTTTCCTCAGAACTGTAACCCTGGGAGATGTTACGTGTGGAAAGGATCAAGGTCAAATAAGCTGCGGAAACTCCACCTTCTGCATTGCCTCTTACAGTCATTAACGCACATGAACATGGTAAAAGTCTCCTCTATTGGCTCCTCCTCTGTACCAGATTTCTAAATTTGAAGTGCCCCAGGGCTTGGCCTCAGCTTCTCTCTACACTCTCCCTAGTGATCTCACCCAGCTCTGTGACTTTAAATGCCATCTGTGGTCCAATGATTTCCCAATTTATATCTCAAACCCTTCTCCCAAGCTCCCGACTCATAGATGTATAAGATCTGTCTATATGATAGCACCTCTTACATGTGTAATATGTACCTTGAATTTAACGTGGATAAAACAATCTTGATTTCCCTCACTTTTTTATGCCTTTCTTCCCTACTCTATCCCAGCTCAGTTGACATCACTGCTGTGTAATCAATTGCTCAGGCCCACAAACTTGAAGTCATTACTGTCTTCTCTCTGGTCCCTACTTCCCACAGTAACCTATCAAGAAGTCCTGTTGTTTCTACTGCTCCAAACCTTGTGGACACCATCCACATCTCTATCACACTGACAACCCCATCATTATCTCTCAGATGAACTACTGCAAGAGCCTCTTAACTGGTTTCCACTTGTAATCTTGGCCTCTAAATTCCATTCTCTACCCAACAGCCAAGGAGATTTTTTTTCAAATTGTAAATTAGATTGTGCCAAGGCTTAAAACCCTTCAAATTGCTTTCCACTGCACCAACAATCAAATCTTACTTCTTACCGAGGCCTCTAAGATCATACCTCGTCATATGCAATTTCCCCCTCAGTTTCTCAGCTATTTTATCTTCCTCCAATATGCCAAGCTTTTTCTTGCCAAGTCTGTGGATTCATTGTTCTCTCTGCTTCTTGGTTTTTCCCACCTCCAGTTTTCCCCATAATATCACCTCTTAATGTCTTCATAGTTCTTACCATTATTTGAAATCTTACTCATTTGTTCGTCAGTATTTTTTGTGTGTGAACCACAACCAGAAAGTAAATTCTATTAAGGCAGGGCATAGAATTTATCTGTCTTATTCACTCATCACCAGGGTTTTCTCAGTACCTAGAGCAGTTCCTGGCACATAATAGGTGCTCAATAAATGTTAGCGGCATGAAAAGATTTAAGAAGTTATGCAGTAGAGAAAACTGTGAAACTTAGTTGAACCCAATATTCTTCAAATTTATTTGACCACAGAACCAACCTGCCATTGTAAAGAATATTCATTATCCCAGAGATCTTCTCCTACAATATACTTTGCTTTATGTTAGTTTAACATCAGTGTTGACAAGAGCTCATATTTAAAACATTGTGCACCTTCAATACCAAAACTTGAAAATCTCTTGTAAGCAGATATTTTGTCAGGTGTTGGGGAGTCTGAGATATTTTTATTGGGAGAATGATAATTTTAACAGTAATTTAATTGGTATTTTTTTCTTTAAGGTATGGGCTCAAAAAAATCAAGGTAGCAGCTCAATAGTACAGGGTTTGGGAACACATGAGGCATTGGGGGTGGGAGAGAAGCAGCTCTGACAGGAGACGGCGAAATTAAGGGATGCCATTGAGTAAGGGTAAATGAGACCGAGGCCCGGGGAAGCTCTTCTACTTCCAATGGAATTTTTAGAAACAGAAACCTGCAGTTGGAAAGTTGGCTATTTTTATGCCATGTATGTTTTCTGTAATTATTTCTTTTCTGTTTTCCCTCATGTTTAGTAAAGCTGTCTTAAAAATACCAGCCTATCTCCGTTATGCCAAGGGAAAACATTTTGTGTCCACAATGAAATGTTTAAAGGGGAACCACACGGCCTTGGGTGAGGCACGAACAGGTGATGTGGTGAGTGTGAGAGTCTGGAAAACAGACACCCAAAGTAAAGATGAAAGTCCAGCCACAGAGTCAGGGGATGTTATTCATTCCCTTCCAGCCCAGAGACGCTTTTTCAAAAGTCTAGTTTGGTTCAGTGCTGGTCTGTTTAAAATTTTGGAGGGTTTTGTGCTGAGTCTTAACTAGATAAGGCTGATTCTTTACAGAGCCACACATATACAATATTAAGCTCTAAAAGACAGTTGATAAGCAAATTGTTTATTTCAGGGATTTTCAACCAGTGTGCTACAAGAATTTTTAAAACATACAATAACTGACTATTTAGTCAGGGGTAGTGACCTCATTTCCCTTAGTTTGTCAACTAAAAAATGACAACAGCCAACACAACAATAGCTATCCACTGGGAATGCATCAAAATATGCCTATTTTTTTTTGTCAGATTGGCAAAAAATATATCTTTCGGTGCGCCGCAGAATTTTAACAACTAGTTTATGTGTGCCATGAAATGAAAAAGGTTGAAAATCACTGGTCTAGATGCATGAAAAGCCCTAGATGAAATGAGATGAGGAGCACTTGAGAAAGTCCTCAATGATTGAAATGTGTGCAAAGAACATGTATGAAGTTTTGTGCACACAGCTTAGTTCTGCTTCGGGCCTCACAGTCTCTCAGTTCATGACTACACAAAGATTGGCAGCTGAATTTTGTATTTGGGGGTAGGCTCTTGCTTTATTGTTGGACAGACCAATGGGGGAGTCTTTTCAGTCAAAAAGATGACTGAAAACTGGGTGAATAACCCAGATGTAAAGGCTTTAGATTAGGGGAATTGGGTATTTAGTAAGATAAAGAGCTGGCTCTGTGGCAGATAGATTTCGACCCTTAAGGGGGACTTATTTTTGTTTGTGGTTTTTCCTTTTTAGATAGGACCTGGTGTTGGGGGGTGTATCAGTCAGGGTTCTCCAGAGAAACAGAACCAACAGTGTGTGTGTATGGGGGCATGTGTGTGTACATTCTGCAGTCCATGCTCCAGTCCAAGTCTAAAAGCTGGAAGCTACTGTAGAACTCAGAAGAGCTGATGTTCCAGCTTTAGGCCTGTCAGGCAGTAGTACTCCCTCTTACTCAGGGGAGGGTTAACCTTGTGTTCTGTTCAGGTCTTCAAATGATTGGGTATGGTCCACCCACATTATGACCACAATCTGCTTTTCAAAGTCTACTGATTTAAATGTTAACCTCATCCAAAACACCTTCATGGAAACACTCAGAATAATGTCTGACCAAAATCTGGGCACCTTGTAGCGTAGTCCAGTTGACACATAAACTGTACTATCACAGGGAGTGAAAGATGTGCATAACCAGATTTCTACCCAAGATGGTGAGTTGGCCCCAGAAACTCGGTGGCAGCTTGGACATAAGAAGGGAAAGAATCAGACCCTGTACGAGGCTTAGCCAGTGGATTCCATAACAATGACACTTGAGATTCAGTTTGTTTCTCTTTTCTATTCTGCATTGTCCATGTGTTATCTTTAAGCCTTAGTGTTATAGGTTGAATTATGTCCCCCTAAAAAATATATGTTGAGTCTTAACATCTAATATCTTAGAATGTCACATTATTTGAAGATAGGGTCTTTACAGAGCCTATCTTAACTTAATCAAGTTAAAATGAGACCATTAGGGTGGGCCTTAATCCAATATGATTGGTGTCCTTGTAAGAGGGGCAATTTGCACTCAGAGATATGCATAAAGGGAAGACAATATCAAGAGACAGGGAAAGCATACTGAAATCTACAAGTCAAAGGGAAAACCCCGGAACAGATTCTTCCCTCAGAGCTCTCAGAAAGAACAACCTGGTTCTTGATTTCAGGCTTCTGGCTTCCAGAACTTTCAGACAATTTTTTGGTGTTTAAGCCACTCTGTTTGTGGTACTTTGTTATGGCAGCCCTAGGATAACACATAATAGCCTGTGCTAACTACGCTTGGAAGAACAAAGGAAGGAGTTGATGTACAGGCAGGTATGAAGCTTCAGGGTGAGGGGAGCAGCACCATGGAGGAGAGGCAAGGGGCGGCAAAGAAGCAAGAAGCCTGGATGGGTGGGCAGTGGTCCAAGCAGAATTTCAAATGAGATGTTAAGGATGATAGTACTTTGTATACAAAAAAATGCTATGCATAAGGGTATATATCATCATGACTGTTGACAATATCATCACCAAAAAAAGTTTACTGGGCTACCTTCTGGAAAAACTATGGACACAACTAGTTCATAGTGGTCATTCCTATGTTTGATCAGCTGAGCAGCATTAATAGAGTTTATATTAACTTTTTAAATGTTAAAAATTAAAAGTTTTGTGTTAACATTGACAGTGTTGAAAAGTAAAGGGTACTTATTAACTTTGACAATGTTAAAAAGTAAAGGGATAATCTTTGACTACATCTGCTTTAACACTGAGACACAAACATCTTGACAGAGGATGTATGGGAGCCATAGTGACTGCAGCCTCGTGCCTCGCAAATACATCTTCATCTGAATGATACCACATAGCATGTTAGCACAGTTTCCTGAGGTACCCCTTCCACTGAAATGTTGCCCTAGGCATAGATAAAGGGACCATAAGGCCATAGGAGTGGAAAAAATGAAGGGTGAATAGAAGAAAGAAATGACCGGAGGGAGAGAAGGAGGGATAAAGGGAGAGACTTAAGACCTTTTCTTGCCCCAGAGCCACGTTCCAACCCATTTGAAATACCCAGATCTGGTTTCAGGTAATACTGGATATTTCTAAAGTAGGCCTTTGGGATGTTTTTGACAAATGTTGTGGTTAAATTATTCATATGGGGTAAAAGTATTATTTAACAGGAATCTGCAAAAATTAATGCTTCTTTAGTGTCTTCATTTCATGGTTTACTTTAAAAATCTTTGAAGTACCATCGAATTTCAGAAAATGTAATGAAGATTGCTTGGAGGTCTAGGAACTAGGTAAAAGGGAAAGAAATCTGATGACAGTATCCTGACATCTTTAAAACTGAGTAAAACTAATATGTGACAACAGCTATTCCCTTATTCTTCCATTTTAAAGAATTGCTGTTATTCATTCTCCTTGCCTAGCTCCTTATTAATTATAATTTTAAGGCTATGTGCATGACTCAAATTCTATTACATATCAAATGACTTCCCACACATCCAAGTTTGGAATCTGTCTCTTTTAATAGACAGAAATTACTCTCCCACAGAAAAGTGATACAGTAACAATGTTCAGACAGTCAAAATGAATGTCACTGTCCTTTTTCCTTATTGAAGAATAACTTTTGATGCTTCCAGTTCCAGGTACAGCTAGGGATAAAAATGATAATGCATAACTGGCAATAGGTTTCCTGGGGCAGGGGGTGGGAGGATAGATTGAGTATCCATCTACCTTAGGGATCTGTTAGTATATGTACAGGACAAGCACTTGATGTGGTTTCTAAGGAAAAGTCTGATAGATCTTTCCTGACTTGGGATGATCCATATATAGGCTATTTAGAGACTATATTAATGTCTCTAAATATTCTGCAAGAGTCTGATATCCACTGTGCTCTGAAGCCATTTTTGTAAAGAAGGCCTAAATGAAATAAATGGCTGTGGCAATGACTTTGGGAGTGTCTGAACCAGTTCTGATGTAATGTATCTTCCAGGAAAATCCAAGGACTTTTGGGGGTGCTTGTTTCTGGTTCCAGTGCAAATCTTGACAGTCTTGGGTAGACTTAATACAAGTGGGCATGATTATGCAGTGCTGTTCCATGTCATTAGTGGGAGTATATGCCTCTGCCTGAATTCTGCCAACACTGTTTCTAGCCAGACATCCAATTAGTAAACATCGCAGTCTTAAAACATTGGTTGGCTTCTGTGGCTGGCTTGTCTGCATAATGGAAACGAGGTCCAGATTTTTAGAAGTATTGACATGGGCAAGCATTGAAATGCTGTTCTTTAAGAAATGAAGTTAGAAATTTGGGGTATCTAGAATAGAATTTTGGATAAAGGTCTGTTTAATTTCTTTTTTAAATTTTAAAATGTTCTTAACTGAAAATGTAAAAATACTTCTTGCTTTGTGATACTTTCAGTTAAGGAGGTAACACCCCAGTTTTAACTTTGCCTTGCTCAGTTGTCATTTGACTTCTTCATAGAGATCAGCATAAATTGAAGCAGCTTTCTTCAAACAGAGCAGTTGATCATTCCAACTGGGTACTTTTAACAAGTTGAGAAGGTTTAGTTAAAATGTACATTACAAATAATTGTAATATCTTATATATTTAACATACATTTTGCAGTTTAAAAACATGCCCCCCACCCCCTGTGTTCTCTTTTTTGATCTTTGACAGCCCTATAAGTTACAAGGGGAAGCCACATATCTACCTTTTACAAGTGAGAAAGTAGCTCAGAGAGATTAAAAACTTGCCCAAAGTCACAAGTAAATTAGTCTGCTTTCAAGATCAACCTGAAGGTCAAGAAAGTTATTTCTTAGTATCCCTTGTTGAGGAAGAGAAACTGCCAGTTAGGTGGAAGGGTTCCAATCTGTAGCCTGCACACAAGTCCTTTGACCTTATCTGGCTCTGGCTCTGGCTCCCCAGGCTTGCTAGAACCTTGTGACAATTCATCTAGACTGAAGAGTGTTTAGCCTTAAAAGATTTACTTTCCACAAACAGGTAGTAAGAAATCACAAAATTTTATCAGAAAACCAATGTGATAAGAAGTTTTTGAGGCTATTTCATAAGCAGGTAGTACGTCGTGATATGGCTACAAAAATAAAGTACATTGCCCCCTTAAATGAGGCACAACAAATAAGGTGGATTAATTGCAGAGATCAGCTTAGAAGCATTGGCACACTTGGTAGGCATTCATAAATAATCAGATGCTGAACTTGCTGAGTCTCCTTCCCTGGAAGAACCCTGTGAACCTCCACCTGTCGTCACAACAGCACTCCCGCTCTACCCAGAGCTGCCTGCACAGGAATTATCATACCATGTTACCTGTGGAAAAGAGGGTTCAGAGACCAACGGACTGGTCCAAGGTCATTTAGTGAGTCATCAGGAGAGACTATCCCCAAGGGTAATTTCTCCTCAATGATTTGATTATCACAAGTAAGGGACTTGCCTGAGGTAATCAAAGGAAAATATTTGGAGAATGAGAAAATATTTGGAAACATTGATGGCATGCTTATCAAATATGTGGGTAACTAGGTCTGCATGCTCATCCTCGCTCTGTCTCTAACTAATTATGAGATTTTGACAAGTTTCTTAACTAGACTAGGCCTCAATATCCTTGGAAAAGTGAAATAATTGAACTAGATCAGATGTTTTCAAATGTTCCTCTTCTTTTCTAAGAAAGGTCTTAATATTTTAAACATTTATTTAAAGTACACTGTAATGCTATAAATTTAATTGATAAAAGATGAGCTGCCTAAAATCCCAACCTTCTTGGCTCTTCCCACCACCTACTGGATTGGGAAGAGTCAAAACCCATAGTATTGGGTAATATGAAAGCTGAATCATGTTCTAAAATTCAATGTTTTTATGATTGGAAGCAACTAGACTTTTAATCTGCTACCTGTTCATATCCCCTACAACACTTAATAAAAGAGTCAGGGGAACTGGGTGTGGATCCTGGCTCCACCAACCAATTATCTCTGTCACTTTGATCAAGTTGCTCTACCTCTCTAAGTCTCTGTTTCCTCATCTGTAAAAGGAAGACAGTAGCTCTTCCCAGGAACCAGTACTTTGTAAACTGTAAAAGACTGAATAACGTACAGGGTTATTAGTGCACAATACCCTTCCATGGGGAGGTGGCTTTGTCCTCAGAATGACATGGAGTACCAACATGGGTTAAGCTGCTCTTTGGCAAGCCTGCCTAAGAGTAGAGGTGGTATCCATCATATTTGGGCTCATCTTTCCTGTGAGCTGAAAGCCCAAATCATTAGCAAAGGTGTGCACTAACAATACAGCAAATAATTAAATCAAGGAGGCACCTTTGTTAAGTTTAACAGGAAAAATTATCCCCATAATCTGACCTAGATAGTAAAGACCCCACTGTATTCTCTCTCCACACACAGCTATGACCCAATAGTTACTGCCATTAGCTGAATGCTCACTATCGGGTAGACACTGTTTTTACATGAGTTATCTCATTCAGTCTTCACAAGAACCCTTTGCAATGGTGTTATCCTTATTCTATAGTGAAAAATAACCAATCATATAGAGAATCATTCCTATTTTGTAGCTTAGAAAGGCTAAGTAATGTGCTCAGGTTCGTACTGTAGGCAAGTGACAGAGCCTGAACTCAGAACTCGAAACTCTGAACTGCTCAGCTCTGCATCTCCCATTTGGAGGAAAAGTTTTGCCTCCCTCAGCACAAGGACCACAGACCTCCATTCCTCTTTATCCTTGCAGTGACTTAGTCAGCTCCATCTCTCCATTTTTATTTCTTGCTCCATTCAAAAGTGCTTCATTTATCTTCATAAAACTCAGAGGTGGAAAGCTTGTCCTCTATAGCATGTTTTCTGTGTGGGCGTTGGGGAATGGAGTCACATCTCTTCCCTCGGGGAGTTAGTCCTATAACTAATTCATCTCTGTCAGGAAGATTTCCCTCTTACACTTATCCTCCTCTTCAGTTTTGCATTTTACCCACTTTTCTCTGTGGGCTGCACACTTCAGCTCTTCAGAATACATTGCCTAGGCCTGCCCAGGCTCTCAGCAGCGGTGTTGCTGAGCTGCCTCTTCCCCTCATGCAGTGGTCAGAGTAGCTTTCTTATTAGCACCTGGCAGATGCTTTCCACAAAGGACAGAGGCAGAGGTGAGCTGCATGGGAATGCTCTAAAAGAAAGTGAGGAGGAGGTTGGTTCAGTGAACATGAGGTTTGAAACCTGCTTAGTCAGCAACCCTTGGACTCAGCTGGGCTTGGACACCATGCAGGCAGCCCCTCCACTGGCAACAGAAGCATTTATTGTCCATCTAGGCATAATTCCATTAGGAAGCTACGCTGGGCCCTAAACTTGGTGCCAGGAATCACAGAAATAAATGGAGTGTACCATCACAAGGAAGACCATGTGGTGCAATGGAAAGCATGTCAGCTTTGGGATTTGAAAAATCTAGTTTAAGTCATTGCTCTACTTTTTACATAGCTATGTGGCATTGGAAAATCATTTAGCCCCCTGATCTTCAGCTTACTCTTTTGTTAAATGGGGAAAAAATACCTATGTAAGTTCTTTCTAGAAGATTATAGACAGTGGCCTGGCACAGAGTAGGTACTTAATCAATGAGAGCTCTTATTTTTCAAAGCCCTAATTCTAGACCACTTGCCCTAACCACTTCCTTATAAATTTGTATTTTACTTGGAGTCTCTAGGCAACTGTTCTTACCTCTTATTCTTCCATTTTCACTGTGCTGCAACCCAGCCTAGAGCATTCTGATATTCTGGATTCACCTCCAGCATCAGCAGTTCCACACAATTTACCACTGCTTACACAGCAGAACTCAGATATTAGCTGTCAGAACCAACTCAACATTGTTTGCTTTTCAATTTTCACTTAGATCTGAACCTCACCATTGGCATGCTGAAATGAATACAGATACTATTTGTCAAGTTTGTCATCAGTTCTGTATGTTGACAATTTCTCAGTTGTACAATGTGCACAGGTATTAGCAACAGTATCTTAATATGCAAACAGGACCCAACTTGAACAAAGTTTTCATTAAAATACTCTTTCCAAATGAATGCATGCAACCATTCTCAGCCAAAAGGAAACTACTCTCTTAGGCAAGTGAAATCTACTCATTAACAAATATTTATTGAGAGTCACATGTACATAATACCTTGCATGTGCTGAGATATACTGGTTGCCATGGCAGACCTGGGTCAGTGAAACAAATTCCCCCTCTCATGGATCTTACATTGTAGTGGGAAATACGCAATAAACAAATAAATGTATAAATATAAATTAATTTGAGAAAATGACACTTGCAATGAAGTGATATAGTAGTAACAACGCTATTCTATTTATTCATGTACATTTATTTTACCTTAATTTAAAATATCAAAGTAATAGATGCACATAATTTAAAAAAATCAAATTCCAAAATAAGTTTAATGAATAGGGAGAGGTGTGGTGGGAAGGCTTCTCTGAGGAGCTAATAACTGAGCTAATTACTGAGGAGATAGCAATAAGAAGGCTTGGGTAAAATCATATCAGACAGAAGGAACAGTTACCCAAAAGCATTGAGTACAAAGGAGCTTTGTGTACAGGTTCATAGGACAGAAGAAAAGAACAATGTGTTTGGGGTGAATTGAACAAAAGGCTGAGAGGTAAATGTTGAGACTGTAGAGGTAGGCAGAGGCCAGATTACAAGGTATGGTAAGACTATTGGATGTGCTGTAATTATAGGGGAAGGCCATAGACGGGGTTGAAACAAGAAGGAAGAGATATGGACTGATTTGTGTTTTTAAAGGATGATCCCATCTTTTGGGTAGAGGATGGAGTATAGAAGAGCAAGAGTGAAAGCAGTTAGGAGGCTTTTATAGCAGTCCAGATGAGCAATGATGGTGGCTTTGGAGTAGGATGGTAGGAGTAATAATGGTGAAATTCAGGATTTATTTCAGAAGAGTTTTTTCAGAATTTCCAAAATTTGTTGATAAATTGGATTTTGAGAGTGAGGTAATGCAGAACCTTGAATGAGTCCTATGTTTGGATTTGAACTCCTGTTCATATGGTGGTACCATTTACTGAGATAGGCAAGACTGAAGTTAGAACATGTTTTGGGGAATTGGTTTTCATTTGGTTATATTATGTATGATAGAACTATGAGGTAGTCAGGTGGAGATGTCTAAAAGGCCAACTTGTTTGGCTATTAGAAGATGCTTCCATTCTTCCTCTCATAGCACACAACCAACTGTTTGGCTAAGTTACAGATCTACAAGAAAAAGGGGCACACACTCATTCCAGTCCCAGATGCCTTTGTAATCATTTGCAATTTTTCCTAAGAGTTGATTCAGGACCTCAGGGGAGCTTGGTGGGGATTCCTTGGATACCTATACTACATTCTAAGACACATCTGAATAGCTGTGGTTGGTGGAGGAAGTAGTTTTCCAGAACAGAGTTCTATTTGGCCAAAAGAAACTTTTTTTCCAACTACATTTTCCACTTGGCATGTAGATAGACTACGGCATGGCATGAAGATAGAGTACAATCCAGTTGGAACGTATTTCTTAGATAGAGATATGCCAAAGAGAAAACGTCTTATTTTCCTTCCCCTTCAGATTCTGGTTCATGGATTCATCGCTTTTAGAATTGGGGGGATCCCAGAGAACAATGAGTTTATCCTCTGATCTCGGGCATGAAGGCAGCGAACACCTGGAGGAATCACACCACTTACCCTAATAGAGTTCTTAGTCTTAGAGAACTGGGCCTTTTCTTCAACATTTTTAACTTTAAAAATTCAGGTCTTCACACCTGTTTTCAGTTAAAATATTAGGTGTAAATGAAAAAATTCAATATACAAAAAAAAACTCTAATCAATAGGATGTCTTCTTATATGCAAATTGTTTTGACAGTGAAAACCACCCTATTTCCCCCATGTTTAAATATCCCCCCTGTAATATTATTTTGCTTTTCTAACACAAAGTTCTTAGATTAATTTCTAGCCTATTATATCTACATAAGAAGGATTGGAATTAACATGGTTTTTTTGCTGCTTTATAGCCCGGTCCTTTCAGCCTATCAGACTCCTTTACAATGAATGGCCTTCTCATTATACAGACTCATTCCCTTAACTGTCCTCTTACTGGTTCTATTGCCTCTGTGGAAGCTCCCCAGAGCTAAGTTTATTAGCAAACTGTGGTCTCTCCTAAGCTGTAAATTCCACCCCCACCTCCATTCCCACACTAGTCTATTTCCAAGACCACCTCTCTTAAGTGCAAAGCAAAAATATTATGACACACTGATACAAAGAAACCAAGGAAGTAGGATATTTTGAAAGCCAAGGAAGCAGCCACATACCATAACAAACTGAAAAATAATCACCATTGTCTACATTCAGACCAAACGCTAATTAAAAGTGAAGGAGCATAACTTTCAACAACCACTTACTGAAGTATGAGGTCTGTTCAGAAGCTATCCAGTCATGTAATATGAAAAATAGAGACATTTACTGAAGAAGATATAAGATACATTGCATGCAGGATAATGATGCCTCAGTTCCCTTCAAACTAAGTACCTTGGGACCTCACACAGTTCTCCCGATTGCCATCAGCTGCCCTGTCTTATTTTCCTGAATCTCATCAACTGTGATATCTCTTCCCTTTCAAAGGTGATTTTTGTTTTGGGAAAAGTCAGAAGTTCCAGGGTGACAAATCTGGGCTTTAGGGGGGCTGAGTCACCTGAGTGATTTGATGTTTTGCAAAAAAACTTTGCAGGAGACGAGATGCATGAGTAGGTGCATTGTCATGATGAAGCTGCCAATCACCAGTTGCCCATAGCTGTGGCCTTCTGAATCCTCCTAGTAGTTTCCATGGAGGAATGTTCAAGCTTAATGTAAAATTTGATGCAGATTTGTTGCTCTACTTGTTCAGTCATTTTGAATGTGATGGCCACACAGTACACATGCTCACTCAACAGTGTGTACCACCCCCACTGACTAGTACAGTGAAATCATCATTGTTCATACATGCACGTTCCAATCCACTCTCCTTGGCTGCCAGGTTACATAGAAGTCACGCAAACTGTTCTCATTATGTTAACAATGGCTGGACTTTTTCTGGACAAACCTTGTATTCCACCCTTTCCTGTCATAGCCTATCTTTCCCATTTCTGCATCAAAGGACTGAGGGTTCTGTTTGCTGGATCTTTCAAAGTAGCACTAGAGCTTGTGTTCTGCACAAAAACTAGTTCAACTCAGCTTGTGTTCTCTGAAAAAGTTCAACCAAGGTCAATTATTTCTTGCATTTGTACAAGACAAACTAATTCTTACAACTGGGCTTGCTTATCAAGAGACTTTAAAGAATCTCCCTTCTTCAAATCATTAAGGCAGAACAAATGTTGGTGGTACAGACTGTGCATTTCTTTTGTCTTAGTTCTTTCAGTCAAAATTAAGAAGTACACCCACCAGAACAGAATGCTCTCCTTAGAGTTTAAATTGTCAGTTTCAGAGCAATAATACACTAGATCTCTTCAAGCATCGTGATTTATTTATTCTTTCTCCTACTTCCTCAACCAAAAGGGTCTCTACATTTCCTAACAAAATAACATCTACCACAACACTAACATAGAAACCCACTATAATCTTCACTCTATCTTATGACTATCTATTTCCTTTGGTCTGCCCTGGGACTTCTACTTGATCCTTTTCTTATTAACAATTTTACATTTCTTTTTTTAAATTTTTATTTATTTATTTTTGAGATAGACATCAATTTGTTGTTTCACTTACTTATGCTTTTATTGGTTGGGTCTTGTATGTGCTCTGACATGGTATCAAACCCACAACCTGAACATATTGGGATGTCACTCTAACCAACTGAGCTACCTGACCAGGGCAACAATTTTACATTTCCACTGAAAAATTTAAAGATAGATTTCACTTTTCAACTTACTATGTATAAATACCAATAATTGCTTGAAAAGCTGAAGTGCACTGACTAAAATTCTTTTTCCTTCCTTTCCTCCTCTCTCTCTTTCTGTTCTTTTCTGACACGCAAGATTTGGCAATGTGTAGAAGAAAATTGAGACTGATTGGCATGGCTTTTGGAGACAGGTAGACCTGCTTTTGTGGGATTGGGCTTGTTATTCAACCTTTCAGAGTTTGATTCCTTGAATAGTAATACACTCTCTCTCTGTCTTTTGGAATGTTGTAAAGACCACAAGAGACGTGGGAAGCCTTGAGCCCAGTGCCTGACAGATTGATTATACAGGTAAAGTTTGTACATTCCAAGTTCCCATGGGGTATAGGAGTTGGATACTATTCATAGAAACTACCATTTCCTGGATTTCCTGATAATAAGAACTCCTCATGGCATTGGTTAAAATTACAATATTCCTGGTCTCATCCCAGGCCTGATGAATCAAAAATTCCAAGGCTTGGGAACAAAGAAACTGTATTTTTAATAAACATTCCTTATAATTTGATTATCAGAAAACCTATAGATATAGACTGGATATATTCATATACTCTATATTCTATATAGACTAGATATATTCACTGATATAGACTATCAATATCTGTTATATTCTGTAATTATAAGCAAGATTGAAAATAAAAGGACATTGTTTTAATAATTCAATTTTTTAACATGTGGAGTTTTATTAGGCTCTAATTAAGTTATAAAGTTGAGTATTTTAACTGAGATTTACATTAAATATTTCAACTTTTAGTTTATATTTTTTCTGTAGGTTCCACAAAACAGCCAAACTTTATTCTCATTACTGAATAAAAATGATATCATTTTTGGCTTTAACTGATCTAGTATCAGCACAGTAAGAGCCAAGAACACTGTAAAGCACTTTGGTAATGTACAGCATCACAAAAATGTTTATTATAATAATTATTAACTATTACTGCTATAATAATGGTCTACACCTACAAGACTTGACTTGTGAGTTAACCAGCTAGCTTCATTTTAATATGCTCTTAGCAAATTTCTCTATGCATCATATAGACAAAGCTTGAAATATTATTATACATAAAACAACACAAACATCCCTTTTTGCTTGAACCCAAATTTCTTTCTTTCTTTCTTTCTTTCTTTCTTTCTTTCTTTCTTTCTTTCTTTCTTTCTTTCTTTCTTTCTTTCTTTCTTTCTTTCTTTCTTTCATTTCTGTCAGCCTCTCTAGCAAAATTCACACTTTAGGTTATGTTTTGCAGTGTGTTTTGATGCCTTTGTATTTTTGAGTATTTGGCATCCAGATATACCTTTAACTTTTCATTCCAACATGACACCATGGATGGTGAATATTCTCTCCTTGTGCTGTGTGTGGCAGAGACCCAGAGGAGTGTGAAAATGAGGAAAGGAAAGGATGAGAGAATTGTTGGATGTAACAACAGCAGCAATTCCTTCTGAATGAATGACTATCCAACAAGGAACATTTACTGAGCTCCTACCAGAAGCCAGCTACCGTTCTATCTCCTGAACATAGCTACTAACTGCTCTGCTGGCTCGCTGGTCTCAGTTTTGTCTGAGTCTTATGATCAGCTACAGACATGACAATTGGTGGTGACTGGTAGATATTTTTCTGTTAAAAAGAACGAGGCTGTTCTTGGTTGCCCAGGGCCACAGTTACCACATAGTGGTTGATGCTCTATTATCAGAACTGCCTTTGAGTCTTCCATTTTATGTCTATGCCTATCTTGTATCAAGGCAACAATAACAACAAAAAATGCTGATGGTTCATTTTGCTCTCATCTTTTATGCTTATAGTTTGTGTGAGATGAACATATTTTAAGACTATTAAGCTACAGGCATTAGACACTCTCTAGATTCTAGATTATATTATCATGTACTTGTTTCTAAGTTGCTTTCATATGATTCTTCAGTTGTTTCCTATTAAAATTATTTTTTTTAAATTTAGCTAGTACCCTTCTACATTTTCTCCTATAACATAGTGCCTAAATTAAAACTATACATATGGAAGGCACTCACATGTTGGTTGGAGTGAATAACTGTACAAAAATACATTACTTCATTAACTGCAATATAGAATCTTCCTGGTGACCATTTCTCTTCATTTGAACTCAC
The DNA here is from genome assembly GCA_028533065.1 of Trachops cirrhosus. Classification (NCBI taxonomy): domain Eukaryota; kingdom Metazoa; phylum Chordata; class Mammalia; order Chiroptera; family Phyllostomidae; genus Trachops; species Trachops cirrhosus. The sequence goes on along the minus strand of CM052543.1, from coordinate 50,975,288 downwards.
TAAGTGATATTAATAAAAAATTTCCAAAAGTTTTCAGAAAGTTGGAAACTACCAGACATAGGAAAGTCTAAAGATGGTCACTAGCAATGGCTAATTATACTACCAATGAGTTGGATTGGGGTATTTTTTTTCTCATTCTAGAAATTAGAAAAACAGAAAGTGAGAGTTTGCAATAAAGAATTTTGCTTTTATGTTACTTTTACTTTTAAGTACAATTATTCTATTTAACTGTAATGCATGTGTTTATATGTTTCTTGAAATTATTTTTTCTTTTTCATTACTTTAAAAAAGATTTCATTTATTTTTTTAGAGAAAGGGGAAGGAAGGGAGAAAAAGAGGGAGAGAAACATCCATCAGTTTCCTCTCATACACACCCCAACCAGGGAATGAACCCAAAACCCAGGCATGTGTCCTGACCGGGAGTCAAACCAGGGAACTTTTGCTTCACAGGACAATGCCCAACCAACTGAGACACACCTGTCAGGACTCTTTTTCATTATTTACATATTGGTGTATAGTCTTCTCAGCTTGCTTCTATGCATCTGTACACCTTTTCCATTAAAAGGAGTGTAAACTTATATTGTGTTGTGATTGACTAAAAGCATAATATCTCTTTTTATAAAGATGCTCATTTTCCAATGAATGATTGGCTGGTGAGGGCAAGAGGTAGAAATGGGGGACAGTATCGGCAGAGAGATAACATATGATCAGGAACTTGGGATCATTCTTCAGTTTCATAAGTAATATGTCTGCTTTTCATTTTGATTTAAATTTATTCTAGGGTATAGATCATATCCTTTACATCAGTGCTTCTCAGAATTTAGAATACTTCATAATTATCTGAGAAGTTTGTTTAAAAAATGTAAAAAATCTCCAGCCCAACCCTCAGAGATTCTGATTTGATAGATAACCAGGCATTTGTCAGTTTGTACTAACCAGCACTTCCCTTTACTTCTCATTTTCATCCTAATTTCTCTTTAGAAAAATCTACCTTTGTGTCCAATGTTAGGAAGAGTCACCTGACCAGAGCCTTAGGCCCCATCATTTCAAGGCTATTTTTCAGAACTTTCCATCTACAGCAGAGATGCAATGACCAGGTTAGAACTGGGGATAGTTATAATGTATTCCCTGTACCATGATTGCTTTTGTGGTTCCTCTAAAGCTTTCTTAGTTCTAATCTCTGGTCAATTCTGTGAATCCTTGATACCCTTTCAGTTAGTTCCTTCTTTGTCTAAGGTAGCCCAAGTTGGTTTCTGTTGCTTGTAACAGGGCATTGAAACGAATGTAGAAGATCTATGCTAGTGAGATAGAGGAACATAAATTTTTAGCAAGTTCTCCAGGTGGTTCTGATGCAGGTGGGACCTCAAACTACACTTTTGATATATTTGATTTAGAAATATTTGATTTAGCACATGGCAATTACATAAGGCTACATAAGGTAAGAAGTATTTGATTTAGCACATGGTATCATAGTATTCATGTAGAAGACACTCAATAAATGCTTACTAGATAAACAGATGGATAGATGATGGATTCCTTGTAAAGTAGCCTGGCCTCAGATCTACTAATTTTAGACTTTGTCAAATAAATGTAGGGATACCAATGTTGTTCCCTAAAGTTTTCTTGTTAGGTGTATGTGCTGTTTTTACTTCACTGTAGTTTAAAACCATACATTTTAAATAACTTTAGAAAAGTCACAAATAGGTAGGAATGATAAGAAAGATTTCATGTTAGAATTAAAAAAATATTTTACTGATTATGCTATTACAGTTGTCTCACTTTTCCCCCATTGCCTTTCATCTGGTACCCCCCATTCCCTCTAGCAATCCCCCCTTAGTTCATGTCCATGGGTCATGCATATAAGTTCTTTGGCTGCTCCATTTCCTATACTGTTGTTAACTCTATTCTTTGTCCTTGTCTATTCTATGCCTACCAATTTGTACTTTTTCATCCCTGCACCTTTGCCCCCATTCTCCCTTTTCTCTCTTCCAACTGATAACCCTCCAAATGATCTCCATAGCTATGATTCTGTTTCTGTTCTGTTTCCTTAGTGTGCTTTTTAGATTCAATTGTTGATAGTTGTGAATTTATTGCCATTTTAATGTTCATAGTTTTGGTCTTCTTCTTTTTCTTAAATAAGTCCTTTTAACATTTCATATAATAATGGCTTGTGATGATGAATTCACTTATCTTTACTTGTCTGGGAAGCATTTTATCTGCCCTTCAATTCTAAATGATAACTGCTGGATAGAATAATCTCAGATGTAAAGTCTTGCTTTTCATCACTTGGAATACTTCTTGCTAGTCACATCTAGCCTGCAAGTTTCTTTTGAGAAATCAGCTGACAGTCTTGGGAACTCCTTTGCAGGTAACTATCTGCTTTTCTCTTGATGCTTTTAAGATTCTCTTGTCATCTTTAACCTTTGGCGTTTTAATTATGATGTGTCTTGCTGTGATCCTCTTTGGGTTCATTTTGTTTGGAACTCCCTGTGCTTCCTGGGCTTGTATGTCTATTTTCTTCACCAAATCAGGGAAGTTTTGTTTCATTATTTTTTCATATGAATTTTCAATTTCTCATTCTTTCTCTTCTCCTTCCAGCACCTCTATGATTCAAATGTTGGTACGTTTAATGTTGTCCCAGAGGCTCCTTTGCCTATCCTTGTTTTGAGGGGATTCTTTTTTCTTCTTGCTGTTCTACTTGAATGTTTTTTTCTTCCTTATGTTTCAAGGTATTGATTTGATTTTTGGCTTCATCACTCCACTGTTACTTCCTGTAAATTTTTCTTTATTTCACTTAGTGTAATCTTCATTTCTGTCTGGGTCTTTCTTCATGCTGTTGAAATACTCACTGAGTTCCTCGAGCATCGTAATAGCCAGTGTTTTGAACTCTGGGTCTGATAGATTGCTTATCTCCATTTTATTTAGATCTTTTTCTGGAGTTTTGTTTTGTTCTTTCATTTGGGCCATATTTCTTTGTCTCCTTATTTTGGCAGCCTTGTATTTGTTTCTGTGTGTTAGGTAGAGCTGTTTTGACTCCCTGTCTTAGTGTGTCCTATTGTAGAAAAGTGTGCTGGTGAGTTCGATAGGACAGAGCCTTATGTAATCGCCAGGGCGGGGCAACCCGCATGGACCAGGTTGATAGAGTCTCTGAGATGGTGTCATCGCTCTGTGGCTCTATGTGGGGGAGGGCATAGAAAGGGGGCAATGCTGCTGCCTGGCTTCTGGAGTTTTTTCTGGGAAGAAGCTCTCCTTTGGCACTTGCCCTGATGCCAGACAATTCAATTTCTCCACATAAGCCACTGGTGCCTTTCCAGCTGCTGTCTCAGTGCTAAAGCCAAGAGGGAGTGAGTCTGTAAGTCCTAAGAGGAGACTCCTGAGAATCCCACAGTTTCTTCCACGTCCCAACCTCCACTGGCTTCTACAGCTAGAAGTTATGGGAACTTCTCTTCCTGGCAGTGGAACCCTGGGCTGGGTGGTCTGGTATGGGGCTTGGATCCATCACTCCTGAAGTATCCCTCCCAATTTTCATCTACCACACATGGGTGTGGGACTGCCCATTCCACATCTCTGGCTGTCTGTGCTTCTTTATGCATGTCCGCATCTCTGGCCCTCCTACCCATCTGGATGAATGTGACTTCTTTAATTCCTTGGTTGTCAGAGTTCCATACAGCTCAATTTTCTAAAGATTCTGGGTGATATTTGTTTTATAGTCTAGTTGTAATTTTTTGCTATGGTTGTGCAAGGAGGCAAGCTGTGTTTACCTACACCTCCATCTTGACTAGAAGTGTCTCATTTTAGAATCTTACCAATAATGATGAAATGGAATTTTACAGGTGTGGCCATACATTTTAGTTTGGCTTTTGTTTTTGTTTTTCTTTCTGGATGATGGTGTGGATCTTTGAAATCTTGCATATTTTTTCAGTATTTTATATACCAAAGAAAAATAATAAACCCATAAAGATAGCTAATTAAAATCACCTTTTCTTGGTTAAGTAGGTTGAAAAGTATGCTAGTAGCTAATGGAATTTTTCCTGACTTTGATCTTGATAGTGACTTGAAAAGTTGGGGCAGAGGCCATTCTTTGATTAGTTTTCATGACTTCTTATAAGTACATCAGTCTTCTAAGATGTACTTATAAGTATTAGTAGATATTTGTAAGAATATTTTTTTGTGTGAGGATAGAGACATCTTTATTACTCATACACCCTCAAGAAATGTGGATAAGTAGCTCTGTACCCCAAGGACCTTGGCTTAGTTGACATCAGTATATCTTTAGAGCAGCTTGGCTCCATATTAGAAATTTCTCAAGCTTTTCAATTTGAGAGGCAGTATGACACTGCCCAAGAACTTGGACACAGAATTTGAGTCCTAGTTCTGCAATAAGCAATCTACGATTGTGAATTTGTCTGTTTTCTCCCACTACTTGGATAGGGATCATGTTTATTTGCCTCTTTATCCTTACCACCTGGCACATACTTAGTACTCAGCTAATGTTTACTTAATGAAGTTTGAATGAATCCCTAATCTTGAGCAATTCACAGTCTTTCTGGATTTCAGATTTTTCACTTGTAAAATAGACTGGTTATTTTCTAACACTATTTCCAGCTCTCACAATTCTGTGATTATATGATCTGTGTACCCTGAAACCAACTTCCCTAAAAATCTCTCTTGTTTGGGGCATTGAGAAATGGCATTGCATTACTTGCTTTGTTGTAAGTGGCTTCCTCATCTCTGAGTCATTCTTACCAAAAACAGTTTCAAAGAGCCTGCAGTATTGCTGTATATTTCATGGAGAAAAACTTGGAGAATTGCCCATTCAATATTTACTTTCATAGTTTGGGGCAGAGTTCTCTGCTCCATGAAGACTGCTGAGATATTTCCCATAGTTTCTTATAGACATTTCATCTCAAGAAGTTTGGTACTTGTCTTGTTAGATGAACTTGACTACCTTTCAGCAGAATTGTTGGTCAGCTAACAAGAATTCAGATGCCAGGGTATCTATCCATCTAACATGCTACAGCTTTTCTTTACCACTTTATAGTAGAGAGAGTTTTACTTGAAGAATCTTAGAATCATAAAGGTTGAAATCATAACACTGACATTATAGAAGGTTAAAGTGGGAAGGATCTGATGTTTGTTGTGACTGCCTAAGTGGGGTTTGGGGGGTTCTAATTAGGCAGGTCTCTGAGTTGTGTTCATTCATTCCAGCTTCAACCATCTCAAGAGCAAACCTGCTTTTGTCAATTTTACATGATGATCTTCCAATTAAGTTTATTTTAAATTTTTTTCTGCTGTTAAATAAAATTTTGACTTATCAATTTAGTCCAACTTGTCATTTACAGATAAAGATGCTCAGAGGATAATGGTTTTGCTCTTAAGGGGTCACTGAAAGATCTAGCCTGGCTCCTAATTTTCAAAAACATTGCCACAAGTAGATCAGAAGGTATAGGTGGAAAACCCAGCAGTTAGGAGAAAGCTTAACTTTGTAATTTACAAAGCACTAATACATGTGTATCATTTGATCTTCACAACAGACTTATAAAGCAAGCAGAACAGGTATTATTAACCCCAATTTCCAGATGAGGTAACTGACGCTGGGCAAGGTCAAATGGCATGCACAAGGCCAAAAATGTTAGAACCTAGTCTAGGGCTCAAGTCTTCAGACTTTGAACACAGTGCTTTTTGCATTACACCACATTGCAGACTAAAGAAAAACACACAACAAATAAATGTGCCCACATATCTTAGAGACAGGAGTCTGTGGTGGGTAGAGGACTAGCACACGTTCTGGTGCCTGAGGATATGATTTGGCAGTTGTGTGCATTTCCCCAATGTCATCCTGTGCTGCTATTGCTCACAGTCTGAATCATCCGCATTGTTCCCATTTGGGGAACATTTGAGCATACTTTTCCATGTGCTATCTTAGCAATATCAATTTGCTAATTATGAAGATAAGATTACCTTATTAGATCATAAGGAAACCTGCCTCTTGGTATTGTCAGGCTTTTGTTGCTGCTGGCTAAAAATCTTTTGGTATTCCTTAGAAGAAGAATTTACTTAGTCAAAATGCTTAACGTAAACTTAGGTATGCTTTCCTATATGTTAAAGTCTACCTTTCTCTTTCATTTTCTTTTCTCCTCCTATTCTGTACTCTCATCTACCTCACTATTGAAAATGTGAAATGTCTTTTCAAGGGCAAAAAGAAAATTTGAAAAGAAATGAATTTATAATCTTATAACATAGGGTTCAATACATAATAGATTGAAACATTTTAGAGATTAAATTGTGAAAATGAGGGAGCATTTGAAAAGAAAAACTAGGCTTTCTGGGAAAACAACTGTGTAGTACTTTTAAATGTAATGTATAAACCAGTTTGAAGATTGAGGATAAGTCACATTTGATGAGTTTACCTTTCTCAGTACTTTAGGAAAGGTTTCTAGGGCACTCAAAGTCATAAAAATTAATGAACTGTGTGAAATGCAGGGAAATAATTTAAACCAATTTCATTGTACAGAAAACCCAGAATATTTAGTCCATCTTGGAAGAACATAGTATATTTTTTAAAAATCACTACTGTATTCATGAGCTAGGGTTAATTGACAAGTTTCTCCTTCTTGAAAAAGTTGTTTAGGTATCCTTGGTTGTGATGGGTAGGATAAAAATAAGATCATATTTGGGGGAAGAGGAATAGAAAAAGACAATGATCATGGAGCTAAGACTGGCTCCTTCTCTTTACTTTGCCCAAGAGAGAACAATATAGGAAAGCTGTATTACTTTTAAAGATATTTTACTTACTTATTTATTTTTAGAGAGAAGGGAAGGAAGGGAGAAGGAGAGAGAGAGAGAGATCAGTGTTTGAGAGATACATCAGTTGGTTGCCTCTCGCATGCCCCAAACTGGGGACCTGGCCCATAACCCAGGCATGTGCACTGAGGAGGAATCAAATCAGCAATCTTTTGGTTTGCAGGTGGCACTCAATCCACTGAGCCATACCAGCCACGGCTAAGAACTTTAATAGGTCCTTATGTGTCTTTGGCATTGGGTACAGATGAGAAAGATGGAAAGGTTCCAAAAACAGTGGCTAAAATATAACAAATTAATTCTGTTTTTTGTAAGTGGAGTCTGCAAGTAAACAGTCCAATGTTGGTAAGGCAGATCTATAATCATCAAGGACACAGAACCTTCTTTATTATGTTGTTCCACCACCCTGTGCATGTGACTTCTACCCAGTAGTCCAGGATCATTGCTGGAGCTTCAGCCACTAAGTTTTATTTTCAGCCCAAATGAAGGAGATAGAGATAAAGAAGGTTGCATGATCCCTAACGAATCTTCCAGGAAATTCCAAAGGACAATTCTAACATTTCATTGATTAGAATTAGTCACATAGATTTATCTAACTGCAAAGGAAGTATTTTCCCCCTCTCTTTTGGAGTGGCTGTAACCCCAGCTAAAATCAAGGCTTCGTTACCAAGCAAGGATGGGGGAGTGGATATTTGGGATTGTGACTGACATGTCTTTTTCCACCACCATTTTGGTTAGCAGTTGCCAACCACTTGGGCTTATGCTGCAAGAGTTTGCTTAAATTCTCTTTATTTCCCCAATCTGGACTAAAGTGTAAGTAAATAGCTATTGCTTCTGGTCCAGTAGAAGAGAGGTAAACCTGAAGGGGTTTATTCTTTTCCCTACAACTTGCTAGGTAATACATCTTAAGATGTTCAGTACTAGATGAGGTTGCTCTTTGTGGAACTCCAAAAGAAATGAAACAGAATAAAATTCTATGGTATCATTACTGTATCCCTAAATAAACAAATCTAAATTTGTTTAGAATGGCATATGGGCCAAATAACCATATTCCAAGCTGGCATAGACCTGTGTACCATGAGATTTTCCTGAGAACAAAAAAGTTCCATGCAGTTCATATCTGAACAAGGCAAAAGTCTTCAAACATCCTGTAATTTGTTTTTTAGCAAGGATCTTGGGAATAGTAGTGAAAGCCAGAAATAATTTGAATAAACTCAATCTTCATTTCAAAAAGATTCATGGGAGAATCAAGGTCCATATGCCATTGTTAAAAATGTCAAAGCAAGAGCTAAGGGTATAGAGATGACTAACCTTAAAATATTGGTAATCATATAAAATTTGTTACATGAAGTAGAGAGAGTACTATAATTGTTTCAATAAATCTATTTTAGACCGTCAAGTCACAAAATATTATGTTCTTAATTTTCCTAACTTGTTGATGGCTTCAGATTATTCCTCACATTTACTGAGTGTTTCTTGTGTTCCAGGCATTGTGCTAAGAGCTGGATAAAACAATGTCTATCCTCAAGGAGCTCGAGCTTGGTGATGACAGTTACTTATACATTTCATTCATATAAGTAACAGTACCATTATAATCTGTGATCTCAGAACTAAGAATTTAGGGTTGAGAAATGTGGATTGGTTAACCAAAAAGAGAGTAAAAGGAGCATAGGCTTAGAACTCAGAAAACCTTCACATAACGTTCAGCCCTGTCAATTACTACCTGTGTCCTTAAGGAGATTACTGAATCATTCTCAACTTCAGTTTCTTTCAGGGAGATCACATGAGCTGTGTACTATATTTTAAGACAAACAAAGTGCTATCCCTCTGTCCCCTTCCTCTCCTACAGTAGTGCTATAAAGGTTCCTACAGTTATCCAGCCCTTTTTCTCTTTTAATCAACAAGGGAATTGTTACTTGTGTGTCTATGGGTGTGTGTGTACATGTGTAAATGTCATTAAATAGCACTCTTTTCTTCTACCTGACTTTGGAATCAGCTGAGAGACAGATACAGGAATTAGATAATTGGAGGTTAGAGTAGCAGCTTTATTAGTTGTAAAAAGCTAAATTGAAAGAGATGACTTTGATATGTGGTCACATATCACCCCCTAATTTGATTGATTTACTCATCTAGCCACAGGTCCATTGAACACCCCCAGGCCTCCCTAAACAGATGCAGGCCTCATACTACTTAGCAAAGAGCAGACCAAATACAGGTCTCTGCAGATCTAACCAGGCAAAGGTCATGTACAGGACTAGAGCTAGGGTGCAGTGAATGAGGCACCTAGGGGGCAAAATTCAAGGTGACCCTAACTCTCAGGCTCATGATCATGTCTGCCTCTTGACCTTGAGTGTGAGGGGATGCTTAAATTTTGTGTTCCAGGTGCCTCACTAGTCCCTGGTGGACCATGTCCATTTCTTTTTCCTGAACTCACTAATCAGGTAAATCCCTCTTCCTCTTCTAGGGAGGTTGAGCATGGAGGCAAAGAAAGGCCAGGGGCATTACTCTAGTGAATGTCTTTGTACATGGAAAGAGTCTGGGGAAAGGACCTTCCCCCTAAAAGGGGTCATGGAAATGAAGTTTTTTGCCAAGGCTATGCAACCAGTGGAGGCTAGATCCCAGGACTCCTGATTCCTGCTCATAAAAAAGAAGATATCATGCAGCTTTGAGTAATTAAACCCATTCACTAGAGCACTCAATTACCAGGGTTGTTTTTTATTATTATAATCATATTATTATTATTTGCCTTCATGACTCTTCTAGATGACTTAAGCAAATTACATATTAAATTATTTATAAACTAATATAGCATGTAGTAAGATTCAAATGAAAAGTCCACATTCTGGAACCTGGGAATGCAACCTTATTTGGAAAACAGGTCTTTGCAGGTGTAATTAAAGATCTGAAAAAAATAATTAAGGATCTGGACATGAGCTCATCCTTGATTGTCTGGGTAGGCTCTAAGTCCAAGATAAGTTTCTTTATAATACACACACAAAAAACTAATAAATGGAAAAGAGAAGATCATGTGAAAATAGAGGCAGAGAATTAGGTTATGCAGTCAAGGAACACCTGGAGCTACCAGAAGGTAAAAGAGGCAAGGAAGAATTCTTCCCAGAGCCTTCAGAGAGAGTACAGACCAGCCAACACCTTGATTTTGGTTTTTGTTTGTTTTTGCTGACACCCTGATTTTGGACTTCTGGCTTCCAGAACTGTGAGAGATTAAATTTCTGTTTCTTAAGCCACCAAAGTTGTTATAATTTGTTACAGCAGCCCTAGGAAATGAATACATTATAAATATATATTGCCCTGTATTGTTATCTATTATTACAAAACTTAGTGGCTTAAAACAACATCTCACACAGTTTCTGTGGACCAGGAATTTGGGAACAGTTTAGTTAGATCATTCTGGCTTTGGTCTTTCCTGAAATTGCAACCAAGCTATTGGTCAGGACTTCTGATGACTTGGCTGTGGTGCCAGAGGACCTGCTTCCAAGATGGCCCACTTACAAGGCTGGCAAGTTAATGCAGGCAGATGGCAGGAGGCCTGAGTTCTTTGCCACGTGGACCTCTTCATGTTCTCAGAACATAGTGGCTGATTTCTGCCAGAATGAGTGAGCCAAGAGAGAACAAAGTGAAAGCTGCAATATTTTTTTGACTTAGCGTGAAGAATCATACACCATCATTTCCTCAACATTTTATTGGCCATACAAAGGAGACCATACAGGGGGATGAATACTGGTAGGTGAGGATCACTGATGTCCACCTTGGAGGCTGGCTGGCATAGGTCTTACAGTTTTCAGGGTAGGTATGGAGCCAGAATATTTTCCACCCAGTCACCTGCACCATTGTCTTTGGAGCCACAATGCTAAGCTATATAAAATATTCTTTGGAGTTGTGAACTTGAGGTATTACAAGTTATTCAAATATTCAGTTTGCTTTCATATTTTAGGCTAAACCACATAAAATTTGCTATCTTTTGTGGGTAAATAATTATCCAATACCAGCAATTTCATGTTTTCAACCTGCTACTTCGCTTATAGTCTAAGCTACCTCAGATTGATTTTTGATGTTATACATATAAAAACACTTTTCTTCAAACCATTAGTTAATCATACTTTTAAATGAAGAATAAGCTGTTTTTCAAGCACTCTAGTTATTTGAAATATTACTATGACTTCTATGTTCCAATGTATTATGTGACTTTATGGAAGTCAATGTACACCCCGGGGCCAATTTTCCTCATCCATAAATAGGGAATTGGACTGGATGACATCTAAGCAGACTTTCTGTGCAAAAATTTTTTAACATGTATGAGCCACTACCAATTCCTTTCTTAAGCTTATGGTAAGAAGAATGCATATTTGAGTTGTAAGAAAATGTCTTCAACTAAACATGATTATTCATTAACATGTAATATTAATAGTTAAACTCAAGGTTCCTAATGTTTTTCATTTCAGAGAGTCCAGAGAGTCTTCCTTCCTCCTTTGTTCTCTAGAAAGCATAGACTGCCCTTCAGTAAATCAATTTTCTAAATTTGACTTTCCGTATTTGACAACATATTTTGGGTTCACATATTTTATCATGTGCCAAGTACTGCATTTTTCATTTCCCACAGAATCAGGACAAACTGTACATCCCCTGCTGTGTCCAGGGCAGATCTGGCTTAATGTCAACTATGTTAATTGGTATATAGAAAACAGCAGCCCTATTTTTATCTAATTGAAAATCCCCACAAACATTCTCCTCTAAAGTAAAGCTATGTCAGTACAGAGTGATTTTATATTAAAAAGTTTGGCAGAGGTGTTTCCCCTGCCTCCATCTCACTGTGGCATGCAGAAACGCAGCTGCTTCCTGGCATCTTCCAGTATCGAAAATACTTAATCTCACTTTTGGAGGTTTAGAATTTTGTACTCAGAACTTTCTGTGGCCTGCCAATTGGAATAAAATATCTTCACTTTAAAGTGATATTTTTGAACAAAAGATTTACAGAACTATCTATAGGGCCTTATTTAAAAGGTAGTTTGAAATATTTTATTCTACTTTTAAAAAGTCTCCATGTTAAAAATTGCCCCAGGATGAGTGGATTATGTAACATAATTGCTTTAGTTAATTGGGATGTGGGAGGTGCGGGTGTAAAGGAATAAAAGGTAATGAACTTTGATAAATTTATATGCACAATAACAAGGTACCAGGGAAAACTTAATTTTATCAGACAGTGAATATATCTTTAGTGCTCCTTCAAAATTGTGTGCTGCCTCTTTAATGTTAGAATTCCCTAGGACTCTGTCTCACTCCTGGGAGCTCACTTCCAGGTTAACTTCATATACTCCAAGATTTTACCAACTACTTGTACACTCGTATTGTTTGGCCCTATAGCTCCAGCTTACTGAGAGCCACACTAATGTCCTATGGTATACCTGGCAGCTCCATCCAGGTGTGTTTTGAACACCTCAAAATCAGTATGTCCAGTCTTCCCATTTCTGATCTACATATAAGGAACTTAGAAGTTCCTACATGTAGGAACTTCTACTACTATATATGTTCTACTCGGTTGTTACAAGTAAAAAAAATGAATAAACTGAAAAACCAACTTTTCTTAGATCTGTCAGAGAAGGAAGGTCACAGGGTTTGCAAACAACTGCTCCCAGAATTGAAGACATACAGGCGAACACAGAGAATCACAACTTATCAGAGCAGAACCCCCCTAGCAGAAACCTCCACGGCAACCAGTGTGAGGATAGAAAACCTAAAATGTAATTAATAAACTGCTGGAGACACAAGCCTGAGAGCTAAAAACTCTAGGGAAACTCAGGCATAGCTTCCCTCACCCCCACTTTTGTGAGCTTTACCTCCAGGAGCTCTACCAGGCCCTCACAATGAATACCACAGAAAATTCTCCTGGTGCTTCCATCAGAAGGGGAAAAGGGACAATTTTGAAATATTACTGAGTATTCTCTTTTAAAAAAGATCTACCTGTAGGAGAAAGTACTTGTATTTTACCAGAGTCTAATCTGCTAGGTTAGACTCTAGAGCCTACCTACATGGGGGAAGGGAAATACACAACTCCAGCCCTCTCTGGTCATTCGGTCCCAGCTAAGGGGTGGGGTGGAAAACTGAGTAGCATGAATAGAGTTCACAATGTTTGTACACAGGCTCATCAAAAGCCTGAGACACAATCATAGGACTATACAACACTTCTTCTCTGATAACTTACCACCACACCATGAAAGGCCTTTAGCCAGTGCATTATCTCTGGGTTTCAACAAAAATGTATAAGAAATATTAAAAGGCAAAAACACAGTTTGAAGAGACTGAGCAAGCATCAGATCAGAATCAGGTAAGGCAGGGATGCTGAAATTATCAGACTGGGAATTTAAGACAACTATGATTGGCATGATAAGGGTTCTAATGGAAAAAGTAGAAAACATACAGGAACAGATGGATGATATAAGCAGAGAGATGTAAATTCTGAGAAAAAATAAAAAAGAAATACCAGAGATCAAAAATACTGTAACAGAAATGAATAATGCCTTTCATGGGCTCATCAATATATTGGATATGGCTGAGGAAAATCCATGACTAGACCCTGAGCTTGAGAATGACAACAGAAACATCCAAGACTGCAAAGCAAAGAGAAAAAAGACTAAAGGAACAAAACAGTATATCCAAAAACTATGGAACAACTTCAAAAGGTGTAACGTATGTGTAATGAGAACACCAGAAGGAAAAAGAAGGAAAAGAAAGAAATAGACTTCCAGCCAAGATGGAGGCATAGGTAGTCGCACTGCGCCTCCTCCCACAACCAAGATAGGGACAACAACAATATAGAAACAAAATAGCAACCAGAACTGACAGAAAATTGAAGTGTATGGAAGTCGGACACCCAAGGATTTAAAAATAGACACTTTCATCCAGACCGGTAGGAGGGGCAGAGTTGGGCCGGGTGAGGGATGAGCAGCAGAGACCTGAGCAACTGGGGTGGTGCGCAAGTCCACAGCAGGCAGACCCTGGGTGCACAAGCGGTGGTGGCTGGTGGGCCCCGGCCAGGGGGGGGTGACCGGCAGACCCTGCGAGGTGGCCATTGTGAAGCAAGGCACTGCGCCCAACTCAGGGTCCCAGCACCGGGAAATAGAGCTTTGGGTCTGACTGAAAAGGAAGGTCCCGCGGGGTGCACAGGTCCACCCACACCAGAATTGGTGCCAGAGGGGCCCAGTTAGCTTTCGGAAAGCGGCGGAAGGGTCTGAGGTCCTACAGAGAGCAGAACAAGCGCCATTGTTCCTTGTCCCACCCCACCCCCACATACAGCGTCGCAACCCAGCAACTGGGATGCACTGCCCTAGTGAACTCCTAAGGCCACGCCCCTCACTACAGGTGCTTGACAAGACCAAAAAAACAGCAAAGAGATGGCTCAAACAGGAGAAGAATTGAAAGCTCCAGAACCAATCCTTTTAAGCAACCAAGAGATAGCCAACCTATCAGATGCTCAGTTCAAAGCACTGGTGATCAGGATACTCACAGAACTGGTTGATTTTGGTCACAAATTAGCTGAAAAAATGCAGGCTACAATAATTTTAATGAAGAAAGATGCACAGGGAACCAATAGTGATGGAATGAAAGATGGGTCTCACATCAATGGAGTGGACCAGAAGGAAGAAAAAAATATACAACCTGAAAAAAATGAAGAAATAAGAATTCAAAAAAATGAGGAGAGGCTTAGGAACCTCTGGGACATCTTTAAACGTTCCAACATCCAAATTCTAGGGGTACCAGAGGGAGAAGAGGAAGAACAACAAGTGGAAAAGATATTTGAACAAATAATAAAGGGAAACTTCCCCAATCTGCCAAAGGAAATAGACTTTCAGGAAGTCCAGGAAGCTAGGGGAGTCCCAAAGAAGTTGGACCCAAGGAGGAACACACCAAGGCACATCATAATTACACTGGCCAAGGTAAAAATGAAGAAGAGAATCCTAGAAGCAGCAAGACATAAGGGGACAGTAACCTACAAAGGAGTTCCCATCAGACTGTCAGCTGATTTCTCAAAAGAGACCTTATAGGCAAGAAGGGGCTGGACAGAAATATTCCAAGTCATGAAAGGCAAGGACCTACATCCCAGATTGCTCTATCCAGCAAAGCTTTCATTTAGAATGGAGGGGCAGATGAAGTGCTTCTCAGATAAGGTAAAGTTCAAGGAGTTCATCATCACCAAACCA
>CM052543.1:50935794-50959774 GCA_028533065.1 Trachops cirrhosus | reverse complement strand
GAACAGGAACGGAACCACAGAAATGGAGAACACCTGGAGGGTTAGCAACAGGGGAGTGGAAGGAGGAGAGTGGGGGAAAGGTATGAAGAATAAGTAGCATGGATGGTAGGTAAAAAATAGACAGGGGGAGGGCAAGAATAGTAGGGGAAATGTAGAAGCTAATGAACTTATGACACATGTACATGAACTAAAGGGGGGGAATGTGGGTGGGAGAGGGTGTGCAGGGTGGAGGGGAAGGAAGGGGGGATAATAGGACAACTATAATAGCATAATCAATAAAATATATTAAAAAAAGAAAAAGAAAGAAAGAAGAGAGGAAGAAAGAAAGAAAAGGGAAGAAAAGAAAGAGAAAGAAAGGAAGAAAGATTGAAAGAAAGGAATAGAAGCAATATTTGAAGTAATAATAACTGAGAATTTTCCTAAATTAA
The DNA here is from genome assembly GCA_028533065.1 of Trachops cirrhosus. Classification (NCBI taxonomy): domain Eukaryota; kingdom Metazoa; phylum Chordata; class Mammalia; order Chiroptera; family Phyllostomidae; genus Trachops; species Trachops cirrhosus. The sequence continues at coordinate 50,959,346 of CM052543.1, read as the reverse complement.
TGTCAGACACCAAACTACAGATCCAGGAAGCTCAGGACACCAAGCAGAATATATGCCATAGAAAATTACACCAAGGCATGTCATATTCAAACTTTGGAAAATCAAATATAAATAAAAAATCTTGAAACAAGCCAGTGGGTGGGGAAACACCTTAACTATCAAAAACCAAAGATAAGAATTACATCTGACTTCTTAGAAACCATGCAAGCAAGAAGAGAGTGAGGTAAAAACCACTAACCTAGATAGCGAAATAAGGCAAGAAATGGTATACAAACTGGGAAGGAAAAAAAATAACACTGTCTCTGTAGATGACACAATGTCTATGAAGAAAATCTGAATGAATTGAAAAATAGAACCCTCCTGGACCTAAAAAATGATTATAGTTAAAGCTGCAAAATACAAGGTCAATGAACAAAAGTTATCTAGTTTCCTGTATTACAGCAATAAACAGTAGAAGTTGAAATTAAAAATGTATCATTTACATTAGTATACAAAAAATAAAATACTCAGGTATAAATCCAATAAAATATGTATAAGATCTATATGAGGAATGCTATAACATTCTGGTGAAGGATATTGAAAAACCTAAATAAATGGAGAGATAGTCCATGTTCATGGATAGGAAGACCCAATATTGTCAACATTACAGTTCTTCCTAACTGACGTATAGATTCAACATGGCCAAAATCCCAGCAAGTTATACTATGGCTACCAACAAACAGATTCTAAAGTTTATGTAGAGAGGCAAATGCTCAGAAAAGCCAACTCAATATTGAAGGAGGAGAGCAAAGTTAAAAGACTGCCATTACCCAACTCCAGGACTTGCTATATAGCTATAGTAATCAAATTGGTGTGCTATTGGCAAAAGAATAGACATATCAATGGAACTTCTGTTTTGAGACAAAAGAGAGGGCCACATAAAAACAAATTGTCTGATCTTTGACAGAGAAGCAAAGGACAAAGACAGTCTTCCATACAAATGGTGCTGAAAAAGTGGACATCCACATGCAAAAACAAACAAACAAAAAGAACATAGACTCAGACCTTATACCCTTCACAAAGATTAACTCAAAATGGATCTTAGACCTATATGTAAAATGCAAAACTACAAAATTCATAGTGGATAAGATAGAAAAACCTAGGAGAAAACCTAGGTAGATGGCTTTTAGGTACAGAAATGACTTTTTAAGTACAACACCAAAGACATTCACTAAGAAAAAAATTGATAAGCTGGACTTAATTAAAATAGTAGTAGTAGTAGTAGTAGTAGTAGTAGTAGTAGTAGTAGTAGTAAAACTTCTGCTCTGCAAAAGACAATGTCAAGAGAAAGAAAAGAAAAACTACAGACTGGGAGAAAATATTTGCACAAGATCCATCTGATAAAGGACTTAACCAAAATACACAAAGAACTCTTAAAATTTAACAATAAGAAAACAAACCAATTTTAAAAATGGGGAAAAGACCTGAATAGACACCTCATCTGACAAGACATATGGATGGTAAGTAGGCATATGAAACTATGTTCAATATCATATGTCATTAGGGAATCCAGAACACTGAAAACACCAAATGGTGGTGAGGACGCAGGATAACAGTCATTCTCATCCATTGCTGGTAGGAATGTAAAATGGTACATCTGCTTTGGAAGACAGTTTGCCAGTGTCTTACAAAACTGAACATACTCTTACTATACAATCTAGCAATCTTGCCCCTTGGTATTACCCAAATAAATTGAAAACTTAAGTCTACATTAAAACCTGCACATAAATGTTTATAGCAGCTTTATTCATAATTGCCACAACTTGGAAGCAATGAAAATGTCCTTCAGTAGGTGAATGGTTAAATACATGATGGCACATCCAGAAAATGGGGTATTATTCAGTCCCAAAATGGAATGAGCTATCAAGCCACAAAAAGACATGGAGGAAACTTCAACACATACTACTAAATGAAAAAAGCCAATCTGAAAAGGCTGTATAATTACAGCTATATGACATTCTGGAAAAGATAAAGTATGGAGATGGTAAAAAGATCAAAGGACAACAGGGTTGAGGGGGAGGGATGGATAAATAGGCAAAGCACAGAGGATCTTTAGGGCAGTGAAACTATTTTGTATTATACTCCAATGGTGGATATACATTATTATACCTTTGTCAAAACCCACAGAATGTGCAACACCTAGAGTGAACCCTTATGTAAACTGCACTTTGGGTGACAATAGTATGTCAACATAGGCTCATTGATTGGAACAAATATACCACTGTGGTTGTTAATAGTGGGGAAGGTTCTACATGTGTGGGGACAGGGAATATGGAACTTTCTGTTCTTTCCTCTTAATTTTTCAGTGAACCTAAAACTGCTATTAAAATATAAATTTTATTAGTTTAAAGAAATCAGTGTGTCCAAACTGCATACATCATTCTTTCCCTGCCACCCTCCCAATTTCTTCTGCCCCCAAATCCTCCTTTTCAGGGAATAGAATCATGATATATTCAGATAACCCCAGTCAAAAACCTAGGAATCAACCTAGATATTGTGTTCTCCCTTATCTGTTTCATGCAACCTCTTTACCAAGTCCTAAGCATTTTACTTTCTATCTCTAGAATCTAGACCCTTCGTTCCCTTTCTGCTGCCACTGACACAATGCCCTCAATCCACCAGCCAGTTTTCCCTTGATCTGTCCTTGGGCTAAGTGTTACGAACAAGAACAACTTTTTATGAGCTTTTCGTTTTCTAATATTCTATCAGACAACTGTAAACCAGGCCTAATGCAGACCATAAAATGTAAAGCTTAGCTATTCAGAACTTTCTTGATAACTTATAACAGGGCTTAATTAAATTAAAACCAAAGCATTATACAGGTAGAGGAATGAGGAAAGAAAATAATGGTTTAGGGCTCTGGGGCATCTTTTAATACATATATTAATTTAATTTAGAAAATGAAAGGGACCACTAAGATCAGTTAGTCCTTTATGACATTCCTGTACTTAGAGCCTTTTCAATGCACTCCCATTGCCTTCAGGACAATATCCAGACTTGGTAACCTGGCAGACTAGGTTCTTCACAATCCAGCCACTATCTCCCAACTTTAGCTGCCCCTATTCTGCATTCACCCAGTTGTTCAGGCCAAAATCCTAGGAGTCTTCCTTGTACAATCTCTTTCCCTTGAGCCACTGTCCCAAGATTCTACTCCCTACTGTTCAATCCACCAGCACATGCTATCGATACCACATTAAAATATACATCTAAATCTATCTGCTATTTTTCGTTCCTATGCCTTCAACTCTAATCCAAGGCAGTATCACTGTCTGCTCTTCTGGTCTAAAGCAATTCTTCATACAACAATGTACACAAAAATATGTATTTTCTGATATCATGCCATTCCTCTGTTTAAAACATCTGACGACTCTTCATTTCACTCAGAATAAAATCCAAATGCCCGTCAAAGCTCACTGCATTAGTTTCCTATTGCTGCTGTAACAAAATTGTCGCAAAGTGACTTACTCAAGAGAAATTTGTTCTCTTACCTTATTTTAGACTTGAAAGCTCCAGAAGGGAAGGGGCCTTTACAGTGAATGTTAGTAGCCTGGGCATGGATTGATTAGAATTTGTATACTAAGAGAATTACTACAACACTTGAGTCTATGCAGAATTACAGTTAAATTAGTTAATTTGTGGTTTTATCTTGTACCATATGGGTCTAAATAAGCTTTGTTAAGAAAATAAGAGCTTAAATAGTCTGTGGCCCTTATCATGGGATGGTACGGTTGATCATTTTAGGTTTTGCTTCATTTAATTTTGCAAATCATTACAGTTTTTGCTTCATTTCTCAGTCCCCCTTCTTTTGGTCAATATTTAGCCTAAGCTGGAAGAAAGACCATTATTTTTCTGGGGAAATGATCAATCCAGATCTGCATTGCTATTTGATAAATTGCAATAATGTATTTAGTTTTTCATGGCAGGCATACTGACCTCTATAAGTCTTAGGTCTTCTTGTTCTTTTTGGTGGGTGATCATTTATAAGTCATACAGCAGTGTCTGTGCAGCATCATCTAAGACTCTGAAGATCATAAACCTGGCAACTGCAATGCAGACACTAAGAAAACACTTATTAGAGTTTGAAAGGCATTTCAAAGCTATTTTCCTAAATTTAAAAAACTGGATAAAGGAAGAATGTGACATAATCTATTTGGATCTCCCTTATTTAACCAAAATTTTTCCCCTTTAATTTGAGTAGGGTTTGTTCAGTCTTACCAGTATATGAAGAATTTGTCCTATGTCTCGTCATTGTCAAGGACATATGTCTTGGGAATACCATGAGTAAAAGATAAGGATGCCCATTAACAACCTAGAATCTTAATCCAGATGAGGGGGAAGAAAATAGCCAAGAGGATAAAGAAGCAAAGCTAAGGAGATACCCATACAAAGAAGAATACCGCAATCTGTGGGGTCTTGGTAGGAAATAGCCTATTTCACGCAGTCATCAGCTTGTTCCAAGGATCTAGAGCTAGTGGTCTATTTACATGGGGCACCCAACTATGGATATTATCTAGATGCCTCAACATGCCTTAAAGTCATATCTCTGAGATCATCTCCACAGTCTCTTTGTCTTCTTTATTCATTTTTCTTTCCACACTGGCCTTGGTGTTTTGCAAACAGACTAACCTTGTTCCTTCCTGAGAGACATTCTACTTATCGTTTCCTTTATGCAAAATGATCTTCTTCCCATATTTGCATTGCCGATTCCCACAATCCACTCAAGACACATGTCACCTCCTTAGAAAGGCTTTCCTTTTTCATCCAATTTAAAGTTCTCTTCCCCTGTCATTCTTGATTTCTTTCACCATGTTTAATTTTTCTTCATAGCACTCATCACTTCCTGCATTTGTTTCATATTTATTTATTTTATGTCCGATATGCCCTGCTTGAATAGAGGCTCCATTCAAGAAGGTAGAATACTTATGCATTTTGTTCACTGATAGTTTTTGGGACCTAGAATACTACCTAGCATACATAGGTGCTCATTAACTACTTGCTGATTGAAAGAATAAATGAAAACCTCGCACACACCGTGTGAGCCATATAAAACTATCTGCACTTCTCAAATGGCTTCTTTTGCATACATGGTTTTCCTCTGCCTGGAATAACTTCTCCTTAATTCCCCCACAATTCCTAATCATCCTTCAAGACTCAGCTTTTGCATCACTACCTCTGAGAAACCTTTATTCATTCCTCTAAGAAGAAACAGGTGTTTTTTTTCTCTATTCTTATAGCACTCTATGCATACCTTGATGGCATTACTTAATACATTGTGTTAATATTTTGTCTAATCTCTGTATCCTGAGAATGTAACAGAATGCTTTGCCCACAGTAATTCTGAGTAAATGTTTGTTGACTGATTTCATTTATTGAGTGACAACTGTGTGTCAAGCATTATACTAGTTTCTCATATATATTATTTTAATGCTGACAATAAATCTGTAAGAAATTATCTTATTTTATATGTGAAGAATCTGAATAACTTTCATAGAATTTTGAACCTAAGTGTATCTGGTTCCAGATCTGGTACTTTTCCCATCTCTTCAAATGAATTCATGAATCTTCTTTATATTGCTAATACTTATTGGTCAAAATTCAATATCCTAATTTTAACATTATCATTTTTGGGGGGGAAACCCCCAAAGTCTAAATTCATGATTGATTACGAAGAAGTGACATGTAGCCTCATTCAAATTTATAAGGACTTTAATAGGAGAAACTTACATATCCGGGCAAAGCAGCTGCTTTCTCCCAGGTCCACCAGGAAGCAATCCACATTCTCCCAGGACTGGGTCTCTTTTTTATATGTGGTTAATAGTAAAACCATATGGTGGGCATATAGACCACCAGAAAGAGCAGTGCATTTCTAAGTTAGCAGATAACATCAGGCAGTTATCCACACTCTATACACTCATTATCCTCCTTGCTGGGGGCATGACATTTGTCTTTGGGCAGCATTCTGGCTTTCTGGGTAGTCAGCCAAGCCTGAGGCTACAGAAAGTTAAACAGTCACAGAAGGTTAAACAGAGAGGTCAACATTTCCCAGCTGTCTTTACTGCTGGAGCCATATTGCATCTCTGACTTCCCTGATATCATTAAAATTCTGATCTTATTTTAGTTCACTGTTGCATGTTTTAATACTTAATTGATTCAGCCTCTATAGGTTACAGAGAAGTATGCACCTCAGATATCTTAATGGCTCAGGTATCCTACTTTTTAAAAAAAATTATATTTTATTGATTATGCTATTATAGTTGTCCTGATTTTTCCCCATTTGCTCCCTTCGACCCAGCACCACCTACTTCCTCAGGCAATCCCCCACCCTCATTCATGTCCGTGGGCCACGTGTGTGAGTTCTTCTGCTACTCTTTTTCCTATACAGTACTTTAGGTCCCCATGGCTATTCTGCAACTACCTATTGTTACTTCTTAATCCCCTCATCTCTCACCCATTCTCTCATTCCCTCCTCCAATCTCTTTATCTTTAAACTTTGGCATTTCAATCATGATGTATCTTGGGGTGGGCCTCTTTCCATCTATCTTGTTTGGGACTCTCTGTGCTTCCTGGACTTGCATGTCTATTTCCTTCACCAAATTAGGGAACTTTACTTTCATTATTTTTTCCAATAGATTTCAAATTTCTTGCTCTTTCTCTTCTCCTTCTGGCACCTCTATGACACAAATGTTGGATTGCTTAAAGTTGTCCCAGAGGCTGCTTACACTATCCTCATTTTTTGGATTCTTTTTTTTTTTTTCTTATTATGATTGGTTTTTTTTCTTCCTTATGTTCCAAATCATTGATTTGATTCTTGGCTTCATCCAGTCTACTGTTGTTTCCCTGTAAATTGTTCTTTATTTCAATTAGTATATCCTTCATTTCTGACTGGATCTTTTTATGCTGTTAAGGTCCTCACTAAGATCTTTGAACATCCTCATGACCAGTGTTTTGAACTCTGGATCTGATAGATTGCTTACCTCCATTTCATTTAGCTCTTTTTCTGGAGTTTTGATCTGTCCTTTCATTTGGGCCATGTTTCTATGTCTCCTCATTTTGGCATCCTCCCTGTGTTTGTTTCTGTGTATTAGGTAGAGCTGCTTTGACTTTGTGTCTTGGTAGTGTGGCCTAATGTAATAAATGTCCTGTACAGTCCAGTGGCATAGCCTCCCCTATTACCCAAGCAGGGTACTTGAGGTGCACCCTTTGTGTGGGCTGCGTACACCCTCCTCTTGTAGTTGAGCCTTAGTTGCTGTTGGCAGATCAATGGGAGGGATTTACCCATGCCAGTCAACTGTAAGGATTGGCTGTGACCACTTACCACCAACCTCCTTCCTCTTTGGAGGATCAGCTACGCAGTGGCAGGTAGTGGTGCTCCAACATGGTCTGTAGTTATTCTCTGGGTATGCTGGTCCTAGGGTTTCCCAAGTGGTACAGGTCAAGATCAGCCCCACCTGTTTTGTCCAGGGTCACCCTGCCTGAGTTATAAAGCAATCTGAGATGGCTGCTACTCAGGCTGGGCTTAGGGATTTCTATGAATCTAGGCTGCTAGTTCCAGGCCTAGGACTCACTGAGCCCAACTGCTTCTTTTTTGAGAGTGTTTAGGAAGTTGTGAAGCATGAGCCAAGATCAGCCATTGATATGAAAAAGTAGCTTGGGTGAGCCAAGTTGGGTGGGTCAGAGTCTCTGGGGATCTCCAAGGTGAGTTAAACAGTGTTAGCCAGGTTGATGGAATCTCAGATATGACACCAGTCTGCCAGCTCAGTTTGGATGGATATGGTTTCTTTAATTCTGTAGTTATCGGACTTTCATTCAACGTGATTTCTCTCAGTTCTGAGTGATGGTTGTTCTATATTTTAGTTATAATTTTGTGTTGGTTGTGCGAAGAGGAGAGCCATGTCTGCCTAGGGTGCCATCTTGACCAGAAGTGGTATCCTACTTTTATTCTACTTCATAATTAGAGTTTTCCATGATGACTCAGGGTTAAGATTTGATTAATCTTCCCTTTTAAGGCATGGATTATATTTAACAGCTAGGCTACATATCATCTCTAAACAAGTATAAAAGGTCCAAATACACATTGCAATTATAAAATCAAAAGTCGCATTGAAAACTGAAAAATTCCTGAAAGAAAGGAAAGTGTGGTGAGAGTGTGTTAAGGATAGTAAGAGAGCCAAATACTATGTGAGAGAACTTGGAGGTTACCCTGGTTATTTCTTTTCAGCATGCTAGGTGGAGCAGTGTGCATTAAAGGCCATATAGAAGTTTATGACAAGGTAAAAGTACATGAACTAGTGTCATGAGACACTTAAGCCATGAGAACCTAGGCTCTAAAGTCAGACAGATCTGATATCTAATTCTAGCTTCCCCGCCTAATAGCCAAGCAAATTTAAGCAAGGCACTATACTTTTCTTAAGCCTCAATGTCTTCATCGGTAAAATGGAGAGAAAAGAAGTGTATTAAGCATGGTAGCTAATTTAAGAGGCATAATTTAATTTAAAAAAGTCAAATCCAACACAGGTTTTTCTGGTCATGCAGTTCTGGGCAGCATTCCTCCAAGGATTTATTTGGGGCCCCAGGGTTCTTCCATTTTGTGGTTTTAAACTCCTCTGAATTCTTTGAAGTCTTCATTCAGTGGGTAGATAGAGGGGGAAAGAGAATGTTCACCACGTGTAGGAGTTTTTACAGGTTCTGTGGGCCAAGCTTTAAAAGGCTTTCATCATTTCTGTCCACATTCTATTGGATAGAAATCAGTCACATGATCCCGATTCATTACAAAGGAGGCTGGGAAGTGTAGGAGGCTGAGAAGTGTAGTGTGTGCTCAGGAGAAAAGGAAACAGTTTGGTGAACACAGAATTGTCTCTGCCACATAAGGTCTTGAAGTAATTTTAGGGTTTAACTGAGATAGTGCATGTAATGTGCTAAGCACAAGGTGAGTTATTACTCACCTTCAGGAGAACCTGAATAAGGACCCCACAGTTGGAAGTGGAGTACTTACTCTGAGGTTCTAGCAATAGAGTTCAGCTAACATTCAAAGAAATGTCCTTACGTTTTGGTAAGGTTATGTAAGATTATGATATTTAACTAATGTGGCAGCATCAGGAAATATAAACATAGAAAGTTGAGGGAGGAAGGGTTTGCTAGGTGTTCATATTAACTTAGCTAACAGAATGTCAAAACATTATAATTTCGATGACCCTAATGTCTAAGAAGAGTGGGGATAGGGAGCTGTGAGCTCATTGGAATTGGGAAAGGGTGAAAAGAGAAGTAATAAGGAATAAAAATTTTGGTCAATCCTCTCTTCCATATTCTTTTTGTTGCTCACTTTCTTTTAATTCATAAACATTATAAAGGTTCATCAGGTGTGCAGAATATTTTCTTCTCATCTGCTGCCAGTTAAAATATTGTAAGAACTTTGCGAACAGAGACCATGTCTGTCTCACACATTATTATATTTTAGCATCTGGCAATGCCTAGCATTGAGTTTGCAGGCAAGATATATTTGTTGTATGAATTTAACCCATATTAGTGGTTGCTACAGGTCTTGCCTAAAGGGTCTAGGTAAAGTATCAGAAAGAAATGAGTTTTTAAATCTTGCTTCTGCCACTTTAATATCTGCGGGATTCTGGGACTTCTAAGACTTCTAAGACTTACCTTTTTTCCTCATATTAAATAGGCATAATACTTTTAGAGTTATAGCAATGGGAAAATGAAAGGAAAAACTTTGTGTATGTAGTGTTCCTAACCATAGAAGGCACTCAAAAAACCTGTTATACCCCTGCTGGCCATTTTAATTTGGGAACCATACTTTTTAATTTGGAGAACCTAGTAAATATTCTGTGCTATTCATGTTTTTCCTTCTGCTTTTGGTTCTGTTCATTTATAATGAAAAAAAAATAAGCTTCAAGATAGTGGTCAAAGTTCAGAGCTGATTAGAGCCCTGGGTGGAAACCTCAGTTGGTTAAAGCATCCTCCCGATATGCCAAGGTTGTGGGTTTGATGCCTTGTCAGGGCACATACCAGAATCAACCAATGAATGCATATATAAGTGGAACAAATTGATGTTTCTCTCCATCTCTATCTCTCTCCCCATTCCTCCTTCTCCAAAGTCAGTGAATAAAATTTTAAAAAAAGAACTGATTCCCAAAGCATTGATGGCTTCACCATTAGAACAGTATTTAGCACCTAGAGTAGTGCTTGAGGCATAGTAGGTGTGCAGTACATATTTTTGAAATATAGTGAAGGAATTAATAAAATACTGAAATAAGGATGATGCTCCAGACAATTCTGGGATGGACATGATGTAAGTGTGAAAAAGTGGACAGATTTTATCAAATGAGAGGTTTGTTTCCAAATGGGTGAATTTAAAATGTTTTCATTCATTCATTCAACCAGCACTTTCCCTAAGAATGAAATATTTAGCTATTGATAGTTAAACACCATGGTTATGATGACCTCATCAGAGGGTTTACCAGTGGAGAGGCTCAGTCCAACTGTAACCCATTCAGTGGAATCCATAGAGAAGTAGCAAGGATGTCTAACAAGTCTTGACGACTGGATAATTCCACTGCTAGAATAGAAACAGGGCAGCAAACTGGACACCAAACCGCAGATGGACTGCAGATGCACTGAAGGAAGTCATTACAATTTTGTGAAATTTGGGGCTGGCTTGACTAAGATGAAGCCTGCTGGTTTAAGAACTGTATGTTCTTGGCAAAAGCATGGTGTTGCAGAATTTCACCAGCTATAGTGGAAAAAAAGGGGGAGGGGCAAGAGAATGGGAGGATACCACAAAATTCATGATAAGATACATAAAATGTTAACTATCTATTAGCTTTGCCTCTTTTGAGAGTCACCAGATTAAAGCACTGTATGTAGATTTGGTTGGCAAGTGGTGTACACAGACTTTCTGAGTATGTCAGCATTTCATTTGAAACGAGCAGGATTACATAGGACTGTTGTGGTAATTTAACATTCATATAGATTTTAAAACATCCCAAAACCTGGGTTAAATGTGGGGCCCTAATAACATTTTAAAACTTTGTGAAATAGATCTGTATCTCATACAAGATTCATAGGATGCTATAATTCCTCTAAAAGGTCTCCAGGGTCGTGTCAATGTCTTCTTTCCCTGAAAAATCTGTTTTACACGAGAGAAAAGGGGAGAAAGATTAAATAAACCAGGGGAGATGGTAGGTAGTGATGCCTCAGTTTTTGAATCGGACTTCTCACTTCCTTCTATGGTCTGGATCTTTAATCACCACCATCAGTTAATCTTACAAGGTTCAAGCTAATCTCTGGTTGACATCATCCTACTTCTTCCTTTTCCAAATTCCAGTGAAACTATGTGTTTCCTGTCCTGTTTGACGCCCTAGAGAAAGAATAGTGGCTGGTTAGTATCTAAATTTAGACAGGCAGCAACGCGTCGAGTTTTCATAGACAAACAAAAACAGGTGACATTTCCAAGTCGCCCAAGAAAAGGGGAAAAAAACCCAACCCTCCTGGAGTTATTAGTAAGCAGGGAGCGCTTCTATAGTTCCACAAGAGGGAGAGGCCTGGGGGCAGGCTCAGAAAATGGGCCCACTGAAGTCCATTTCCTTTTCCTTAGGCAGGAGGATGGCCTGGGGGTGGGGGGTGCATTCCTAAACATATTCCTGATTATGCTAGGGAAGCCTGGGAAACCAGAAGTCTGACAGCTCCTTCCTCCCGGGGTGCTATGAAGGCAGCTGCACCTCCTCTTTGTCAAAATACTGGTTTCAACCATAGCCACTAGGACAACCTCGCAGTGGGGTGGGAAAGGGGAGTGGCCGACCCCAAGAGCACCGAACTCAACGCCCCTCCCCCCGCCCCGCCCCCTCTCTGTGACCCCAGCGGACTCATCCTCTGGCGACCTGTTGGCAAAGAGTATCACGTGATGCGGCCGGCCCCGCACTCCCCGCCCCCCGCCTAGGGCGGCCCTCTTGTTGCGCCCGCCGGGCGGGTTCCAGCACGTTACAAGCGGGCACCGCCCCGCTCTTCCCTCGCTGAGCGAGGGAGGGCGGGCGTCTAAAAGGAAAGAGAAGGAGAAGGGGCGGGAGAAGGAGGAGGGGCGGTGCTCGAGTCACGTGACCCTGGGCAGCCCGGAAAGCTCCGAGGTGGAGCCTGGAGCCGCCATTTTCCTGCAGCTGCCTGTCCCTCTTACTCTGCCCGGCTCCAGCTGACCAGGGGAGGGGTGGGCTGAAGTGAGGCGAGGGTAGGGGAGCACCCGGCACCGTGCCTGACCCCGCGGGTGACACGAACCGGTTCTTTCCGGCCTGGGTGGCAGCGCGCGGCCTTGAGCCCCGCCCCAGGCCGGCGGGCGGAGGAGCCGGTGAGGGTAGGGGGTGCGGTGGGGGGTGGGGGTCCTCCGGCGCTTGGGGGTCCCAGTCCCCGCCGGCTGCGGAACGGGAAGGGTGGCGGAAAAGCCGCAGAGATGTCCGGCCAGAGCTTGACGGACCGTATCACCGCTGCCCAGCACAGTGTCACCGGCTCCGCGGTATCCAAGACAGTATGCAAGGCCACGACCCACGAGATCATGGGGCCCAAGAAAAAGCACCTGGACTGTGAGTGAAGCTGACGGCTGCGCCGCGACCCGTGTCTTTCCTTCTCATTTCTTACCCCTCCTTTAGCTGCCTTTCCCCTCCCTGCGTCTTGTCTGGCACGGCGGGTCCTGAGCTTGTTCGAGCTGTATTTTCTTTCCATTACACCTGCCTTCACGGTTTCCGTTCCCTATCTAAAAATCCCTGACAAGCCACTCCCCTCCGGGTTCCTTGGGGACCCTAGCTTCTCTGACGGTGCGCCACGGTGCCCCAACGTGGCTCGCCACCTGGCCTCTCACCTCCCTCCTTACTTCGTGTACTGCAGCCTTCCCTTTCATCCCACCCTAGTTGCCCTTTCCTGAGCGTCTCCCCGCTTGCTCCCGGTCTCACCGTCCCATTGTTTCCCATTAACCTTCTTCGGGTTTCCGTAAACGCCTGCTGGCTTGAACCCGAATCCCTTTTTCTCCGCAACCATGAGGGCTGCCTCCCTTCAAGTGATTCCCACTTCGTTTCATCCGGTAGCCTCTTCTCCTGTCCCTGGGTTGCTCTCCCACCTTTGGAACCCTCACTTATGTTACTTTGCCTGTGTAGTTTCAGTTAAATTCCTCTTTTATTTTAAATATCATGCTCAATACCCGACTTTAATACCAGATTACTTTCTTCGTTGAGGTGGAAATAAAGGGATTCCGTTTGGTTTAGGGAAAGCTTTGTGGAAAGTTGGGATATTTCATTGCCTCTGGTGGAATTTAATCATTGTATTTTCCTTTTTTGTTTGGACTGGGGTAAGTTGTGAATGTCGTCGGGCAAGCCCCCGTCCCCCCCCCACCCCCGCCTTTGTGTGTGTGTATGTGTTTGTGTGTTTATGTGTGTGTGTGCGCGCGCGCTAATGGGGATATGGGAAAAGGTTTGCTAATACTGGTATCGATTCCTGGAACTGTTAAACCTGGCAGTTTGAATTTAGAGGCTTGAGTATGCAGCACAGACTTTTGGAATTCAAAATGGATTAATAGTCAAACCTACAAATAACATACATGTTTTTAAAAACTTATGAAAAATGTTTGATGATACTTGAGTTTGGACTTCGCTTTGATTTTATGCTACGTATCTTTTGGGGGACTAGCCTTTTTTAGGCGGGGTAATATTATCTCCATTCACTAATTTACATACAACCTCTAGACCTAACTCCTCCCAACTTTTTCCGAACCTGGAAGCTACCTGTAATATCCTCCTTTTTCTTTCCACTCCTTTACGTCAAGGTACAAAGCTCAGTAGATTACTCAAGCTTTGACTCAATGGAGTTTCGACCTGAAACTTTTTGGGGCAAAATAGGGAAATAGGTGGCTATAAGAAGTTCCTTTTTTTACTACTCTGACTGACTTAATCCTGCATGAAAGTTACTTTGCTTTACTGATAGAAGCAAGAGTGTGCACGTCCTGAAAGGAAATTCACTGACAGGAGTCCTGTTTTGATTTCTTTTTTGAACTTTGGCCGTAAGGCTTGAACTTAAAAAAAAATGTACAAAATATGAATTCTTCCAAGAATACTTTGCTCATGAAGTACAGCTAAAACAAGTTATTGCTACAGATAAACCCATTACTCACTGTAACTGTTTCCTTTGCTGGAAAAGTAAAAAAATACATATATCATTACTGCTTGGTTCTTTTCTGTGGTGTGCAAGTCATGCAGGCTGCTTTTTAACTATCAGTCGTTGCCTGTGTAGAGAATGCAGACTATATTTAAATAGTGACATTGTAATACACAAATTAATTTAATAAAAAAGCAGTGAAACTAAGTGATTTCTTTTTATTATCTGATATTTGGAGTAGACATTTGCACTGTTTATATCTCTTCAAATGACTACTTGGCTTGCTTTCCCCAACCTTATGGTATGCCCTAACACTGTTAATTCTTTTGTTGTTTTTTATTTTTCTTTTTAGTGATAGGGATGTGAAGAAATTACTTGTAACTGTGAACTATGAATTGTCCTCTTCCCTTACTTCAAAATAATAAATTATAACAAGAGTAAAGTTTTTAAGGGTTCTTAAAAAGGTTTTTTGTCATACTTCAAATTTAGCAGTTCCTTTAAATATATTGCTAAGAAGGTCAGAAAGTAGGCTAGGTTAGGATGGTAATACTTACTTGGAGATTTATGGATGTTAACCTTTTCTCTTGTAATAGAAGCTATTGCAGATGCTAGGTGGGATTAAGTTTGTAGGGTACTCTCATGTTTGTAGTTCTTTTTCTCTACCACTTGTGTTTATAGACTCCCACTTACTTAGAACTTGAGTATTACTGGTAATGTTTGATTTTTTAAAAAAATTTTATATAAATAAGGATCCCTTACTGTTTCTTCTCAGTGAGGTTTTTTAAATATAGTGATATTATTTTTCCTATGTTTAAAATGCATTTCTAACCAGTTCTTTCACTAATGAAGTAACTTTCAGTCTGACCAATGAGTGGTTTTTCTAAACACCTTCCATATACACTTTAATGTACTTTGAGAAAATTAAAAAGGCTATCACAGTTCTGGGTCTTCACACCATGCATTTTAGGCTTTAATGTAGGGATGATTTTTCCTCTTACAGGAAGTTTTCTTTCTAGTGAAAGCTAAGTTTTGTTGCATCTTTTAATGTCTGCCCAAACTGTTGCCTACTTCCTTGAACCTAATGAAAACTATTTCATTATTTATTTATTTTGGTAAATTCATTTTCTAGATGTTTTTAACAAAAAGATGCTTAGGATTTTTCCCCTCTAAGACTTTAGAGTGTGGATGTAGTTCTATGTTCTTCCCTAAGATCTTTCTTATTAGGAAGTGATTATTATAATGGATGAATTGAGGGCTTAATTGATGCTATATTTTACAAAGTCTGTCTAGAAAGCATCCAGAAATGTATTATGCAAAAGAGAGACATTTATTGAAGAAGATAAAAGATAAAAGAAACATTGCTCATAGGACAATGACATCTCAGTCTCCTTCAAAGTAGGCACCTTGGGATCTCACACAGTTCTCCCACTCTCCATCAGTGGCCCTGTTGTATTTTCCTGAGTCTCATTGAGGGTCTGAAATTTCTTCCCTTTCAAAGGTGATTTTAGATTTGGGAAAAGCCAGAAGTCTCAGGGTGCCAAATCTGGGCTGTAGAGTGGCTGAGTTACCTGAGTGATTTGATGTTTTGCATGAGCACCAGATGTGATGCATGAGCAGGTGTGTTGGCGTGATAAAGCTGCCTGCCAATCACCAGTGGCCCATAGTTGTGACCTTTTGAATCATCTGAGTAGTTTCTGTGGAGGAATGTTCAAGCTTAATGCAAAATTTGATGCAGATTCATTGCTCTACTTGCTTGGTCATTTTGAATGTGGTGGCCACACAGTACATATGCTCACTCAACAGCATCCTCAGCTCCCACTGACTAGTACGGTGAAGTCGTAATGGTTCACACATGAGCATTCCAGTCCACTCTCTTTGGCTGCCAGGTTACATCGATGTCACACAAACTGTTCTTGTTTTATTAACAATGGTCATATACTTGCTTAAGAAAGATCGTTTGCTTTGCTTATAGGTGTCAATAGATGGTACTGTTTCTTAGTGTACTCTGGTGTGAATAGAGTTGTCAAACTTGAAACATATTTGTAAAAATGACCATGATTTACATTTAAGTCCAGGGCTCTTGTGGCCATGATCAAAGTGGATGACTAGCAGCCTGTAAGAGTTCAAACATAAATTTTAAGGACTTAAATTTGCCAGGCACTTACTAACCATTGTCTAATTTAACCTTCTCAGTTGTGGGAGAGGCAAACTGTATGTATAGAAAGTAGTCTCTAACTCCATTTAAAGAAGGCATGGAATGCTTAAAACATCCATAATGATCGAAGTATAGACAAATACAATTTTTAAATCTATAAATTCTTAGTTAAAAAATTTTATTTAACAACCTTTAGTCTTATTTTTTTATATGAATAATTTTCTTTATACTTATTTAATTTATGGTCCTTGGGCACTTATATTGTGACATGTTTCACTGGAATGTAACATTTACGTTAATGGCTGTAATGACTTCACTTTTTTAACCATATTTTTCCCAATTAATATTCAGGGATGTCATTCCAGCTACCATCTACCTTATATTTTCTGTAACAAAATCATGTTCTTATTTAAGCACCTATTACAGAGGTGGTAAACACAAGGCCCATGGGCCAAATCCAGCCCTCCACCTTGTTTTATCTGGCCCACACCTTCTTTCTACCCAGTGACAATTCTGAGCTCCTTGCCCCTAGTTAAGGAGTAGTTACATTTATACAATCCTAAAATTACATTTGGCCCTTTGAAAGCAACCGCAAGGCTGTTGTGGCCCCCAGTGAAAATGAGTTTGATACCCCTGATTTATTATAATCATATCTCTATGGTAGATACACAATAGGTATTTGTGTAGATCTAGCCCTACCTAATTTTAATTGTGGAAACTTTTTTCAAAAGTAAGAGTTTGTGAATCTTTTGAATATATACAAGGTGAATTGTATTTGAATTAGTGGTTTGTGTAACCATTGAAAATATATAGAAAAAATACAATAAAATTTAAAAATATTTTTTATTTTTTTACAAGTATTTATTTTTCACAAGTATTCTTTACTTAAAGAAGGAAATATAAGATATTGAAATGTACTTGAAGTAATTACCTTTTTAGGTAGATACCTTGATTTTTAATGTCTTAAGGATATCCAGTGGTTGCTTTGTGTACATATTGTCAAGAAAGTATGTGGTAACCAGGATTTGATTTGCAAGAAGATGCATTTGAGGATGATATATCATTATTTGACCTATTCTGTCACTTAGTTTTTAATAGTCTGAAATACAGAAAATGGTAATGGAGTCAATGAAGGTGCTAAGGTGACTCCAGTGAAGGTGGAGTCAATGATAAGATTTGATTACATCAAATGACGGATGTCAAATGCCTGAGGTATATAGTAGAACTCCATAAATGTAAAGTGTTTTTCTCCTTGATATATCTAATTATGTTTCTGAATAATAAGTATTTTAAAAGAGAAACTCTGAATAGAACCTGACAGCCATTTTGGTATCTCTGATTTATAATTAACAAATTCTAAAATATCTTTGTGGAGTAATTAGGCTTCACTGGTGGACC
Organism: Trachops cirrhosus; assembly: GCA_028533065.1. Taxonomy (NCBI): domain Eukaryota; kingdom Metazoa; phylum Chordata; class Mammalia; order Chiroptera; family Phyllostomidae; genus Trachops; species Trachops cirrhosus. The sequence goes on along the minus strand of CM052543.1, from coordinate 50,941,618 downwards.
TGAGTTAAGAAATACTATTAGATTAAGAGGGTTCCAGCCAAGATGGTGGTATATGTAGATAAGCTTGGCCTCCTTGCACAACCAAAAGAAGGGAACAACCAATTTAAAAACCAAAAAAAACCAGAACTGCCAGAAAATCGAACTGTATGGAAGTCCAACAACCAAGGAGTTAAATAAGAAACATTCATCCAGACTGGTAGGAGGGGCAGAGATGGACAACTGGGGCGGAGAGGACGCATGGTGAGGCAGCAGCTGGTGGTCTTGGTGATCCCACATTGCATGAAGATGAACTGGGAAGAAAAACTTCCCAGGAGTGAGACAGACTTCACAAACCAGGGTTCCAGTGCCGGCTGAAGCCTCAGAACCTCTGGCTGTAAAAATCTGTAGGGGTTGTGGCGATTGGAGAAACCACAGTCTCTTGAAAGCAGGGAGAGAGCTGAGCAAGCAGCATTGTTCCCTCTCTGACCTCCCCCACATACAGAGCCACAGCCTGGAGAAGTGAGTCGCCCTGCTCTGGCGAATACCCAAGGCTCTGCCCCTTACAATGTGACAGGTGCACTGACATAAAGAAATATGGTCCAAATGACAAAACAGATCAAAACTCCAGAAAAAGAACTAAGTTACGAGGAAATAGCAAACCTATCAGATGCAGAGTTCAAACCACTGGTAATAAGGATGCTCACAGAAATGATTGAGTATTGATGCAAATAGGGGAAGAAGTGAAGGCTATGCAAAGTGAAATAAAGAAAAATATACAGGGAACCAACAGTGAAAGGAAGGAAACTGGGACTCAAATCGATGATTTGGAACAAAAGGAAGAAATAAACATTCAAGTGGAACAGAATAAAGAAACAAGAATTGAAAAAAATGAGAGGCTGAGGAACATGTGGGACAACTTTAAATGTTCCAACATCCAAATCATGGGGGTGCCAGAAGGAGAAGAGGAAGAGCAAGAAGTTGAAAACTTACTTGAAAAAATAATGAAAGAAAACTTCCACAATGTGGCAAAGGAAATATATATACAAGTCCAGGACACTCAGAGAGTCACAAACAACTTGGACCCAAACAAGAACACACCAAGACACATCATAATTAAATTGCCAAAGATTAAAGATGAGGAGAGAACTTTAAAAGGAGGAAGAGAAAAGGAGACAGTTACCTACAAAGGAGTTCCCAGAAGACTCAGCTGATTTCTCAAAAGAAACCTTACAGGCAAGAAGGGGCTGGAAAGAAGTATTCAGAGTCATGAAAAGCAAGGACCTACACCCGGGTTACTCTCTCCAGCAAAGCTATCATGTAGAATGGAAGGGCAGGTAAAGTGCTTCCCAGATAAAATCAAGTTAAAGGAGTTCATCATCACCAAGCCCTTATTATGTGAAATGTTAAAGGAACTTACCTAAGAAATAGAAGATCAAAAACTATGAACAGTAAAATGACAACAAACTCACAACTATCAACAACGGATCCTAAAAATAACAAAATCTAAGCAAACAACTAGAACAGGAACAGAGTCACAGAAATGGAGATCACATGGATGGTTATTAGCAGGGAGGGGGAGGGGGAAAAGGTACAGGGAATAAGAAGCATAAATGGTAGCTACAAAATAGACATGGGGAGGTTGAGAGTAGTATAGGAAATGGAGAAGCTAAAGAGCTAATATGTACAACCCATGGACAGGAACTAAGGGTGGGGGGGAATGTTTATGAGATGGGGGGTATCAGAGGAAGAGGAATAAAGGGAAGAAAAAAGAATGGGACAACTGTAATAGCATAATCAATAAAATATACTTAAAAGAAAAATACTATTAGACTTCACATTTTTTATTTTTGTAGCAATGCTTTTTATGTTTACTATATGTTTTATATATCTGAATCATTTTTAAAGGTGTCTTTGAGTTTAATTTACAAGTACTGGATGAAAAAATGAAACCATATGACTTGACGTTTTTGTTTTCATTTGACTTGTGAATAATTGGTATAAAATATTAGATATTTTAAAAGTATATTAATTGTTAAAAATCCATTTTATTGTCACAATTGCTTTAAATTGTTTGTTTTGAGCCTGATTATCTTTTTGATATTTGATGTGAAATTTCACCATTAATGCAGATAACGTCACTTCTGTTCTCTTTTCTTCTGTTCCAAAGTGCTTAATTCCATGATTTCTCCCTTAAGGTCAAAGAAGAAAAATAAACTTAAAGGCTCCTTGGCAAGAGGTTAGAGCCCTACTGAGAAGAAGTAGGGTTACGTTTTCAACCGAAGGCTTTTAGTATTTGCTGTTCCTGTTCTTTTTGGTGGCTGAAGTGGCATTTCCGTTACTTTGTGTTCTGTTTCAGTATGTTCCCATGTAAGCTGCTTTATATATACATTTCTCTAGAGATTTGAAATTTTTGGATTTGACTTTTTAAAAATTTTGTATGTTTATTGTGCATATGGTTCTTTTCAAGAAGAATTTCTGGGCAATTAGATTGTACTACTGATATTCCTTTAAAAGGAAATTTTGATGAACCTAAACTTTTGTATGAAATAGTTCAGAGTTGTAGTTTTCAGATTACCATAATATTTAAGGATTTCTTGTTATATTGGAATATAGTAGAAATGCAGCGAGACTTTGTTTTTTGTGTGTATGCCTAGATTGATTTTATATTTATTTAACAAATATTTGTGCGGGGCACTCAACCATACTGATCACTCTACATTTATTAACTAGCTTATCTCTTTCAGTAACTTTGTGTGAGAGATTTTATTATCACCATTTTACTAATTTGCCTGTGGTCACACAGCCAAAAAGAAGAGAATTGGGATTTCAACCTAGGTAGTCTAGTATCAGGTCTCTGCTTTCATTTTAGTATGACTTCTTATTTAGTGCTTTTCTATTCCAAGAAATGAATAAACCATATTCATTTATTCATGGCAGTGCCTTGAAGTGTGGTCCTAGGACTCCTGGGAGTCCCCGAAGCTTTTTCAGTAAATTTTGAGTTAAAAACTATATTTGTATACTAAGATATTATTTGCCTTTTCTATTTTCATTCTTTCATGAGTGTACAGTAGAGTTTTCCTGAGGTTGTGTGGTATGTGATATTGCAGCAGATTGAATGCAGTAGCAGATAATGAAAATCAAACTGTTTCCTATTAAGCCAGATAATAAAGAGATTTGCAAATGTTCTAAATGACATTGTTCTAAATTTTTATTTTGGAAAATACAGTTATTTTCATGGAAAATATTAACATATGAGCTTTTAAAAATGAATTAATAAATATTTTAAGTTTTCTCAATCTGTAATGGTAAATATCAATAGAGGAAAACCACATAACCAAAAACTTTGGGGGTCCTCAATTTTTAACATTGTGAAAGTTCCGAGACTAGAAAATGGCAACTAAGGAAGAGCGTGTATTACAGGGGAGAAAAGGATTCTTCGAGAGGAACTAGTTTTAAGAGGTTCTTTAAACTCTCAGAGTAATTTTGGATTTGATTCGGTGATTTACAGTGACCCAACCATTGGAGGACTTTAAGCAGGAGATGTGGGATAATCCTTTGATTATGTCATACATTAAGTATATTGGAAGGAATGTGCTGTGTGACTTGGAAAGGGGACTGCTGGAGACAAAAAGAGTCTAACTTGAATGTGTTTTTTTCCCCTTAAAAGGCCTTAATAAAGCTTGTCATTATTTGGGACTCTTGATTCATTTTTCTTTCTGACTTTTTTTTTTAAACATCTTGAGTTATTTCTTTTCAGCCAAGCATGTTAGGTGTCAATTGTCTCAAATAAGTTCTTGATCCCTGAACTATTAGACTTTGCATGTACTATTTTTTTAGCCTCAAAATTTCTGTTAGATTTTGCACCTACCATTATTTATCCTCAAATATCTTCATCTCTCTCTGTCAAAACAGATCCATCCTTCCTTTAAATTAACTTGGTTTTGTTGTCATTCATATTTATAGTAACCTCTTTCATTACTGAATAACTAACTTCCACTGGTCTTATCATTCCCACTGGTTTGACCATTGGTCAAACATTCTTGTCACTATTTAAAGTTTATAATTTTGTTTATCCTTAGTTAGTATCATACTTTTATACATATTTTGGGTTCACGTATGCTTTCTCTGTGGAATAGGAACTGTTCTCTTTGTACTGTTTTATATTTCTTCCCACGATACCTAATCAGTAATCCTGTGGGTGCTCAGTAAATATTGAATGATTACCTGTAATCTCCTTTCACAGCTCAGACTTTTCCATGAACAATTTACAGACATAACATAGAGATCTATTCTGACATTTTAGTATTTTATATATATATTATATATATATATATATAGTGAATTGGTAGCACTGATAAAAACGTAAGTTGCTATGTCATTCATGAAACACATGTGGTATTAAGAGGTCTGGTTTTGTTTAGCTTATTATGTGGTGTGTCCCAAAACATTGTTATAGCAAAAAGAAAAATTTGTTGAGAGGTGGGTTGTAAATGTTCAGTTTGAAAACTATATTAAAATGGATGTTTTGAGGATATGTTCTAGAAAGTATTGTAGAAATTAATTTTAAGAATTAAAAAAGGGTCCAGAAATAGATTTGAAATTTTTACCAGAGCTGCTTCCTTTTACAGCTTCAGGAGGTGCTTATCACATTGTAGTCTATGTGTATTGTGCCTCCAGAGTATAAATGTATGGCAGACTTACTTTAGAGGTAAGGAGGGATAAAGTACACCTAACAGATAATCAAAACATAAAAGGGAAGAAGTGATCCTTAGAATGAAGCCTTGTAAGTTTGAAGCAAGGGCTGGAATGATAGTAGTGATAGTAGTGATAGTTGTGATAGTTGAAACACTAAACCTAGACCATTAGTTTATGCCAGGGGCTAGTGGGAATAGCCAAAAGTTTTCTCTGAACATTTGGAATTTCAGCAGTGATTTCTCAAAACATTCTGGTGTTTATAGTCATAAACTTACTACTTGAAACCAACCAAAGTATTGTAATTTTGCCCAAGGGACATGACTTCCAAGTAGGGTTGAGGAAGCTAGAAAAGGTTTCCAAACTTGTCTCAATAAAGGTTGCAGATATACTTTACCTGTGACTTCATAGGGTGTACTCGGTTGCTGTGTTTTACTGTACCTGTTTCTACTGATTAATTACATAATTAGTATATTAATAATCAGTCTCATGTGACTATAAGCTTTAAGAACAAGGGTCTTGGTTTGTATCTTTAAAAACTTCATGTGCTGGTAGTAGAGGTAGTTATCTTGTGAATACTTAACAAATAGAAATGTACCTTTTAAATATAACATGCAAAAAAATTTTATTGTAATTCAAGTATATACCAAAACGTAAATAGCAGGTGGTATTCATACTGGAGAGGATTGGCAGACCTTTATGATGTACTTGAAACAGTTGTTGGCAATTTCAAAAATTTATATGGAACCATAAACAACCCCGAATAGCTGCAGCAATTTTGAGAAAGAAGAACAAAAGTAGAAGGGATCACAATACCTGATATCAAACTATATTACAAGGCCACTGTAATCAAAACAGCCTGGTACTGGCATAAGAACAGACACACAGGCCAATGGAACAGAATAGAGAGCCCAGAAATAAATCCAAGTCTCTATGTTCAATTAATATTTGACGGAAGGGGCAGAAGCATAATATGGAGTAAAAATAGCCTCTTCAACAAATGGTGTTGGGAGACCTGGACAGCTACATGTGAAAAAATGAAACCCGATCACCAACTTACACCTTACACAAAAATAAATTCAAGGTGGATAAAAGACTTAAATATAAGTCATAACACCATAAAAGTCCTCAAGGAAAACACAGGCAGGAAAAT
>CM052543.1:50889878-50935294 GCA_028533065.1 Trachops cirrhosus | reverse complement strand
ATGCAGCAGAAAGAAAGAAGGAGCTCCTACCCTTTGTGACAGCATGGATGGAACTGGAGAGCATTATGCATTATGCTAAGTGAAATAAGCCAGGCAGTGAAAGACAAATACCAAATGATCTCACCTTTAAGTGGAACCTAATCAACAAAAGAAATGAGCAAAATATAACCAGAGACTTGGAAATTAAGAACAAACAGACGGTAACCAGAGGGGACAATAGGGAGAAGGGTTTTCAGGAACAACTATAAAGGACACATGGGTAAAACCAAGGCAGGTGGAATCAGTGGAGGGAGGTGGAGATGGCTTGGGTGGGTTGGGAGTGGTGGGAGGGAAAGGCAGACAACTGTACTTGAACAACAATAAAAGATAAATAAAAAATAAAATTGCAGAAATTTAATTCATACATGGTATTGAATGATATGAAATATTGTCACCTAACTAAAGCTAATGTGAAAAGGGGATCGTGATGTAAAGTGATTTTTTTTGCAGTTTTTAAATTGAGATATATATAATTCATATAACATAATGGGTTTTCTTATTCAGAACATTTCATATAAATGGAATCATGCAATATGTGCCCTTTTATGTTTTTTTTCCACTTAGCATAATGCTTTCTAGTTCATCAATATTGTAGCACTTTTTTCTTTTTTTCTAACCTAATTATATTATCTTGTGTGGGCATACCATATTTTGATTATCCATTTACCCATTGATGAACATTTGGGTTGTTTACTCCTTCAAACCCACTAAGAGTAATACAGCTATGGACATTAATGTACAAGTGTTTGTGTGAACATGTGTTTTCATTTCTCTTGCATAAAATCTGGGGAGAAGAGTTGCTGGGTTGAGAAATTATATGTTTAACTTTTTGAGGAATTACTAGACTGTTTTCCATAGCAGCTGTACCATTTTGCATTCCCAACAGCAATGTGTGAAGGTTCCAATTTCTCCACACTTTTGTCAACACTTGTTATTTTCAGGCTTTTAAAATACTTAATTAAAAAAATTTTATTGTAGTCATCCTTGTGGTGGTTAAGTGGTATCTTTTGGTTTTTGATGTGTGTTTACCTAATGATTAATGATGTTGAGTATCTTTTTACGTGCTTATTGACCATTTTATATCCTTGAAAAAATGTCTGTTCAGATTCTTTGCCTATTTTAGAATTTGGTTCTTTTTATATTTGGGATGTTAGAAAAGTTCTTTACAAATTTCAGATACTAAATTCTTACATGATTTGCAGATACTTTTTCCCATCCTGTGGCTTGTCTTTTCACTTTCTTGATAGTGCCCTTTGAAAAAAGTGTTCGATTTTGTTTAATTTTTCTATTTTTCTTTGATTATGCTTTTGGTATAATATCTAAGAAATCATTGGCTAATCCAGGGTTATACCAATTTATACCTAATCCTACTCCTAAGAGTTTTATAGTTTTAGCTGTTTTGGGTTTGATCAGTATTCAGTTAATTTTTTGTATATGGTGTGAAGAGGCAAAGTGGTAGGTAAATTAAGGATATTTTTTGTTTTTCCTGTTCCTTTGAGGTTGACATGGAATACAACTCTAATCTCTGTGTAATATGGAAATAGAGACTAGTGAGGGAGAAAAAGTTTTCCTGATGGCAGTCTGTAGTACTTCCTATTGTTCATTGACTGATAAATGGAAATACCTGAGTCAAACATTCTTTCATCTAAATGGACCACTTAATCTAATCCAAAGAACTTTTTTTTAGGTTCTCAGTATAGTTTTTTAAATGTGTGAAGAGATAATATGTGGTTGCATGAGTATCAACAAGCAGTTTTGTCCTCCGAATAGTGTGCATGTTTCCATAATATCTTATATACTTCCTCACAATACTTTTCACATGTTGTTATTTATAGCTTCTATAATTACTTATAGAGTGCTCTTGTGTATTTCCTTTACTATGTTAAATACAACATATAGCAAGTATGTAATAAAAAGATGCTGAACAAATGAAGGAGGATGAAATTTTCATGGGTGGTTTCTAATGTATTAATTACCACGTGGTCTTTTAGTATTTTTTTATATAAAGCAAGATTGCTTTTGGAGTAATAGTCTTTGCTGTGAGTAGTGGTTGTTTGAACTTGTGGTTTTATGATCAATTACATTTTTTTGGTTGAAAATGTGAGGAATTATGCGAGTTGGGAAAGTTACTGAAGCTTCCAGAATTAGATTATATAAAATTGAGGCAGTTTGACACCCTAAAATATTTTTTTTTATATTCATGACATACTTATTATTGGTATATTTGACTGAAAACAAGTCAGTTTAGCTAGTCAAATCTTGGGTTTTCTGCTTTTCTTTCTTTCTCTTATTATTATGGTTATTATTTGCTTGTCAGTGGTTAAATGTGAATTCCAGGGAGTCCTGGATTTTAGACTGTGTTGTCTACATCTGATAGCAGAATAGTAAGGCCTTGTTTGCTAAGTACTTGTATGTTTTGTTATATGACATTGGCAAAACATTTGAAGTTCAAATATAGTCAGAAATGAAGTATGTGACTGTAATATGCTATATTGAATGAGTTGGGCATTGATCTTGAGTGGCTTCTTCCTACTACCCACTTTAGCTATTTATGCTCTTTCTCTTCTGGTCTTAGGACTCTGGCAAATTGCCTGTGAAAATTGAAATTAATTTTCTTCTGAAAATTAAACGGAGATAAATCTTAATTCATTTGTGTAACTAAAGACCCAAGAGTTTATCACTTTATGTGACTATTTTTCTTGGAGAAGGCCTGAGTGGAAAAAGAATTATAAGACCAAATCATTTGTTATTTCATGTTATTTTAGTAAAATTCTCTAGGAAACTGTATTAAAATCATTTTCTTGCTCTGTGAGCAAGAATAATGGGGGAAAGTTTCTGAGATTCTTGTCTTTCATCATTCTACCTTACCATCCATTTTCTGCTTCTGACCATGATTTTTGCCAGTACTGCTCCATGTTAAACAGAAGTCAAAAGAATGTAAAGATGAATGTCGCTTGATTCTTACCTTAAAAGGAACTTGAGACCTAACAATGAGAATGTTCTAACAAATAATTGGAATATGTTGAAATAAATGTATAACACTTTTTTACGTAAAGTATCAAAGCATTAGAGGCTGGAGTAATTAATTTTGAAGTAGGTTATTGATGGCTTCATAGAGGAGGTAACAGGCATTTTAAGGATGAGTAGTGATTTGCCAGATGGACAAAAGGCTTCCTCTTAAATTAGCACATGCTATGACATAGAGGCAAGAAAGAACATTATGATTTGTTTGGGAAAAACTTTACATAGTGCTATATGGTAGAATACAAAGTATTAATGGGAATAAGGGCTGATGAGACTGGAGAGGAATCCTGTAAGCGATTTGTAGGGACAAGAGTCGATAGACCGGTCTCTTTAACCCTCTTTCTCAAATGCTCATTTTAGAATCCTCTTTACTCCCATTTATTAGCTGCTTTCTTAGCTTTAGGTGCCAATGTTATGTACTCTTTCATTTTCCCAGGTAATTTGTGGTAGGGTTATTGAAAGGTATAGGTAGGAGGGATGCATAGTTCTGTTACCATTTGTGTAGGGCACTAGATAAGCTTTAGCACCTGAAAATCAACTTCTGAATATTGATATACATGGTAGTTTGGGTCACTGAACAAATGAAATCAGGTACCATGATCTTCTGGCTTTTGTGAGTTTCTCTGGAAATCAGTTTTTTTTTGAGTTCCAAATTTATTAATGAACTTAAACTGTTATCTGATGATGATCAGTATGACTAGAAAAAGTTTGATAAACTAGTTAAAATCAATAAAATTCTTGGGGGTATGTTTGATTTTTATGATTTAACTATTGACATCTACTTATCTGCAAAGGCTACATTAATTATTAGTTATTCTTAGCTATTTAAAGATGGATCTCTACCAAACAGGTATTAGTCTTGGGGAAATTAATGTACTCATTAGCAATTATGTATTGAGTGTTTATTATGACAAAGTTACTATTTTGGGAAAGATTAAGAAATCCAAAAGTGAAATCACTGGTCACATCCTCAATCTAGTAGGGAGGATGACATATACAGATAGCTGTATTTCCAGGCAAATGTGAGATATGTTCACTGAAAATCAAAGGAGAGAGATACTGCTTTTGACAAGGGGGAGAACTGGGGCTTAAATGATAATCATTGAGGAGTAGGTTCTTCAGATGGAGGAAGGAGTATGGGCAAACATTTGTAGGTAGGAAGGCTGGAAGTCTGGGGAACAAAGGAGTTTGTGTTTAACTGTAGAGGATAAATAGGGTGCTTTGTGGCTAGGGGGAGGACAGGTTGTGTTTAAGTAGTAATAGTAATACAATTGGAGCAGTTGTCTGAGGGCTAGATTGTGGAGCGAGTATGGATTTTAATCATATGGCCTTTAGATATATCTCATATCCAGGTAGCTTTTAGCTATTATAGGTGAAGTGGGACCATAGTTAGATCTGATTTTCATAATTGTGCTATATGTTTATTTTCTGCTGCCAGGGTTAAAATAGGGAAGGCAAGGAGTTTTATTGACCTTGAAGCTGAAAATTAAATTTTGCTGCTTTAAGTTTTTTATTTTAATTTGATTATTATAGACTGCATTCATACTGGCAATATATGAGGTTTGGAAATTTCTCAGTCTGTAGATAGCACAGGAATTTGATAAAGCCTGAACAGAAATAATATATATCTCAATTTGATCTGAAGATAGATTTTCTCTAAACATTAAAGGAAACTTTTCAGTCTTTAGTGTTGTGTAACACAATCTGTATGATGGGAATAATAGCTAAGATTTAAGGAACCCTTTCTGCTTTGAGCTCTTGACATGTGTTAACACAGTTAATCCTTACAAAAACTTACTGAATAGGTAGTCTTATTAGCTCTATTTATACAGATACATAAACTGAGATACTACTAGTAAAAGCAAATAGAGAATAACTTTAACACATGTCAATTAAGGACTTCGAGTGGAAGTCAGTCAGTTTGGAGACTCTCCTAGTTCACAGAGAACCTTTAGGCAATGGAATATAGTTAGGAGAAAATGTTTCTTTGACTAATAAAATTTCTGTAAATATGTAAGATTACATTTGGAAATAGCAACTTCCTGTACTTAAATTGTTAACATGATTTCAGAGGAGTAAGCCCTCAACTGGACGATGGGGTGCTGGCCCCAGCTCCATATGAGTTAGGAAAATCCCTTACTCACTTAAATTGCTTATTTTCTAAATTGCCTCTCTGCTGTGCTGTTTTGTGATGCTATATTTGTGCCCTTTTAACTTTTTGTTCTTGGCTTGGTGGTTTCAAAACTAAGATTAGGGACAGTTTCTCTGTGAGCTGTTGCTTCATTCTCTGTTAGACTATCCAATTGACCAGTATATCATCATTATTTGAAAAACAATTTGAATTTACGTACATTACTGCCATTGGGAGTAAGGAGCAGCATTGTTTTTTTGTGATTTTGTTTGAAGAGGAAATGGCCAACAATGAGTTTTGTCTGTCTTTATTGAAAATAATGTGAATAATGTAAAATGTAAAACTGATAGTAAAAGACTTCATATTATCTTTCTTGGTGTATGGGACAATGCTCCAACCAGCTGAGCTACCCAACCAGAGCTTATATTATTAGCCTTTTTAACCATGTTTCAAATGTTTGCTTTTCTGAATTTTTCACTTCAGTCAGCCAGGTTGACAAAAGGATATTTATCTTCCTTTCAGGTTTGTCTCCTTTGGGCATGTATGTTTGTGTCGGATGCCCTTGTTTGATGAGGGAGGTCAGGACCCATTGCTCCATCTCTCTCCCTTCTTAATGAGCCATCACTGGCAAGCCATGGGTAGCATTGGTAATCAAATTGCTCCCCATCACTCTGCAGAGGCTTTTTCTTTTTTTTCTCTTTTCTACTCTCTTACAAGGCGGGGGGACACAGAAAACCCTGGAATTTATTTAAAAAATTGTGTATTCATGTTTAAACTTTAGTCACCTTCAAAGTACTCTCCATTTGATGCTGTACACATACCCACTGCCCAGAACAGTTTTTGAACTCACTGATTTTGATTCCTTTTTAGTGCTTCTGCCATTTTTTTTTTGTTTCACCTCTTTCGACATTGGCAAAATGTTTCCCTTTGAGGACTTTTTCATAGGGGAAACAACCAACCAACCAACCAAAAAACAAAAATCGCTGGGGGTGAGATCAGGTGAATAGGGAGGGTGGGGCATGGGGGTCATGCTTGTTTTGGAAAAAAACTGCTAAACACACAGCCAGGTGTGGCAGATGTGCTTGTGAATCACCCATCATGAAATGGGCAAATGCGTTGAAAGAGTTTCAAAAAAGAATTTACTGAAGCTGAATGCAGCTTCCCACAACACCAGCTAGCACACTGAAACAGATGGGTTCCTAGATCATTCATCTAGTGGGTAAAGCTGTACTACAAGGGAATCACCCTTCATAAGATAATTCTGGTTTTTTGGGGTTTCCTCCTTTTGTATCATCTTGTGCACATATCTCCTGAAAACAGGGACTCTACTTTATTCACCTTGATATCTCTGGTACCCAGAAAATAATGACTGGTGCATAATAGTATCTTAGTAAATATTTAACAAATCTTTGATGAAGATAATGGACTTTATATACTGGGCTAGTGAATTATTTGGCTAACAGTTTTTAGTTGTATTTTTTAAATGTGAAGTTCTTGAATAGAGTTAATCTATTAACTCTATGAATATTTTGAAAATATTCACATGTGATCTTGGTCTTTAGTTAGTTGGTTCACTTGATAAGTTTATGTGTTCATGTCAGAATTATGAATTTGATTCTTGAAAAAGAATGACGGTGGTGGTCCCTTAACTGTTACCACAGGCTAAGCGACTTAGACTGGCTAATTGTCTTGCATTTGTTGGAACTTGGTCATAATAGGAGATCAGTGGAAGTTATATAATGGAGCATCACTAATCCATCACCATATGCTCATTTGCACAGTAACATCATCTTAAATTATTGGGTTAAGTGATGAACTTCTGAATTATTGCCTCAAATCTCATTTTATCCCTTATTTTAATTTCATAGAACCATAGAAATCAAAGCATTATTATTATTTGCTTGTTAAAAGGACTTTGTTTCTTTGCACAGGGGCCATGCTAATCTTCTCTTTATCATTCCAGTTTTAGTGTATGTGCTGCCAGAGCGAGCTCTAGAAGGACTTTGTCTCTTGAAGTATATGTATACATTGACTATGTATATTGTGGATAGGGATGCATATATCTACTTGTTAATGCTAGAACTATGTCATAGGCCAAGGCTGCATCAGTTGTTCTGACTGTAACTGCTTACTCATTTTTGGCCTGTAACCTTTTGCTTACCCATGCAATTATTAAGAGCAAAAAACAAAGTTTGCTTTTACTTGCAGTATATGTTTATGTAGCAAGCTTTAAGGTGACTTGCCAAATACAGTGTGAGCTGTCTTTCTCTTTGGTCATCTTTTTTAGCTTTTGTGACTTGAAATTAAATAAGCAACTTACTGGTGTAGTTTAGAATAATCTTTAGTCGTGTTCAATATGTAATTTTACCTAGGAAAGTTATTTTATAAGTTGTTGATACCTTTTATAACTGCTAAGTTTGTCTGTCTTTATTTTTTTATGTTTTTCAGAGAGAGGGGAAGGGAGGGAGAAAGAGAGGGAGAGAAACATTAATATGTCCCTTGCATACCCCTTCCTGGGAACCTGACCAGCAACCCAGGCATGTGCCCTGACTGGGAATTGAACTGGTGACCTTTTGGGTCGCAGGCCAGCACTCAGTCCACTGAGCCACACCAGCCAGGGCTATTTTTAGATAGCATTTTTGGAAAGAGAGGGACAGGATTTTGGAAAGATGTAGCATTTATATTAGGCGAGTAGAAAATAAAACTGATTTTATAATTGCAGTTTCTAGCTTAATTTCAGGTGAGCTGTCTTGGGGGAATTGGTTTAGTTTTGATAGATAAGGCCATTGTAAACATTTGTTGGTAAATGGATTGCTCTGCAATGAATTTGTATTTAAAAACTGCATGTTCAGGTGGGTTATAGGATAGCTGCATTTGATCTTTTGATATGAAACTAAAGGAGAGATCTATTTGTTCTTTACATCATCACTTTGTCTTCTGTTTTTAAATTGGGAAGAAACAACCACATTATCCTTATTCCCAGTTGTACATTTCCTTTTAGAAGTAAAGCCAGCTGTGTAATGACTGAGAAGTTACAGTTTAGCTGGTAGTATTTCCTTCTTTATTTTTTCTTTTCTCAACATTAGCTTTTGTAACTTTTCTTTACAGAAATAATGTTAATTGTGTAGTTACCAGGTTTGGAATTTGTGTTACTTTTTTTTTTTTTTTTTAAAGATTTTATTTATTTATCTTCAGAGGGGAAGGGAAGGAGAGAGGGAGAGAAATATCAGTGTATGGTTGCTTCCTGTGCATTCCCTGCTGGGAACTGGCCTGCAACCCAGGCATGTGCCCTGACTGGGAATCGAACCGTGATGTCTTGGGTCACAGGCCCACGCTTAATCCACTAAGCTACACCAGCCAGGGCCTTGTGTTACATTTTAATTCGTGTAAGATTTTAGACTTGGTACAGTATATACACTCATTTATTTTTGTTCTTCATATTCTTGTAACATATTGTTTTGAAATGATGACAGACTTTACCAAGGCATTTTACTTTCAGGTGATACCTATAACACATGCCAGAAACACTACACAGCACATCTGAATATTGGTAAAGAACAACCTGCTCACTTAAAATTTAGTTATAGAGTTTGTAACTGGCAGCTAAATTAGGAAGCTATTTATAAAGTAGCTTAGGAGGCTGAGACACTCCTTGCCTAACTGCAGGGAGAAAGCCATTTCTTTCTATGGGGGAAACCTTTTAAGAGAGAAGCTTAAGCTGCTTCCTATTTTGGAGCCTGTACACTTATCCTAGAAGTGCTTTTTCTTTGACTTTGTTATCAGAGTTTTGTTTTCCTAACTTAGCCAGTGACCAATCCAGAAGTTAGTCTAGCTTTTTGAGGCCATTTTAAACATAGTTTACCCTTTCTGCTGTTACTTAGAATGATTACTTCTTTGGGACAGATGACTGGAAAACTACTTTTTGTGTTTCTCTCATGTAAAATCATGTAGTCACCTAAAGTCTGGTGAGTTGACTTAATTTGTTTTTTAACATTCTTGCCTTTTTTTTTTTTTTTTTAGCTTTGCTATATAAATTAGATTTTGTGATTTCTGAGGTTCTGGGAGATGAGGATGCCCAAAACTCTTGAAACCTGTTCCTTGTTCAGTTGGATTGCATAATATGCCTTCCTACATCTAGTCAACTTTAATTTATTGTAGCAAGAATGAAGGTGATGCTAATGAGCAGAATATACTGTACCAGACATGAGATGCTTACTACCCGTTCTAGGAATTAGATTTGTGAGGGCTAAAAAGAAAGAATGTGTGAATTTTAGAATAATTGATGACAAGACTCAGACCACTTGGAATGAAGAGATAGAAAATTGAGAGAAAATATGTATACCTTGTATATCTTTAGGCATCTCTCTAGTGGAAAGATTATTGTTTTAAAGTATCTAGTTCCAGCACAGCTACTCCTTTGCATTTAAAATTTTACCTTGGAGATAACAGAGCACTCCTTGCTTGTCACAAGGCTGTTGAAATAATCAGATGACTGAGGATTAAAAGAACTTTGTAAAATGTTTAAAAATTTGCATGTATAAAGATTTTGCCACACTTTTCAGATCAAGTGCAAGTAACACTTGCAAGTGCAAGTATGGTAACACTTCCCAGTTGAAGAAATTGGAGTTTATGAACCTTCTAAAGAAGATTTTGCAGAAGTCAGTGAGTTTGAAGTGGTTTCATAAAGTTTGAAGTGGTATTGGAAAGTGATGGAGGAATAGTCTACTAAAATGAGGGATAAGCTTACCAATAAAATATGGTACTAAGTGAAACTAATAATTTCTATTATTGGTAATGGTGCTTTAAAGCTTACAAAGTGTTCTATGTTGTTTTACAATATATTGTTGTAACAATTATTAATATTCCTATTTTTAAAATGGAGAAATTGAAACTGAGGGGCTAATTAACATGCCTGAAGTCATAATGGTACATATCGAATCTGGAATTTGATGTATATCCTTTGCTCATTCTGATGTCACTATCTAGTTATAGTTCAGTCCTAGCACATGGAAATAGATGGGTCCATAAATGGAAGTGATGATCGGAGAGCCTGGAGCATAACTTTCGTGATGGTGAAATTAGCATCATCACTATTGCTATTTGAAGCAGAGATTGGAGATGAATAGCACTTAGGGTAGACTATCAAGTAAGTATGAGTAAGAGAAGAGTTTTAGGGAGAAGAGAACTTGAAAGGAATAGAAAGAACTGCCAATCCCAGTTCTTCTGGAAGGTATCCAATATCGCAGTGAAAGCAAAAGCTGATGTTCTCCAGTATTTGTTAGTGTTAGGGAGGGATCATACTTGAAAAGTAGTAGCATTTTAATTGTGTAGAAGGCTTATTTGAGGAGCCTTCGTACAACAGCAAAAACATAAACTGGCGACAGATTGGCATTGTAGAATGAAAGGAAAAAGGTGGTTTAATTTTTCCTTGTTACTAGTCTAGACATTTTAAATTTTATATTGCATTTTCATAAACAAGAGAAACATAAATTCTCTAAAAAATTCAAGGGACTCTTCAGGTACCTATCTCAAGATAGAATGTGGATTTTCGAAATATGTGATATTACCTACATACCTAAACTAAGATAGATAATTGCATGAAAGAATCACCTCTTTTATTCTCAGTCTTACTGTAGTTGGCATAGAGAAGCAGAAGTACTAAATAAAAAAACCACTGTAAATATTACGTACTATATGTGTTATGTGTTAAATTCCTTGTTTCTAAATTTTCTAATAGCAGAGGTCTGGTTATCATAGTGCATAATATTGAGAAACAGTTAAAGCCTATATTTAGGGGAAATAAATTAACTGTACAGCGTATAAAGTAAATTGTGATTATGTCAACTTTTAATAGAAGAGAATCTTTCAAAATATTAAGTCCTTTATAATATGCTTCAGGTTGATGGCTTTTAAATAGTGAATCAAATGAAAACTTTATTTTGGAATTTAAATAAAATATGCCAAATATCCTATTGTTGTAAAGAGTTTTTAAAGAATTTTTTTTTCCTTCTCAGGTTAACATTTTTTGATGGCCAAAATTTGGATTTTTACATTTAACTTGGTGGGTTGCCTCCCCACACACACACATTTTCCTAATATTATTGAGGCATAATTTACATGGAATTTTTAAGTTAAAAAGCTAACATCTTCACTTTAATTCTAGCAGTTTAATAAAACAGATTTTTTTAAATCTCAAGATATTATGCCTTTTATGAAAGGCATTTATCAGGATGAAATTAGGGTTTTTTTTTTTTGAATGCTAAGAAATAGGCAAACATAGGTCTTAAGGAATTTTTAGATGTGTGGTAGTGAAATGTGTGAGGATAGAGTTTTTTTGTTGTTATTGTTGAAATACTTGTAGTAATTATTCTTCTTTGTGGAAACTTAAAGGCTTATGTTTAAACTAATTAGGAAAAATACTTTTGGCTTTATTTCATGGTGGTTTATTAATAATGTATTAATTGCTTATATTTTCTATTTATGGAGATTAATTTCAACATTTAAAGCTACGTAGATAGGTTATTATCTGGTGCTTACTTTTTTGGCTATATGTGTTATTACTGTTTATAGCAGTTTGAAAAAAGATTTTTCAGAAATGACTTTCCACATGTTAGCCAGTGGCTAAGAGGGCTGTCTTGATGCCTGCTTGCCACACGTGTGGTACTTAATGAACTATAGTGTAACTGACTGGTATCATTTTGACTTACTTAAGGTGAACAGATTGCTTTGACTTAATTATGAAGTGTATGAATTAGTAAATTAGATAACCATGGTCCCTACTAACTGTCTACATAAAACTAGAGGCTTTGCAGAATCACTAAGAGAAGATTTCTTTTCATCGTGGCTTTGATTTGGTAAGGGTGAAGCAGATGTATGTAAAATAGAATGGGTGTGATGTCTTCATAATTCCCCACTATGTGGAGATGGTAGTTGATCATAGTGGTCAGTTGCATAGGCCTCCAGGTCACTGGTGACACACTACCATTGTTACTGTAATTTTCAAAAGTTTCTTTTATCCGAGACTCCTGATTATCAGGTATAAATAGCACCCTTCTCCAAACATATGCCCATTTCACACTTAACACCATCTGACATATATTGGTTCATTTGTTTATAGATAGTCTCTCCCCACTAGTACATAAGCTTCATGGCAGCAGGAACTTTGTCCACTGTTCCGTATGTGTGTGTGTGTATATACACACATACACACATGCACCATATTTTGCCGTGTATAATGCATACTTTTATGCCCAAATTTTTTAAGGAAAAATAAAGGTGTGTATTATATATGGGCAGTACCAGAAATACCTTGTATCTGTTCTTCTATTTTGTAATTTGTAACATAAAATTGCTTATACTATAATATGTTAAAAAATAAATGCAAAATTCCTTTATAATACAAAAAAACAAATATCTAAATAAATAAATAATCAAATTAAAAATTAAAATGAAAGATTTTTTTTCATAAAAGTTTGGGCTAAAAACGGTGCACTTTATACACGAGGGCACATTGTACACAATAAAATATGATATATATATATAAATCTTCATCTGAGAAAATGATTATTGATTTTAGAGAGTATGGAGGGCAGGGGGAGAGAAAGGCAGAGAAAGAAACATCAATTGGCTGCATGCATCCTGGCTAGGACCGAGCCCATAACCCAAGCATGTGTCCTAACTGGGGATTGAACCTGTGACCTTTCAGTTTACAAGATGATGCTCCAACCAGCTCAGCTACACCAGCCAGGGTCACTATTACATATTTCTAACTCCTAGGACAATTTGGCATATTATAGTATGCATTGAATATTGTTGAATGAAAAGGGTTTCTGTTTGTATTGAGGTTTGGAAAGCTGTTGGAAGATAGAATATAGAGAATCTGATGTTCTAATTGCTTTGGGATGCAAAACTTGTTTTTTTGAGTGTGGTAGACTTTGGCAGAGAGACTAACTGCAATCCACTGTTCAGAGAAGCCATGAAAATTGTTTTGGATTCCTAATTTTTAGACTTGAGCTTGGCTGTTACATAATAACATTAACCTAGCTATGGGGAGGACTTTTTTGCCTGTTATTTTGTCTTTTCTCCCTGAACCTTATGAGTGGAGAAATGGGCTTTTATTACACCTATACATCTACAAATATTTATACCATCATATCAACACATGTACAAGGTACCATGCCACACACTGTGGAAGCTAAAAGAAAACAGACTATTCCTTGATTTATTTGAACAGAATAAAGAATGAATCTGGATTGCTTAAAACAAAAAATGGAATAGTCAGGTCACAGCTGAGATTATGTTCCTAGTTTTTAAGCATGAGATATTTTTGGACATAGAAGTGAAAATTTCTAGTATCTCCAACTCTTCAGAAGACCTTAGACTGACTTTGACTTTCAGAGAAGAAAGTTGAAAATCATTTGTATAGAGGATTTGTTGAAGTTTAGTAGATTAGATGATTTTCTCAGGGTTAAATGCATGTTTAGGAAGCGCTGTATTCTGGAAAAGAACCAGAATATAGTGCTCATAGAAGGAAAAATGCAAATACACCAGGAGTAGATGATGGTAGTGTATATTAATTCCTTTGTTACATGTAGACTTTTATTAGGTCACTTACAACTAGGGTGGCATGTAATTTATTCCAAACTGGGTCACTTTTGAGAGTGAAAGGATGAACTATCTGAATGGGACAACAGGTGTAAAAGGACTATTTCAAGAAAACTAGGACACTTGATCACCCCCTATTAATAACATACTTTTCTCCAGACTTAGTGCTAATTCCTTGAACCTCTTACAGAGCCTGTCAAGCTTTAATTCCTGTATCCTGGTCTTGTTGGCATCAAAGAATTTTCCCATTTTTTTATGTATATAACCTCCTCCCCTCCCCCCGCCGACTGTTTCGGGTTTATAGCATGTGGAGGTAACTACAGTACTCATAATGTATTGTTAGTTGGACACACACACACACACACACATAGTCTGTCCAGAAAAAGTCCAGTCATTGTTAATAAAATGAGAACATCGATGTAACCTGGCAGCCAAGGAGAGTGGACTGTAATGCACCTGTGTGAACAATGGCGGTAGCCACCACTGAGTGAGCATGTGTACTGTGTGGCCATCACATGCAAAATGACTGAGTGAATAGAGCAATGAATCTGCATGAAATTTTGCCTTAAGTTTGAACATTCCTCCACAGAAACTGTTAGAATGATTCAGAAGGCCACAGCTATGGGCAACTGGTGATTGGCAACTTCATCACGACAACGCACCTGCTCATGCATCCTGTCCCTTGCAGAGCTTTTGGCAAAATATCAAATCACCCAGGTGACTCAGCCCCCATACAGCCCAGATTTGGCGCCCTGTCACTTCTGGCTTTTCTCAAAACTAAAACCACCTTTGAAAGGAAAGAGATGTTAGACTGTCAATTAGATTTAAGAAAATATGACAGGGCAGCCAATGGTGATTGGGAGAACTGTGTGGGATCCCAAGGTGCCTACTTTGAAAGGGACCAAGATGCCATTATGCCATGTGCAGTGTTTCTTGTATCTTCTTCAATAAATGTCACTATTTTTTGTAGTACATGTCTGGATATTTTGTGGAAATCAGGTTTCGTATGTTTCTGATCCAGTATTAGGTTGTTTTTGAGAAACCTGGTTGTATCTCCTTAACTGGACTCATAAACTATTAGTAAGTTCTTAGAATGTAATATTTTTTAAAAAAGAGAATTTGTAATTTTGACATTTTTTTAATTGATATTTTTAGAAAGAGAGAAAGGAAGAGTGAAAGAGAGAGAAACATCAATTTACTGTTCCACTTATTTATGCATTCATAGGTTGTTGCATGTGTGTGTCCTCACTGGGGATTGAATCTGCAACCTTGGCATGTTGGGATAATGCTATAACCAACTGAGCTACCTGGCCAGGGCCTTGGCATTTATTCTTAAACTACTTGGTACTTAATGTTTTCTTTCCTACAGAAAGGATTGTAATTTAGATCTTCAAAGAAGGGAAGGAGAATACCTTGTGTTTATACCATGGATGTTATTTAGTCTTTTTTTTTTTTATGTTGGAGCGCTGTACTGCTTTCATTTTGTTTTTTTAATTAGTTTAAATTAAAAGATTTTTTTTAATTCTCACCTGGAGGGAGGGAAGTAAGGAGAGAGGGAAAAGGGGATATGGGGGGGAGGGAGAGGGAGGGAGAGGCAGAGAGAAACAGCAATGTGAAGGAGAAACATTGATTGGTTGTCTTCCAGAAGCCCCTACCGAGAATTGAACCTGCATCCTTTTGATGTATGGAATTATGCTCCAATTAACTGAGCCACCTGGCCAGGGCAAATAAAATTTATAGTTCTTATGTTAAGTGATTTGTTTATATTAACACAAACAGTTACTGTTGAGGCAGTGCTTACCAAAATACAGTTTTTTATCTCTAATACCCTTATTTGGAATATGGGATGAGACTAGGTTATCTAGATTTGGAAATCACCACTCTGCAGTACTAGAATGAAACCCTAAACAATCTGAAAATTAAGGTGTTTGTTTATAGATGAGTCTGAACCTGTTGTTTTGTTCTTGTCAGAGTTCTATTGTTTCTCTGTATAGTCTTCCATCTAGTGGTAGGAATGCAGAATACACCAGAAAACCAAGGAGAAGCTCTAGGTTTTCAGACTTTTTTAATATTAATAATGCTTATGGGACACTAAAATCTTTCGTGGTTGGGGGAAAATGACCCTTTCACTTGAAAAATAAGTCTGTGGCAGTGAATTCTGAGAGTATTCCAAGAGTACTGTATATGTTTTTTATAGAGCATTTTAATGATTTAAACTTTTGTCTTTTTGTGGGGGTAATATTTTATGTATGAAAGATTTATGGGTGAAGGAGTAAATGCATAAATAATGATAGAAAATTTTAAGAGGCAGTTGGTTGGGCCAATTTGAAAAGGATGCTTTGTATTGGGTTGGCCAAAAAGTTTGGTGTTTTTCTGGAAGATGGCTCTAGTAGTGCTTAGTTGTCTTGAACTTTATTCAAAACAATTTCATTAGATTGTGTTGTGACAGTTCATATCAGCACACATTTAAAGGAAACTTAACAAAATTGGTGAATTTTTGTGTATCCATTTTAATAGTGAAGATGGAAGAAAACATGCAACATTTTCAGCATATTAGACTTTATTATTTCAAGAAAGGTAAAGATGCAACTGAAACACACACAAAAAAGATTTGTGCAGTGTATGGGAGATGTTGCTGTGGCTGAACATGTCAAAAGTGGTTTCGAAGTTCAATGCTAGAGATTTGCTGGGTGATGCTCCATGGTTGGGTAGGCCATATGAAGTTGATAGCGATCAAATCAAGACATTAATTGAGCACAGTCAACGTTATACCACATAGGAGACAGCCAACATACTCAAAATAGCCAAATCAACAGTTATTGGTAGAAATGAAAAATGTCTTTTATTTTATGGGAAAAAAACTAAATGGGCTTTTTGGCCAAGCCAATATGTGATTAAAATTTTAGGACAAGTACATGATCATCCCAATAAATAAAACAGTTTATTGTTCACTTTTGAAATTAAAGTATGGACAGTTTTAGCAAACTTGGCTTGTGTTCAACAATGACTTAAGAGGCTAAATTTTAGCCAGACATTAATGTAGGGTATCTTCGGGTTGGCTTTGTTTACCTAGCTCCATCTGAATTCTTTCTTAGGCATTCCTTCTTTAGTTCTACTTTCTTCTGCTACAGAAATAAAAGAGGTCAGTCATCTCTCCTTTGATGTTTTTTAAAGTTTCTGAAGACACACCACACTTGACAGTTGTGTGGTATATCCCCAGGAATGCTTTCTAAGTCTGTTATATTTTTTATTCCTCTTTTTAAAAAAAAAATGGATTTATTTAGGTGGCCTGCATAAGTACCTTAAATTAGCATTGATGGAGGTCTTCTTAGGTTAATATATCTTCAAAAATTTTTTGTTTAAACAGAGATCCAGATAATGAGAAAATTTGTGAAGACTTACCAGCTTTTCTGTTGAATAGTTTAAAGGGGGGGGGAACCCTCTCATTTACAATGTGATTTTTCAAAAAGTCATTTAAAAGGCAAGAAAAACGTAATAACCAGTTTAAATATAACGTGTACTATTATTAAATTGTAGAGTTACTTTATGTTTCTTAGTTTTTACATATATGAATCTTTAGTCCATTCATTTTGCAGAAAACACATTAACAGTAATAGCATAGCTAGTTTGCTAACAAATTGATTTTCCTCTAGCTACAACTTGTTTTTTTAGTAAGATGGGACTTGGCCTTGTTTTTTTGTGGGTTCTGGAGATTCTTCATCATCTATCATGGTGAGAGGCTGGATTTCTGTTCAAAATTTTGGCCTACCTCTATAATAGTGGCAACAAAATTTCCAGCTGTTATACAGTGCAACTCTTGTGCTTATTGCCATCCCTTCTCCACATCCTTGAAGAAATAAAGGAAAATATCATGGCTGTCCTTTCTGCTGTTGATCATGATATACTCCAAAGGGTCTAGGATGAATACCGTACAGGGTTGGTATCTGTTTTATGACCTGAGAGGTGCTTACTGAGCTTTGTCAAATTATGGAAATAGTAGTGATACAGTTCCTTTGCTTATTGGTTGACTACCTGTTATCATATGTAACTTAGTTACTGAATAATTTTGAAAGTGTTCTTGTACTTCTTAGGAAAATGTAGTATATGTCAAATATACATCTAACAATTTAAAAAATGGAATCTTACTCTTGTTTTTTAACATGGTTTTGACTTAATGTACTGTGAACATTTTCTCCTGTTCGCTTCTTCTTCTTTTCTTTTTCTTTCTTTCTTTTTTTTTTTTTTTTTTTTTTGCCATATATTAGTTGGCCTTGTAGTATTTCATTGTCAGGCTGCTGTCATTTAATGAACTATCCCACTGTTGGTGGACATGTCCACTTACATTGTGACTTAGGTTCCTTAGCTTTGTAGTACTTTTATCAAAGCCATTTGGATATCTTTGTCATTTCTTTTTAATGCTTTGCATGCCTCCATCTCTCCTCTTTTCAGATTAACTCAGTCTTTTTACTTGTATTGAGCATTCTATATCCTGTCTTTTCCCAGTTTTTATCTTAACATCCAGTTAACATTTTGGTTAGATCTGATTTCTTAAGGTCTAAATTAGTCCTTGATGTTAGTTTTTATTAATTCTAATGGAAAAAAGTTTTAACATGGTATGTTTTTCACAAAGAACCCCATAGACTTTAAAGATAAAATTGTAACAATTACATATTAATTTGGACCATACTTTGTGACCCCTTATACAAAAAAATTGAATGGAGTAAGATATGAGTTCATTGTGTTTCCCAGACATTTGATGTTATGACAAGGCAGATGTGCCTCTGTGTGTGTAATTTCTTTTGGCTTCAGTCTGATTTCAATTAGCATGTTTCCTAAATACTTTAAAATTTTTGTTAAATGAAAACAGTATTGCTGATTCTTTATATCAAAAATGCAGAAACTATTTTCTTACCCTCTAGTTACTGTTTCTTGGTGAATATTTGTTCCTTTTATTAGTGCTCCCACCTGGGAAAAATTTTAAAGATCTGGTCAGTGAAGTGCAACATTTGATGAACCACTTAAAATGTCTTCCAAATTGATTGTGTCTTCAATTTTCTAAATGATTGAAGAAATCAGTCTTACATTACCAAAATTGATTCTGAAGGCAATTGCAAAGAGTATCATTCAAAGTGACCCTTTTGAAAGAATTTGGCCACATGATTGTTATGGCTATATTGTTGTAAAGAAAAAATTAATATTTTTAGCCAACCTCTTTTATCAGAAAATCTATTTGGGTATCAGCATAGTTTTGATATTGTCTAGTGACTCCCTGTTTAGATGGGAACTTGAGGCCTCTGCATTTTGTTAATGATGCATGCCACTGGCTGGGTTGCCTGAGTTTCTGTGGAAGTGAACTATAAATACCCTAAGTTTCTGAGGTCTGTAAACTCTGCCCGGGAAGGTCTATATAGGCTTGTGGCCTGCACTAGGAATATGGCTCTAAGATTATTGAAACCACTAGTAACTGATCATTTCTGAATTTTTTGTACTTTGCTGAACATCTTTTCCTAAATACAAAAATAGTTTTACATTTCATTACTCTTCTTATGTTTTTATTTTAAATTAGTCAGAAATTTAAGACTTGCATTAAATTGGCTCAGTATTCAATTTGTATATATGTTCCTAAGCACCCTTTTACAAAAATTTAATTAAATTAATAAATCTGTCACTTAGTAGTGAGCTCCTGTGACCTTACCTGTGGGCAGGTGCCTTCCATATGTTAATACAATTAACATATTTACTTTACCCCAGACATTGTTATGGGGCAAATTAAATTGAAGTGACTTTCAGTCAAGATGGCAGCAGAGGTCTGCCACAGCTCGTCTCCTCACACAATCACAACTAAAATATAGAACAACCATCACTTAGAACCATCAGAAATTGAGTTGAATGGATGTTTGACAACTCTGGAATTGAAAAAAACCCACATCCACCCAGACTGGTAGGGTGGAGACATGGAACAGGCTGGTACCATATTCACATGTTGTAGATAAAACTTGGGGAGGGATATGTCAAGACTAAGGAGTCCCAACCCCACACCAGGCCCCCCAGCTTAGGGTTTCAGGGCAAGGAAGGTAAGTCCCTATAACTTCTGGCAGTAAAAAGCAGTGGGGATTGAGTTGGTGGAAGAAACCACTGAACCAAGCATTTCTTTTTAAAGAACCCACACATGGACATAGACTCACTTCCTCTGAGCTTCACCACTGGAGTAGCAGCTTGAAAGGCACCAGTAGCATCCAGGGAGGACCTGAAGTGTCTGGCATTAAGGCATGAGCTGGTGGACAGCTTTCTCCAAGACTGAAAGACAGGCAGAGGCCATTTTCCCTTTTGTGAACCCTCTCCTGATAGAGCCACAGAGCTGACAGGCTGGTGCCATATCTGAGACTCCATCAATCTCCCACTCTGGAGATCCCATGAGAGTCCAGCCCTGCCAACTTATGGGCCCACCAAAACTGTTACCTGTGACTTTTCCATATGAATGGCTGGTCTTGGCTTATGCTTCACAACCTCCTAATTCCTATCAAACAAACCAGCCTCAGTAAGCCCCTAGCCTCTTTACTTCTTGCTAAGTGGCCCCAGGCCTAGCACTAGCAGCAGCCAGCCCAGATTCACAGCTTGGCTTTGCCTGGGAATCTCCAAGTCCATCCAGCACAAGTAGCAGACATCTTAGATTGCTTTCTAGCTAATGTAAGGTGGCCCTGGGCAGAACACAGGTGGGGGCTGACCTCAGCCTGGACCACCCGTGAAACCGCCGAGCCTGCATACCCAGTGAATAGTTGCAGACCATGTTGGAGCACCATGACCCTGCCCATGCACTGCTGATCCTCCACAGAGGGCGGAGGTTGGTGGTCAGTGGTCACAGCAAGTCCTTGCAGCTGACTGGCCTGAGTAAATCCCTCCCACTGACCTGCCAACAGCAATCAAGGCTCAGCTACAAGAGGATGGTAAGCTGGTATATATCAAGTATCCAGCTTAGGGGACGGGGAGGCTGTGCCACTGAACTCTGTAGGGCACCTATTACATTAACCATGCTACCAGGACACGGAGTCACAGCAGCTCTGCCTAATACATAGAAACAGACACAGAGAGGATGCCAAAATGAGGAGACAAAGAAACATGGTCTAAATGAAAGAACAGATCTAAAGTCCAGAGAAAGAACTAAACAAAATGTAAATAAGCAATCTATCAGATACAGAGTTCAAAACACTGATTATAAGGGTGCACAAGGAACTTAGTGAGGACCTCAGCAGCATAAAAATGATCTAGTCAGAAATGAAGAATACACCAATAGAAGTAAAGAACAATGTACAGGGAAACAGTAGTAGAGTACGTAAAGCTGATAATCAAATCAATGATTTGAAACAAAAGGAAGCATAAAGCAACTGCCCAGAACAAGAAGAAAGAATCCAAAACAAAAAGCATAGTGTAAGCAGCCTCTGTGACAACTTCAAACATTCCGACATTCTCATCATAGGGGTGCCAGAAGGGGAGAGAGCAAGAAATTGGAAATCTTTTGGAAAAAATAATGAAGGTAAAGTTCTCTGAGTTGGTGAAGGAAATAGACATGCAAGTCCAAGAAGCACAGAGAGTCCCAAACAAGATGGATGCAAAGAGGCCCACTCCAAGACACGTCATAATTAAAATGCCAAAGGTTAAATGTGAAGAGAGACTCTTAAAGGCAACAAGAAAAGGCAACAAGAGAAAAGCAGCTATCTACAGGGGAGTTCCCATAAGACTCAGCTGGTTTCTCAAAAGAAACTTTGCAGGCTAGAAGGGATTGACAAGAAATATTCAAAGTCATGAAAAGCAAGGACCTACAGCCAAGATTGCTGTACCCATCAAAGATACCAATTTGAATCAAAGGACAGATAAAGAACTTCCCAGACAAGAAAAACCTAAAAGAGTTCATCATTACCGAAGCATTATTATATGAAATGTTAAAGGGAATTATTTAAGAATAAGAAGATTAAAGCTATAAACAACAAAGACGGCAATAAATACATCATTGTCAACAGTTGAATCTAAAAAACAAGCAAACAAGAACAGACAGAATCATGGATAACGAGACTATATTGATGGTTGCCAGATGGGAGGGGGGTGTGGAGAAATGGGTGAATAAGTGAGTTGATTAAGAATACAAATAGGTAGTTACAGAATAGCCATGGGGATGTAAAGTACAGTATAGGAAATAGAGTAGCCAAAGAATTATACGTATGTCCCATGGACGCGAACAACTGTGGGGGGATTGCCTGAGGAAGTGGGTGGTGCTGGTGGAGGGGGACAAAGGGGGGAAAGCTGGGAAAAGTGTAAGAGCAAATCAATAAAATATAACTACAAAAACAAAGTAAGAACATTTTGTATAGTAGGGATTGGTTCCTTCTGCATCCTCTGGAAGAATGCTCTTTATTTTTATGTTAGGCCTAGTTTTTCGTACCCTTAAATACTAGAAATTCTCATGAATTTTCATCTTTACCTGAATAAAGCAAAGAACCTATACATCATGTAGTAGTTAATTTGTTTCAAGTGTGGAGTTTAGGAATCATTGGTAATGTAATATTCAAGAAGATGTTTCAGTTTTTATATTCTTAAGGTAAATAGCTAAAAGAAAATGTAAGTTGTGTATCTTCTTTGCAATCCTTTTGATTCCTAAGGAGAATTTAATGTCAAGTTTTTGCTTTTTAAGAGATGAAATCTCCTAGATTGAGAATGGAAAAAGCAGTAGCTATGAAGATTCCTAGGATATGTTCCATTTTTCTTTGGAACAGTTTGCTTTTGGTTAGTCAGAGGTGGGGAAAACATTTCCTTCCTGAAATGTTGGAGCTCAGCTTGGAAGCATTTTCAAGTCACTACTGTAGTGGAAACATTGTGCGGAATAAAAATTACTACATGGAGAAAATGACCTGCTTGAGTTAAAAAACTTTGGGGAAGTATGTGCTGCAGAGTTTGTGTAACTATTCAGTTTGTTCTTCTCAGTAATATGTGTATAACTTTGGTTTTGCATTTGGTCTACTGTGGATTTATCATTTTATCATGAACTCTTATTTCATTTTCCCTATTACTTGTGAAGTGTTATATTTTAGATTCTGAAGTTACTCTTTAGTTTTTATGTAGCCATTTCTAAAACATTGTTTTCATAAGCATTACAATAAAAACCTTTATTTGTTAGATCTTTTTGAACTTGAAATTTGAAAATTTTCACATGTAATGACCTCAGCTTTGTTTTTCAGCCTTTTGGGAATAGCAGGTTGTGCAAACAGTTGTAATTGTTGGTTTAATCTATGTAAAAATTAACATTTGGATACTTTTTTTAAAAGTTAGGGCCGTCTATATACGTACTAAAATGAATGTATTTATTCAAAAAGTAAGAGTGACCACTGTATGTGAGGAACTATTTTAGGCCTTTGGGGATACAACAGAGAAGAAAACACCCCTGCCCACATGGCATTTATAGTTTAATTGGGAAGGACACACTTTTAACAAATGCCCAAGGCTTTGTTATTTTTTGGCAAATACTCAGATTCACTCACCTGATAAGATGATATTTGAGCAAAGATCTATCAGAATAAAGCAAGGGGGTAAGAAGTATAGATATTTGAGAGAAGAGTATTCTAGGGAGAAGGAACAGCAAGTGCTGGGCACCTGAGGGAAGACTACTTGGCTTCTGGGAGGCATTACACAGGAGATGTCAGTGTCACTGAAGTGAAGTGACCCTGGGGAAGAACTGATCACAAAGAAAATATAAGAGATAGATTATGTGTACTCTAATACATAAAGCACTGTAGTTAAAACTGAAATTACATCTTTGGCTTCTTTTAAAATCAGACTGTCTGACTAGTACTGCAGTTTACTTAGCTCTGTGATGAATAATACGGAAATTGCTAACAAAAATGTTAGCATGCTCCTTTTACGTTTTCTGATTCTAGTAGAAGAGAATGATTTGGAAGTAAATAATTACAGTGTAGAGTAATTCTGTAGTATGGAATTATGTGCCAGCTTTAACACCTTGTGGTGGAGGCCTTAGTGAAGGGGAAGACTTCACAGAGGGGATGGCTTCATTCATTTTGAAGAGCAAGGAATAATGGAATGATTTGGGTATGAAACAGCAAGGTACATTAGAGAAAACTAAGTGTGTTTGTGTTGGAAACTGAGATTCAAGGAGGATATTGACAAGGATGAAATGTATGCCATCCTTTAAGCAGTAGAGACATCATTGAGGTTAAGCAGTGACAGTCAGTGTTGTGTTGTAGGTCATTCTATGACCAGTTTAGAGAGTATTTGTTGGTGTGGCGAGGGTGAGTCCCCCAATCAGGTGTTATTAAAAGTGAAGAGGTATCAGTCAAACATTTCTCAGTGGGGGCACTTTGGGGTGGGACAACTTTTAATTGTGGAGTTCTGATTGTACATTGCAGGACACTCTTCTTCATCCTTGATATTAAATGCCATTAAGACCCCTCAGAGAGCATGATAATCTCCCTTCCCAGTTTTTTATTGCTCCCAGAACTGGTACCACTTCTTAAGAAATAAATGAGATTTGAACTCTGACTTGGAAGTGATAGTGGGATAGAGAGGAAAAACTGGAATTGCTGGACATTTAGGAGACTTGTTTACTGATTGGCTTTAGGGAATGTATATAAACACACACACAGAGGTAGGAACACTGCCCCATACCTTTGGGGCAGTATTGTGACAAGAAATTTTGTGACAGATTGTTTTGAAAACTAATAAAATAACGTTATGAGGAGTAAAATGACTATTGATGTGATAATGAGGAAGTAACATATTTAAGAACTGCGTAGCTTATCAAGACAGTTTCTGGAAGGATATAGAAAATTATAAATATAGGAAAAAAGCTAGGAATGTAACTTCTTTTAATTAGGTTTAGAACTTGACCATTGAGCTTAAAGTTTTAAAGAATTCACAATGAACAAGAAATAGGCCCTCAGTAGATTGTATTTTGAGAGGCAAAGAAAGCTTAGTTTTGGAAACTGAGGCAAATACAATAAATTTTTTCAGTTCCATAGGACAGGTATAAAAAGTAAAAAGATTCAGAGAAATCAAATTCTCTGAATTCTGCTTTTTACTGTCAGGAGGTGAACCATACAGAGTAAGTAGAATGTACTAATTATTCTAGTTGCAAGTAGTCTGAAAGCCTTGTGTTATTCTTGTGTTCCATGGATATTCTAACAGTTGTGCTTTGTTCTTTAAGAATTATTGGTCAGGTTAACTGCTTATCTAAATGGATTTGCTTATCAAATGTTACTTTTTATAATAATTGGACCGATTAGAACAAACATTTTTGAAAGATAAACAGATAATTGCTCATAGTTACATTGATGTTTGTTGCTAGCAATCAAGGTCAAGTTAGGTCACTTGAATTGGTATTTAATCATTATGCACTGAGGATTAAAAGTGGACAAAACTGCTAATGAGTCATGAATGACTTTAATATTTTTCTCTTTATGGTAGTTACAATTGAGATACTTTAAAAGTAAAACAAATCATTTCTTGGTCTTCCTTTCTATTAATTCTCTAAGTTGGATCATAATTTGTATTTTCTGTTAACTTTGCCAATAATAATGTCTTAAGCAGAGTGGAGGTCTGTTAAGAGCTTTTTTTCAGTTTTAGTGCTGAAACAATTGTATATTAGACTATTTTATAGTAATGCTTTCAGCTTGAAATGTAAAATTGGAAGTTATATTATTTTAACTTTTTCAGAGTAATAATTGAGTAGAATTCCTGGATCATTTCTTATTAGAAAATTTATTGCAATAAGGAACTTAAGTCCATTTTTCAGTTTTGTCAGTGTTAGTTGCTATCAACTGATATCTGAGATAACGCAGTAGAATGGAAGGGAGAAAAGAATGAGAATTATTTTATATAAACAAACTGAGATCCTATCCTCTGCGAGACCACATAGCTGTTATCTTCCTAACAGTGCACACATAGTATTCTAGGGAGGATATTGGTAAAGGCAGTTTGACCTTTAGCTTGTTCATGCTTCCACATGTATGATTTTTTAAAAAGTTTTTTTAAGGTAAAGTTGAATAATACTAGTATTGTAACTCTGAAGGTTTATGAGTAGTAAGAGACTTGTGAAAGTTCCTCAAGGCTTTGAAACAATTCCCTTTGAGATAAAATACTTGAGGGTGAATTACTCTTTGAGGGAGTTTGATTTACCTTCTGGTGTTACTGATCATTTATGTGATCCTAATCTATATATATCCTGTTCACTTCTCAGGTAGATTGTAGTGATTGGTGTCAGTTGTTCTTCTGAGATCTTTAACAATTTTTCCAAACTATCTGTTGTTGCTCCACTCTGTTAGATCTTTCACCTGTTAGAAAATCTGGTATTAGCAATAAATTAAAGCTAGAGAATAAATTATTTTTTCTTTTATTGCAGACTTAATTCAGTGCACAAATGAGATGAATGTGAATATCCCGCAGTTGGCAGACAGTTTATTTGAAAGAACTACTAACAGTAGTTGGGTGGTGGTCTTCAAATCTCTCATTACAACTCATCATTTGATGGTGTATGGAAATGAGGTAAGAAGAATTTTTGGTTAACGAGCATACTGGTGCACTGATTGATTATTGAGCTTGCTTTTTCCCCTGAAACTTAAGGAATGGTTGCGGCAACTGAATAATATAGGTGAATAGGGCAAGGTGCCTACAAAGAAATATAATTGTAGAACTTATAATTAGGGAAAAGATGGCTTCTAAGCCAGAATGCAGAAAGGGGGTCAGAGCATCAAGGGCTTCAATAATGAGATCAAGAAGCAAAGATCAATGCCTGGAGATGGATTCTGTAAATAACACTAGTCTTCATAGGCCTTGAATATAGACTGTATATTTATTTATATCCAGTTGCTTTTTCACTATAGACCAATCAGATTTGTCTGATCTGATGAAGTTGTCTGTTGGAGGCATTTTGCCTGATTCAAGAGTGTGATGGCCTCTTGGTAGAATGACTGATTCTAAAGAAAGCCTTCTTCAGCAGAGATGAGACATCTGTCTAAAGTTTTCTTTACCCAAATGGGGAACAAATAAGATGTACAAGCTTTTGCAGTTTAATGTTTGGAGAGAGTCATCTTTTCTTTAAATGCCAGTCGAGCAGCTCATTTTTGAGTTCTTACCTTAAATGACTTTCTCAGCCCAGAATACTTAACTTGTAAAAATGTGTTAAAAGGACAATTTAAAATTAAGTTTAAAAAAATAAATAAAATTATGTTAAAAGAACATTTGAGTGGAACTAGACGAATCTACATTGGTATGTGCCTTAGAAAAATGCAGCCCACGGGTTCCTGGGAGATAGCTTCCATAGAAATGGGGAGGGACATTAGTTATTGGCATTAGACTTCTGAGCATAATGACTTTCAAGCATCTATCACTTTACTGATTATTTTGAGCTTTTCAGTCATGAGACTCTTCTGTCTCTTTGATATATACCAATAGAGCATCATTAAAGTTCAGAATTAAGAGAGGAATTTGTCCACAACTTTATCATTACAATGGATCTGTTTGCACATTTTGGTGTTTCTTTTTGGTCCTTCTCCAAAAGTATT
This sequence comes from Trachops cirrhosus, assembly GCA_028533065.1. NCBI lineage: Eukaryota > Metazoa > Chordata > Mammalia > Chiroptera > Phyllostomidae > Trachops > Trachops cirrhosus. The sequence continues at coordinate 50,907,934 of CM052543.1, read as the reverse complement.
TTTATAGCTATATCTAGATAAAATATTTAGTTTTTTAATATATTGTAACATAAGCATCTCCATGTTCTATGTTCTTTGTATTTACCATCTTTAGTTATTACATAGTTGATAATGTACTGCATGATTTTTTAAAAAATATATTTATTGCTTTGAGGGGGGTGGACAAAGAAAAAGATACTGATTTGTTGTTCTGCCTGTCTACGCATTCATTGGTTGATTCTTGTATATGCCCTGACCAGGGATTAAACCTGCAACCTTGGTGCATTGGGACAATGTTCTAACTAACTGAGCTACCTGGCCAGGGCTTCATGATTTTCTTAACTGTTCCCCTTGCCGGAAATTTAGTTTTCTTATTATTCAGTATTATAGCACTACATTGAATAATTTTATTTGTAGTTTTTAATAAAAAAATTACTTCCAGAAGTGTTACCTGAAACATGATTACTGGCCAATAGGCATGATCATTTTTAGGACATATATCGCCATATATTACTCAGTTGCCTTTTTTTTTTAAGATCTAATTTATTTATTCTTAGAAGGGAAGGAGGGAGAGAAACATTAGTGTTAAGGATAAACATTAATCATTTGGCTCTCCCACACTCCCAGCTGGGGACCTGGCCTGCAACCCAGGCATGTGCCCTGAGTGGAAATTGAATCAGTGAACTTTTGGTTTGCAGGCCAGTGTTCAGTCCACTGAGCCACACCAGCCAGGGCTCAGTTACTTTTTAATTCACTATAACCAGTATATAGAGTCATTAGAAATGCTTGGATATACTAATTTCAGTGTAACTTGAAACATTTTGATCTTAACTAGGATAATTATTTTGATCAGTAATGTGTTTACTTAAGATCGTGATCATTTAGTCCAAAGAATAACAGGCTTATATGTATTTTTCACATTTAAAAAAATGTACACTTGACTCTTTAACACATGGGCTTATATTTCATGGGTCTACTTATGTGTGGATTTTTTTCAATAAATACTGTAAAGGCATTTTCTCTTCCCTAAAAATTTTAATAGCATTTCCTTTTCTCTAGCTTATTTTATTGTAAGAATACAATATATAATACCTATTAACAGTCAACAGTAGGCTAATAGTAGTTAAGTTTTTGGTGAATCAAAAGTTATATGTGGGCTTTTGACTACTCTGGGTGTTGATACCCCCAACCCCCACATTGTTCAAGGGTCAGCTGTAGTTTATTCTTTAAAAGGAAAAAGCCACAAGTATAACCAACTGCAATGCCAGATAAACAGACTGTAAATAAGGTGATAATATTAGATGCAAAACTTTGACAAAAACTAAGAAGCAGAAAGTTGATTGCCATTCTTTACAATTGACTGAAGGGAGGAGAAAGATGGCATTTCAGTGTGGTTTTTAGATAAGCTCATGTTTAGTTTCCCTTAAGCAGCTACAAGAAACGAAGTGCTCTGCTTATTTTTTTGTGCTAGTTTATGCAGCCCTTGGGTTTTCACAATGGCAGTTGTTACTAGTCTATGAGAGAGCATGCATAGGATCTTATGCTGTGGTATTGGGGATACCGTGAACAGTGGTTCTCAAATAAGGCAGGGGAGGAGAGGGATTTCCCCACCCAGGTACATTTGTCCCAACTGGAGGGAATGCTACTGGCACCTAGTGGGTTGAGGGCAGGGATGCTTTTAAACATCTTATAATGCACAGAATAGGCCCTCAAAACAAAGAATTATCAAAGCTTACAAAAATCAGTCTAATACTGCCATTTTGAATAGTTTGTTTTAGGATAAGTAATAAAAGGTGAGTCTTTGATTTACAGAATGTTTTTCAAAATCCTGGTTAGTTTCTTTAAGATGATCTCAGATCAACAAAATTACATTGGGAGTGATAGTATTCATCCACATTGATGGTAAGCATCTGCATACTTTAAAAAAAAAAAAGAATCCTTAGAAGTGAAATTGCAAGGAGTTTCTTTAGCTCCCTTTTATTAAGGTTGTGTGTAACAGGAAGTTAAGACAATGTTCTATGGTAAGCACTTTGGGGAGAGCATTTTTAGAAGATGAACTTTTAAATACATGTTGACCCAACAATTCAACCCCAAGTTATATACTCATGAGAAATTCTTGTATGCTTATATATGGACATCAAGTACAGAGATGTCAATTAAACATTGTTAATAATAGTGAAATTGGCAAGAACTTTATCCATAAAGAAATGAGTACATAATATTATAGTAGTTCATTGAAATACCAGAACATCATTTAAAATGAATGAGCCCTGGCTGGTGTGGCTTAGTGGATTGAGCACTGGTCCGAAGGGCTGCCAGTTTTATTCCCAGTTGGGGCACATAACTGAGTTGTAGGCCAGGTCCCCCACTGGGGGTATGCGAGAAGCAGCCGATCAATGTATCTCTTGCATATTCCTGTTTCTCTCCTCTTTCTCCTTCCCTCCCCCCTCTCTAAAAGTAAATAAGTAAAATCTTTTTAAAAAAAGAATTTAAAAATATCACAAATGTTTAAAAAAATAAAATGAATGAACTAAGTCTACATATATTAAATGAGTAATTCTTGGAGAAAAGTTGTTACAAAGCGTATTAGAAAAGTACAGTATGATATTTCTGTAAATTTAAAATAGAAAACAAAATTCTGTACAGTTTATAAATATATATGTAGTAAAATTATAAAAATCCGTGGGAATGATATATACTTACTCAGAAAAGCGATTACCTCTGAAGAGGGTGGGAAAGAATGGAATTGAAAGTGTGTATTCAATAGAGTCGATAATGTTTTGATTCTATAAGGAACTCTAAAGTAAGTATTGTAATGTGTTTAATCTAGGCAGTGGGTAAGAGGATGTCTATAATATTGTTCTCTTGTACTCATACAATTATAAATATCTTGTGTTTTTAAAAAGTCAAGATGCCACCTATGTATGATTAGCTGTAGTCCAAATATGCTGCAAAAAAGGGCAAAATAGATACTGAGTTTAATGTACCCATTTTTATTTTGACTTAAATAGCTGTGGGCATTAGGCTTTAATAAATTCTTGTATGCTACTGAAAAATATGTGTTTTTAGGTTTGGTAACTAGTTAACCAAAGGAAGACTATGGATGAGAAATTTAAACTAGATAAGCTAAATGGAATATGTTAACTGCTTTCCTTCCTAATTCTCAAATTAGAGTTTGTTAGATGTCAGCATCTTAATTTGACACAATTATTTTTTGTTTTCCAGCGTTTTATTCAGTATTTGGCTTCAAGAAACACATTGTTTAACTTAAGCAATTTTTTGGATAAAAGTGGATTGCAAGGTAAAGACAACTTATTATAGAATATCAAGAGTGACCCCATGTGATGATTCCTGCAGAGTTGAATTTTGTCTTTTAGAACATGTGCTCTAGAGGAACCTCTTATTTTAGTAATTTCAGGGGAGAGAAAACTATTTTAGTGTGAAGAAGAAGATTGATTTAACTACTTGACAGGTAAAGCTCTTTGAGAAATAGTATAGGGTTGTGTTTTGAGAGGCTGGATTTTGGAACTAGATTGCCTGAGTTTGAATCCCATCTCTACCACTTACTAGCATGAACTTGAACAAGTTACTTCACCTCTCTGCACTTGTAAAATCGGGAATAATGATAGCACCTACTCTGTAAGTTTTTGCATGAGGCTTAACCTAGTTTTAATCAGTGTAAAGTGCTTAAAGTAATTCCTGGCACACAAGAAACACTATGTAAGTATCTTCTTTCATTGTGATTGTTAATATTTTATGCTTTATTTCAAGGATGGTAGTTGGGAATATTTAGTAGCAAAGATAAGCAGTGTTTTAGTCAGATGAATTGCTCATTGATACTCACACCTGCTTTTTTATTGTATTTTACTTTTAATTTAGCTAACTTGAAATTCCTGTAATTTGGTGGTGTAGCCCTCCATGCATTATTCTGTCTTAATGGGATCTGTTGTACAATACTTACCCCAGAACTAGATCATTAGCATTATAGAATGTCAACTCTAGGAAGAACATCAAAGGATATACTAGATGACTTGGGAATATCCAACAGGAAGGCTCAGTCTGGGAAATGTGTTTAGAAAAGGTGAGATTTTTGTACTGGGTGTTGAAAGGTGGACAGGGACATGAGTTGGCTTAAGCAAAGCTACACAGGTAAACATGGATGTGAAAGAACATGGGCTATTTGAGATTTATAGAGCAAATGAGTGTGAACAGGATGTATGGATGATATATTAGAGAATATGTAGTGGCAGATAGCCCTCAAGAAGCTCTTTGGGACCACAATCAAGCAAGGAAGATTTTGATAAAGTTGGGATTTTGTAATTCAGTGAGAAATCATCAGAGTTTCTTGAGTTGAGGGAGACGGGGAGAGGAAATATGCACAATAAAGCAAGCATCATAGCTCAGTGCAGGTTGGATTAGAATGAATAAAAGTTTGAAGACATTAAGACTGTTCTGGTCATCATTTTGGTCATTCAGTGGAGAGTTAATGAGAACCTGAATTGTGGCTCTTGTGGAGATAAAATCAGTAGAATTTAGTGGCTAGTTGTGATTGGGTAAGGGACTGTCCAGGACTGTCCAGTTTCAGTACTTGTTTACTTTTGGCATACGGAAGTATTAGAATGAATTGAATACCTGTCTTTTAGAGATTTTGGAAGACCAGTAATCTATACATAGGACCAAGTGTTACAAGATAGATTTTACTTTAATGAAGAATATAATGTTCTAAGTAGTTAAGGAAAAAAATTAAGCAGGAAATCTGTTTTTCAAATTAAAAAACTTAAATAGAAGATATACAGACAAATACACACACTACAGATAAAACTGGAGCTGCTTTGTTTTGTGGGACATGAAAGGAACTGCTGGCTCATCTTTTTATTTCTGCCTCTCCCCTTTGCTTATTTGAACTAAGAGTCTGTGGAAAATAATATGCAAACTACTACTCTAGAGCATATTATGTGCATATGGCCAAGTGAGGTTTTTGGTGCTTATTAGCCACTTTCTTAAATGCAAGGTAAGCACTTCTAATGATAAAGTTTTAAGACTTTTATTCCTTTCATGTAAAGAACAGTTTTTAGGCCTTTTATTCAAAGCTCATATTCTAAAGAGGTTATAAAAATAAGACTAAAATAGTAATTAAAATCATGTAATTAATTGGTGTTTTAGAAAAGGAATTTTGATTGTTGATGTATTTTGTTGGGTAGAGTTGTATATTTTATTAAATATGTACTAGGTGTTATACTAAGCGTATGTAAATATAAATAAGCTAATTATGTAGTGAGTGAGATACTGTGTGTGTATAATAGCTGTAAGCTGTATTTGAAGTAAGAAAAATGTGGGAGCTCAGAGAATTCAGGGAGTGTTTCACAGATTGAGCCTTGAAGGATGAGAGGTATTTCCCTCAGTAGAGAGGATAAGAATCAATTAGAGGAAACAGGGTGAACTAAAGAGTCGAGGAATATGAATGTGTAACACCTTACTGAATACACTAGTGGCTATGAGAAATTATGAGTGCAGTAATTTTTTTAATTTTGTTCACTAATTTTTCTTCAAGTTGCACTTAATAAACATTGAAGAAATATTTGTTGAATAAACGAAGTGGTGATTATGTGAAATCCAGTTGGTTTATGTTTTCTTTTTTTGATTGTTCTTTTTGAAGTAGCAGAGATCATTATTAAAGTTAAATTTGTTAAATGAAGATAAGCCAAAATAAAATGTACCTGCTTTTCAGTGAGGAGGAAAAATTTATAGACTTCCTTGAGCGAGGCAGGAACTAAAATGCCAGTTTTTTTCCTTTTATAACATTGATTAGATTTTATGTTGCTGAAATTACAGATCCCATGATTGTACTGAAACAAAACCCTAGGGTGATTTAGGTATTCATTTATAAAGTTTTATTGAAACTGTAATTGTTTTTTGTTATGCCTTAACTTACATACTGACATTTTTTTCATTGTACTATGCAATTATTTTCTGTACTTTTTAATAAGGTTGGTATACATGGTTATGGTTGTTCTAAATAATATACAGATAATAATTTCTTAGATATGAAAATTATAAAACTGCTTAATGATTTGAGGAGTAGGGTTGTGGTTCCATAGGATGTTAAATTTGAGTTATGAGGTTACCAAGTAGTGTAAGACAACATCTTTTTCTAATTCCTAATAGATAAAAGATAGGTATGATGATTAGAAGTTGAGCAGAATTATTATTTTAGTGAAATTCTAAGGGGGAAGGTTTTTCAAAGCAACATACGACATACCTGACTTAAAAATGTGAAGTCTTAGAGATTTTAATCTGATGTTATTCATTAGTCATTTAATTTACACTACAAATTTGAGTTTGAGTATCAAGACATTATGGTCATTGGGTGAAATGAGTTGGTTTCCTAAGCAAATTGAAATTTTAATAATTTATGAATACAATTTATATTGTATATTACTTTCTATTTTTTTTGCAGGATATGACATGTCTACATTTATTAGGCGGTATAGTAGATATCTAAATGAAAAGGCAGTTTCATACAGACAAGTTGCATTTGATTTCACAAAAGTGAAAAGAGGGTGAGTTAATCTTTATTTCTTTTCTTTTTTCTTGACATCTAATGGATTTGCATATTTAAAAATGTAAACCATAAAAATTATTAGATTATGAATTTTATGGAATTTTGAGACCAGTTTAAAAAGATTGAACTTCAGTTTTTCTTGAAGATATACATTGGATACTATATGCACTAGGATTTTTTCAATTTTGTAATAATTTTATTGAGATAGCGTCCACCTAACATAAAATTTACCCTTTTAGCATTTACAATTCAGTAGTTTTTAGTATATTTACAAAGTTTTACAACATCACTACTATCAAATACCAAAGCATAACATTAAAAAATTTTTTTTTCTATTTTTCAGTTACATTTGACATACAATATTAGTTTCAGGTGTACAACCCAGTGATTAGTCAAAGTAATCACCCTGATAACACTAGTACACATCAGACACCATACAAACTTTATTCAGTATTATTGGTTAAGTTCTCTGTGCTATACTTTACATCACCATGACTATTCTGTAACTACCAGTTTTGTACTTATAAATTCCTTCATCTTTTTCACTCATGCTCCCAAGACCCCTCTCATCTGGCAATCATTACAATGTTTTCTATATCCGTGAGTCTGTTTCTGTTCCGCTTATTCATTATTTTGTTTCTTAGATTCTACGTGCTAAGTGAAATCGTCTGGTAGTTGTCTTTTTCTGACTTACTTCACTCAGCACAATACCCTCTAGGTGTATCTATATTTCAGAATGGCAAGATTTCATTCTTTTGCGGGGATGTAAGTCATTGTCTTGTATATATGCACCACTTCTTTATCCATTAATCTATTGATGGACAATTAATTTGCTTCCATATTTTGGCTATTGTAAGTAGTGCTTCAATGAACATATGGATGCATATGTCTTAGATTTAGAGTTCGGGGTTTCTTCAGAAAAATACCCAGAAATGGAATTCCTGGGTCCTCCTTGCCTCTTGTTACAGCCTTTATTTTAAAGTCTGTTTTGTCTGATACAAGAAGTGCTGCCCCAGTGTTTTTGTTTCTTTATTTCCATTTTTATGAACTATCTTTTCCATCCCTTGACTTTTAGTCTGTATGTCTTTCTACCTGAAGTGAATCTCTTGTACAAGTCATATAAAGGTCTTGTTTTCTTATCCATTCGGTCACCCTATGTCTTCTGAATGGAGCATTTAATCTGTTTTCATTTAAAGTAATTGTAGCCCTGGCTGGTGTGAGCATTGTCTCATAGACCAAAGGGTCACTGGTTTGATTCCTGGTCAGGGCATGTACCTGGTTGCAAATTTGATTACTCCTCCACCCCCCATTGGGGCACATATGAGAGGGTAAGGAGTCGATGTTTCTCTTGCACAACAGTGTTTCACTCGCATTTTCTCTTTCTACCTTCTCTTGTCACTGAAAGCAATGAAAAGAATGTTCTCCCGTGAGGCTAAAAAAAGTAATTGTAGATACATACGTATTTATTGCCATTTTATTATTTATATTTTTGATCTTTTTCATCTTAAAGAAGTCCCTTTAACATTTCTTGTAATCCTGGTTTGGTGGTGGTGAACTTCTTTAGCTTTTTCTTGTCTGGGAAGCTGTTTATCTGACCTTTGATTCTAAATGGTAGTCATGCTGGATGGAGTAATCTTGGTTGTAGGTCCTTGCTTTTCATCACTAAATATTTCATGCCAATCCCTCTGGCCTGCAAAGTTTCTGTTTTGAAATCAACTGACAGTCTTCTGGAAACTCCTTTGTAGGTAACTGTCTCCTTTTCTCTTGTTGCTTTTAAGATTCTTTATCATTGATTTATGGAATTTTAAATAGGTTCATCTTGTTTGGGATTGTCCGAGCTTCCTGAACTTGTGTGTCTTTTTTCTTTACCAGGTTAGGGAGGTTTTCAGTCATTATTTCATCATACAGAGACTCAATTCCTTGCCTTTTCTCTTCTCTTTCTGGTACCCCTATGATGCTACTGTTGTTACATTTGTTATTGTCCTAGAGGTCCTTAAGACTCCTCACTTTTTAAAGATTCCCTTTTTTTCCCCCTGCTCTGAGTGGGTGTTTTCTGCTACCTGTTCTTCTAAATCACTCATTTGATCCTGTGCTTCATCTAATCTTGTGTTGCTCCCTTCTAGTGTATTTTTCGTTTCAGTTACTATATTCATTTTTGACTGGTTCTGTTTTATGGTTCCTATGTTGTTGTTGTTGCTGTTGTTTTAAGATTTTATTTATGTTTAAGTATTTTTATTGATTATGCTATTACAGTTTTCCCAATTTTTCCCTTTTTATCCCCCCTCCACTCTGCCCCCCAACTCTGCAGCATTCCGCCCCCCCTTAGTTCATGTCCATGGGTTGTATATATAAGTTCTTTGAGTCCTCTGTTTACTATACCATTTCTTATCTCTCCCCATCTATTTTATGCCTACTAATTATGCTTCTTCCCTGTACCTTTTCTCCCCATTCCTCCTTTCCCCCTCCTCACTGAACTCTCTCTGTGTGATGTCCATTTCTCTGATTCTGTTCCTGTTCTGGTTGTTTGCTTAGTTTTTGTTTTCATTGTTTTCTTTTTTTTTAGGTTCATTTGTTAATAGTTGTGAGTTTGTTTTCATTTTATTGTTCATATTTTTTATCTTCTTTTTCTTAGATTAAGTCCCTTTAACATTTCACATAATAAGGGCTTGGTGATGATGAACTGCTTTAACTTGACCTTATCTGGGAAGCACTTTATCTGCCCTTCCATTCTAAATGATAGCTTTGATGGATAGAGTAATCTTGGATGTAGGTCCTTGCCTTTCATGACTAGGAATACTTCGTTCCAGCCCCTTCTTGCCTGTAAGGTCTCTTTGGAGAAATCAGCTGACAGTCTTCTGGGAACTCCTTTGTAGTTAATTGTCTCCTTATCTCTTGCTGCTCTTAGGATTTTCTTTTTGTCTTTCATCTTGGGTAACTTGATGATGATGTGCCTTGGTGTGTACCTCTTTGGGTCCAACTTCCTTGGGACTATCTGGGCTTCCTAGACTTCCTGGAAGTCTCTTTCCTTCACCAGATTGGGGAAGTTTTCCTTCATTATTTGTTCAAATAAGTTTTCAGTTTCTTGCTCTTGTTCTTCTCCTTCTGGCACCCCTATAATTCGGATATTGGAACGTTTCAGGTTGTCCCAGAGAATCCTAAGCCTCTTCATTTGTTTGGATTCTTGTTTCTTGGTTCTGATCCAGTTGGATATTTATTTCTTCCTCTTGTTCCAAACTGTTGCTTTGAATCCTGGTTTCCTTCTTGTCACTCTTGGTTCCCTGAATATTTTGCTTTATTTCATTTTGGGTATTTTTCATTTGTTCTGTGATTTTTTCAACCAAGCTCAATTAGTTCTGTGAGCATCTTGATTACCAGGGCTTTAAATTCTCCATCAGATAGGTTGGCAGTCTCCTCATCACTTAGTTCTGAGGTTTTGCTGTGTTCTTTCATTTGGGCCATACTTCTTTGTCTTGGCCCAGTTGGTAAGTTGTAAGGGGTGGGTCCTTAGGTATTTACCTGGGCAGGGCAACCCTCCTTGCTGCACTGCCTGTGGGGGAGGGGCCAGAGAGGGAGCAATGCAGCTCGCCTGCTTGTCTCTATTGCACTTTCCAACAGACTCTCGTGTTAGACTGAAAGTATCTCCCACTGCAGCAATCCCAGCCTTAGCCCACTGTCAGCTCTGAGTCTCAGTTTTCCCCCTAAGTCAGTCCCTCCTGCACAGCTCTGCCAAGCTCAGCCAAGCTCTGCAGTCAGCCCCGCCCCTCATCCCACTGTCCTTGATTTCACCTTACCAGTCTGGTTGTTCTGGTTGATTTTTTCTTTAATTCCTTGGTCATCAGAGTTCCATGCAGTTTGATTTTCTGGTGATTTTGGTGGTTTATTAATTTTAGATTGGTTGTTATCCTCCTTTTGGTTGTGTGAGGAAGCAGAGGGTTTCTACCTACACTCCATTCTGGCCAGAACTCTATTTCTCCATGTTGTTTTTTATGCTCTTGAAGTTCTCACCAAATTCCTTGAGTGTCTTTGTAACAATTGTTTTGAACTTGGTATCTGGTAGTTTGCTTGCCTCCATTTCATTTTATTTTTCTGGAGATTTCTCCTGTTCTTTCATTTGGGGCATGTTTCTTTGTCTCCCCATTTTTTCTGCCTCTGTGTATTTGTTTCTGTGTTAGGTAGAGCTTCTATGTCTTAGGTAGTTATAGGACATCTATAGGTGTCCTGTAGGGCCTAGTGGCACAGCGCCCCCAGGTCCTCTGAGCTAGGCATTTCAGGTGTGCTCTCATGTGGACTGTGTGCTCTCTCCTGTTGTAGTTGAGCCTTGATTGCTATTGGCATCTCAGTGGGTGGGATTGACCCAGGTCAATTAGCCAGGAGGACCGGTCAGTACTACAGCAGAAGAGTTGCTGTTTAGGGGCTGACCCCACAGCAGAACTTGCTTTAGCAGGTCTCTGGTGCCTGTTCAGTCTTCCCCTTGAGTGTGTCATTTGTAGAGGTGGTTGGATGCTGCTCCGATGTAGTCTGAAGCTGGCCACTGGATGTGCTGGCTGTGGGTCCTCCTGGGAGGTGCAGGCCAAAGTCAGCTACTGAGTGTACCCTGCCCCAGGGCCACCTGGCATGAACTACATACAAAGCAGTTTTCAGATGGCTGCTACCTGTTCTGGGCTTGGAGGTGCCCAGGTGAGGCCAAGCTGTGAACTGAATCTAGCTACTGCCTTGGTTCACTTAGCTAGAGTTATGGGGTGCACTAAAGACTAGGGCGCTGCTTGTTTGGGGTTTATGGACCTTTGAGAGAATTTAGGAAAGTCCTCAGCATGAGCCAAGACAGACAGACCATTTGTATGGAAATACCACTGGAGGTGGTTCAGGTGGGCCCAAGAGTTGGGTGGGACAGGGTCTCTAGCAATTAGCAAGGTGGGTTGAACAGGATTAGTCAGGTTGATGGAGACTCACATATGGCACTACCTGTGCCAGCAGGGGGCGGGGTCCGCAAAGGAACAGTGGCTTCTGCAAACACTTCTGTCTGGGAAAGACAGCTGCCCCTTCAGCCCTCACCCCAAAGCAGCACAGTTCACTTCCTTCCCTGTATGTCCCTGGCATCTTTTAAGTTGCTGACCTGGGGCTGGAACTCAATGAGAAAGTTTGAGTAGGTTGTTTGTGGGCCGTTTAAGGGCCATTTAAGAGGCATACCTGGGACTCCAAAGCCCTCCATTTCACTAGCTGCAGTCCCTCTGGTTTTCACAGCCAGAAGTTACTGGGATTTTTCTTCTCCCTCTGGAACCATGGGCTGGGGAGCCCGGTGGGGGGCTGGGTCTTCTTGTTCCTGGGAGACCTCTGCAGCTGAGATACATTTTTAACTGTTTCTTTGGTGTGGGAACTACAAGGCTACTTTCTGTCTCTGTGGCTTTTGCCTATTCAGACGTTTCATGTAAATGGAATTGTACAATACATGGCCTTTTGCATCTGGCTTCTTTCATTTAGCATAATGTATTCAAGTTGCAGCATAGATCAGTACCTTGTTTCTTTTTATGGCTTTGTAATATTCTGTTGTATGGATTATACTACATGTCATTAATTCATCAGCTGGTGGACATTTGAATGGTTTCTACTTTGTGGCTATTAAGAATAATGCTACTATAAGCATTGGTGAATACGTTTTTGTGTGAATTCTTTTCAGTTCTCTTGGGTATGTACCTAGGAGTGGAATTGCCGGGTCATATGTGAACTTTTGTTTAGCTTTTTGAGGAACTGCCAAACTTTAAAAACAGTTGAACTGTTTTACATGCCCACCAGCAATGAATGTATGTGAGTTTGATTTCTACACATTGCCACTACTCGTTATTGCCTGTTTTCTTTTTTTATTATAGCCACCCTAGTGGGTGTAAAGTGGGATATCATTATGATTTTTTTTGTTTGTATTTCCCTGATGACTAATGTTAAGTGTCTTTTTATACCCTTATTGTCCATTCGTATATCTTCTTTGGAAAAATTTCTGTTCAAATGTTTTGCTTGTATTTTAATTGGGTTATTTGTCTATTTATTGTTGAGTTACAGTAATTTTTTAATATAGTCTGAACACCAGTACCTTATTATATATTGATTTGCAAATATTTTCTTCACTACTGTGACTTATCTTTTTTACTTTCTTGATGATATCTTTTGATTGGTTCACAGTCCAGCCCTCAATCCACTAAGCCACACCAGCCAGGGCTTCCTGATGGTATCTTTTGAAAAACAAAGTTTTTTAATTTTAATGGAGTCCAGTTTATCTATTTTCTTTTATTGTACTTTTTGGCAGCATGTCTAAAGAAACATTGGTTATTCCACATTCACGTAGATTTACTTCTACTTTATTTTTTCTTACGTGCTTTGTAGTTTTAGCTCTTACATTTGGGTTTTGATCCATTTTGAATTAATTTTTGTATATATTGTGGGGTATGGCTTCCAATTCATTCTATGTGGATAAACCAGTTGTCCTAGCACCATTTGTTAAAAAGACTTTTTTCCTGATTGAAGGGTCTTAGCACCTTTGTTGAAAAGAAATTGGTCATAAATGTGAAGGTTTATTTTTGGACTTTGGATTCTATTTTGTTGATCTATGTCTATCCTCATGCCAGTTCCACACTCTCTTTATCACTATTGCTTTTAATAAGTTTTGAAATTGAGAAGTGAGTTTTCCAGCTCTATTCTTAGTTTTCAACAAGAGTGAAAGAAAGAATAGTTGTTTTAGCTATTCTGGGTCCCTTTCAGTTATTTACATATGACTTTTAGGGTGAGCTTATCAATTTCTGCAGAAAAGGCAACTGGGATTTTGATAGGGATCGCACTGAATCTGTAGAGCAGTTTGGGGAGTATTTCGATCTTAACACATTATTTCTAATCCATGAACATGAGATGTTTTTCTTTATTTTCTTTCACTGCTGTTTTGTATTTAAGGTTCTTTTTAATCTTGGATGCAGAAGATGAATTTATTTTTTGCTGTACCCTAAATAATAGTTTCCTTGGCCCATGAACTAATCACATGAGTGATATAATCAGTGCTTCTGTACCTCATAGTGCTTATTAGGATATTCTTAGGATATATGACGAGACCTCAGGAAAAAGCCACTGAAGATGTTCTTAGCCGGTATTGATTGATGATCCTTGTAGCTATGAAGGCCTTCCCTGAGGGGAATCTGGCTTCTGTAGAAATATTCTGGTGAATACCGTTTTAAGTTTCCCTTCTGCTCAAAGATCTCAAAGGTCTAAGCAATTAATACGGTTCTTTAAATTGTTCTCTTGAAATGTTAAATTACCAGGCTGAAATTTAAAATTCAGTATAAATATAGATATAGCCTCTTAGTTATTCAGGAATTTTAAAGTTGAACTTATATGTTCACTACTCTAAATTAGTCAAGAAGTAATTAGCTTGGAATTTAACCAAAATTAAAATCCACAGATTTTGTTTTATATATTAAGGTACTTTCTAAAAAAGTATAGCCCTGGCTGGTGTGGCTCAGTGGATTGAGTGCCAACCTGTGAACCAAAAGGTCACTGGTTCGGTTCCCAGTCAGGGCACATGCCTGGGTTGCAGGCCAGGTCCCCAGTAGGGGGTGCACAAGAGGCAACCACACATTGATGTTTCTCTTCCTGTCTTCCTCCTTCCCTTCCCCTCTCCCTAAAAATAATAAATAAAATCTTTAAAAAAAATAGGGCAGCTGCTTTGAATAAAAAAAGTATAGAGGAGGAGTTTATCATAGTAGAGAAGTCTGATTCTTAATCCCAGTATTGTGTTAAATAAACCATTTTATATTAATACTTCACTGTTAAGTATATTTACTAAAAATGATCTTCAGGATATGCTGTAGATTTCAGATTAATAGACTTTTAAAATAGTAACTTTTTTCACCCTAATCTGAAGGGTCAGTCTTGAGATTGAGGAGAGTTTCTGCATTTTTGTATTTAATAGAGCAAACTTATTATTTGTATGAGTACAGCTCTTGGTCATACACAATATAATTAGTATTGATTTGAAGGAAAATACTCTTATTTAATGCTAAGGAAAAGAAAAGTGAATCAACAGGAGCCATAACTGAGTGGAAGTTACCAAGAAGCACAAAATTGACATAGAAACACAGATACTTATACCTACACACACACACACACACAGTAAATTATATAAATAAAGAAAAAATAAAGGACATAGGGTATAAATTGAGGGCATGACAGCAGTTAAAATTTATTATATCATGGCAAAAATCCTCAGTAGACAGTTTCGACTGTGGAAAGGACTTAAATAGCAAATACTCAAGTATTTATTAGGGTAATAATTTTATATTGAATTTATTGGGGTGACATTGATTAATAAAATCATAAAGATTTCAGATGTACAGTTCTATAATTTATCATTTGTGTATTGTATTGTATGTTTACTACCCAAAGAGAAATTGCCCTCTGTTATCATTTATACTCCCTTTACCCTCTTCTAGTTCTCCCCAACCCCCTTTCTCTCTGGTAGGGTAGTTAGTTTTTATGTCTGCAAAAGTAATAAACTTTTTAAAAATTTAGGCAACATGAAGCAATCTAAACTGGTTAGGAAATGTTAACATTTCAGTGTATCTAATCTGCTTTCTGTAAATAGAAATAAATGTGTATGAAAGCAATAGCTTACATATATTATAATCTGTTATTTAATGTTATATAGGGAATTATAATATTTAGATATTATTTGAGGACTACTTTTCTCCCCTACTATATAATTTAGATGTTTTCAATATGTGTGCACTTACATGTATCTTATTCTTTTGAATGGTTCTAGAATTATATTCTAGAGGTACATATGGTTTATTCTTATTTTTATCTTATAAAAGCAATACATTGGATATCCTTTTGCATATGGTTGCATTCTTAAGTGAAGTTTTCTGAAGAGTAACTTCTTAGCATTGATAGGTGAAAGGATATATATACATTTAACATTTAAGTGGAAAACACCGAATTACTTTTTATAAAGTTTTGTCAGATTTTTTATTTAGATAAAGGTAAAAATGTCTTTCACTGCATTTCATCCATCCTCATGAAAATGTATCTCATTAGGTGTTTATTTTATATCAGTTGATAAAATAACTCAATAAATGGTGATAATTCAGCCTCTTTTTTAAAATGCCACTTGTGCTTTGTTAATTGCCCTTCAGTGTTGTTTGCCCAGTTCTCTATTCGGTGTAATTCTTTTCTGTTGTGTTGGATAGCGTTAAGAGTGCACAGGCTGTTTAGTTGGATGAATCTGGGTTTGAATTTTAGCTTTACTCCAGTTAGATGAGGGACTTCAGGAAGGTATTTCAGGCAGCTTGCTGACTTTTTAAAAATAACTATATTTTGAAGTAATTTCACTTTTAGAAATGCTGCAAGAATAATATAGATAACTCCTATACATTTTACTCAGATTCACCAGTTGTTTTTTTTTTAATCCTCGCCCGAGGATACATTCATTGATAGAGAAACACACCCGTATGCACCCTAACTGGGGGCTGAACCTGCAACCTTTTGGTGTGTGGGATGATGCTCCAACCAACCAAGCCACTTGCCAGGGCCAGATTCACCAGTTTTTAACATTTTGTCACATTTGCTTAATATTCTGTGTGTGTGTGTATACTTTTTTCCCTGAACCATTTGAGAAGGCATTACATACCTCAGGCCTTCTTATAATTTATATCCCTAATACTTTCATGCATGTTTCATAATGAATTGGCTCTTTTGTTACATATCTATCAGCTTGCTAACTTTTCTTCACATTGTGGCACAAAAACTGATACTGTTTGTGTAGGACACAGTGTGTTGAGGCTAAATGATTAGGGATGAAGATCTATAACCCATTTGTACAATACGTAGTAGTATGCTGCAGCATAGTTGGGAAACCTTGAATAGCATTTATCTATTAGGATTGTTGTGAGAATCAAATGAAATATTGTATTTAATGCTCATTGGTAGATGGGAAACACTCTAACAAATAAGCTTTTTGTGTATTGGAAGTAAATTATCATGGGTTACAATTACAAATACTTTTTCCCTGTTTTATTAAACATTAAAAGTTTAAGAGCTGTTGCAATCAAAATTGTTACCTTTGTTTTTATGGCTTTTGTCCTTTTTTAAAAAATATATTTTATTGATAATGCTATTATAGTTGTCCCAACTTTTCACTCTTTTTTAAAAAATTTAAATTATTTTATTGTTGTTCAATTACAGTTGTCTGTATTTTCTCCCCACCCCTCCTCCCCACCCCTCCAAACCCACCTCCCTCTCTTGCTTCCACCATTCCCCTCCCCGGGGGAGGGTTCGTTTTGTTCATGTGCCCTTTATAGTAGTTCCTAAAAACACTTCTCCCCACAGTCCCCTCCCCCCTCCCCTCTGGTTGTTGTTAGATTGTTCTTTATCAATGTCTGTGGTTATATTTTGTTTGCTTTTTCTTTTGTTGATTATGTTCCAGTTAAAGGCGAGATCATACAGTGTTTGTCCCTCACTGCCTGGCTTATTTTACTTAGCATAATGCTTTCCAGTTCCATCCATGCTGTCTCAAAGGGCAGGAGCTCCTTCTTTCTCTCTGCTGCTTAGAATTCCATTGTGTAAATGTACCATAGTTTTTTGATTCACTTACTTGCTGATGGACACGTAGGTGGCTTTCAGCACTTGGCTATTGTAATTTGTACTGCTATGAACATTGGGGTACATAGGTTCTTTTGGATTGGTGTTTCAGGGTCCTTAGGGTATAATCCCAGCAGTGGAACTGCCAGGTCTAAAGGCAGTTCCATTTTTAGTTTTCTGAGGAAATTCCATACTGTTTTCCACAGTGGCTGCACCAGTCTGCATTCCCACCAGCAGTGTACTAGGGTTCCCTTTCCACCGCATCCTCTCCAACACTTGTTTGTTGATTTGTTTATGATGGCCATTCTCACCAGTGTGAAGTGGTATCTCATTGTGGTTTTAATTTGCATCTCTCTGATAACTAGTGATGCTGAGCATCTTTTCATATGTCTCTGGGCCCTCTGTATATCCTCCTTGGAGAAGTGTCTGTTCAGGTCTTTTGCCCATTTTTTTATTGGGTTGTTTGTCTTCCTGGAGTGGACTCATGTGAATTCTTTATATATTTTGGAGATCAAACCCTTGTCTGAGGTATCACTGGCAAATATGTTTTCCCATACAGTTGGTTCTCTTTTCATTGTAATGCTGTTTCCTTTAGCCATGCAGAAGCTTTTTATTTTGATGAGGTACCATTTGTTTATTCTTTCCTTTATGTCCCTTGCTCTAGGGGACATATAGGTTAAAATACTGCTGTGTAGAAAATCTAAGATTTTCCTGCCTGTGTTTTCCTTGAGGACTTTTATGGTGTTATGACTTATATTTAAGTCTTTTATCCACCTTGAATTTATTTTTGTGTAAGGTGTAAGTTGGTGATCGGGTTTCATTTTTTCACATGTAGCTGTCCAGGTCTCCCAACACCATTTGTTGAAGAGGCTATTTTTACTCCATATTATGCTTCTGCCCCTTC
>CM052543.1:50833965-50889378 GCA_028533065.1 Trachops cirrhosus | reverse complement strand
ATTTTCCTGCCTGTGTTTTCCTTGAGGACTTTTATGGTGTTATGACTTATATTTAAGTCTTTTATCCACCTTGAATTTATTTTTGTGTAAGGTGTAAGTTGGTGATCGGGTTTCATTTTTTCACATGTAGCTGTCCAGGTCTCCCAACACCATTTGTTGAAGAGGCTATTTTTACTCCATATTATGCTTCTGCCCCTTCTGTCAAATATTAATTGACCATAGAGACATGGGTTTATTTCTGAGCTTTCTATTCTGTTCCATTGGCCTGTGTGTCTGTTCTTATGCCAGTACCAGACTGTTTTGATTACAGTGGCCTTGTAATATAGTTTGATATCAGGTATTGTGATCCCTCCTACTTTGTTCTTCTTTCTCAAAATTGCAGCAGCTATTTGGGGTCATTTATGGTTCCATATAAATTTCTGAAATGTTTGTTTTGTCTCTGTGAAATATATCATGGGTACTTTAATAGGGATTGCATTGAATCTATAAATCACTTTGGATAGCATGGCCATTTTGATGATTTAATTCTTCCAATCCATGAGCATGGTACATACTTCCATTTGTTTGTGTTTTCCTTAATTTCTTTCTTCAGTGTTGTATAGTTTTCTGAATGCGGGTCTTTTAACTCCTTAGTTAAGTTTATTCCTAGGTACTTTATTTATTTATTTATTTTTGTGGCTATATCAAATGGGATTTTTTTCCTGATTTCTGTTTCTAATGTTCCATTGTTGGTGTACAAATGCCTTTGATTTCTGAGTATTGACTTTGTATCTGGCTGTTTTGCCAAATTCATCTGTTAGGTTGAGTAGTTTTTTGGTGGCCTCTATAGGATTTTCTATGTATATTATCATGTCATCTGCAAATAGTGACAGTTTGGTTTCCTCCTTTCCAATATGAATGCCTTTTATTTCTTTTTCTTGTCTGATTGCTGTGGCTAGAACTTCCAGTACTATGTTGAATAGGAGTGAAAGTGGGCATCCTTGTCTTGTTCCTGATCTTAGAGGGAAAGCTCTAAGTTTCTGCCCATTTTAAGTATGATGTTGGCAGTGGGTCTCTCATCTATAGCCTTTATTATGTTGAGGAATGCTCCCTCTTTTCCCACTTTGCTGAGTGTTTTTATCATAAATTGGTGCTGTACCTTATCAAATGCTTTCTCCGCATCTATTGATATGATCAGTAGATGTGTGATTTTTGTCTTTTGTTTTGTTTATGTTTATTGATTTGTGAATATTGTACCATCCTTGCATCCCTGGGATGAATCCCACTTGGTCATGGTGTATAATCTTTTTAATGTATTGCTGGATACAGTTTGCCAGTATTTTGTTGAGGATTTTAGCATCTATATTCATCAGCGATATTGGCCTGAAGTTTTCTTTCTTTGTTATGTCTTTATGTAGTTTGGGGATTAGGATAATGTAGGCTGCATAAAAAGAGTTTGGGTGTCTTCCATCTTTTTGAATTTTTTGAAATAATCTGTGGGGGATGGGGGTTAGCTCTCCCTTAAATGCTTTGTAAAATTCTCCTGTAAAACCATTTGGTCCAGGACTTTTGTGTGTTGGAAGCTTTTTAATTATGTTTCAATTTCATCACGTGTTATTGGTCTGTTCAGACTTTCTGCTGCTTCTTTATTGAGGTTTGGTAGATTATATTTTTCTAGAAATTTGTCCATTTCACCTAGGTTTTCAAATTTCTTGACATATAGTTCTTTGTAGTAATTTCTTACAATCCTTTGTATTTCTGTGGTATCAGTTGTAATCTTTCCTCTTTCATTTCTGATTGTGTTTATTTGGGTCCTCTCTTTTTTTCTTGATGAGCCTGCTGAAAGGCTTGTTGATTTTGTTTATCTTTTCAAAAAAACAGCTCCTGAATTCACTGATCCTTAGAATTGTGCTTTTAGTCTCTATGTCATTTAATTCTACTCTGATCTTGGTTATTTTCTTCCTTCTACTTGTTCTGGGTTGTCTTTGTTGTTGCACCTCGAGTTCTTGTAGGCATAGGGTTAGGTTGTTTGTTTGAAATGTTTCTATCTTTTTTAGATAGAACTTCCCTCTCAGGACTCCCTTCACTGTGTCCCATAAGTTTTGGATTGTTCTGAGTTCATTTTCATTTGTTCCCAGAAACTTTTTGAATTCTTCCCTAGTCTCATTGTAGACCCATTCATTGTTTAATAGCATGCTATTCAATCTCCATGATTTTGAGTGTTTTGGGTTTTTTTCCTTGAGGTCGATTTCTAGTTTCAGTCCCTCGTGGTCAGAGAAAATGCATGATATGATTTCAGTTTTTTTGAATTTGTTGAGGCTTGTTCTCTGTCCAGTGTTGTGGTCTGTCTTTGAAAATGTTTCATGTACATTTGAAAAGAATGTGTATTTTGCTTCTTTAGGATGAAGGGCTCTATATATATCAGTTAAGTCCGTTTCATCTAGGGCATTGTTCAGTGCTACAATATCTTTGTTGATATTTAGTTTGGAAGATCTGTCCATTCCAACTTTTCACTCTTTGCCCCATATCCTTATTCCCTCCAGCATCCTGCACCACCACCCTTAGTTCATCATGTCCATGGGTCATGCATATAAGTTTTTTGTCTACTGCATTTCCTATACTGTTCTTAACATCCCTCTGTATTTTGTACTGACAAATCTGTACTTCTTAACCCCTGTACCTTTTCTCCTATTCCCCGCCTTCCTCTTCCCAGCTGATAACCCTCTGAATGATCTCCATATCTGTGATTCTGTTCCTGTTCTGCTTGTTTGCTTAGTTTGTTTTTTAGATTCAATTGTTGATAGTTGTGAATTTATTGCAATTTTAATATTCATAGTTTTGATATTCTTTTTTCTTAAGTCCCTTTAACATTTCATATAATAATGGCTTGTGATGATGAACTCCTTTAATTTTACCTGTCTGGGAAGCACTTTATCTGCCCTTCAATTCTACGTGATAGCTTTGCTAGATAGAGTAATCTAGGTTGTAGGGCCCTGCTTTTTATTACTGAGAATACTTTTTGCCAGTCCCATCTAGCCTGCACAGTTTCTTTTGAGAAATCAGCTGACAGTCTATGGGAACTCCTTTGTAGGTAACTATCTGCTTCTCTCTTGCTGCTTGTACAATTCCCTCTTTATCTTTAACTTTTGCCATTTTAGTTATGATCGGTATTGTTGTGGTCCTTTTTGGGTCCAACTTGTTTGGGACTCTCTGTGGTTTTATGTCTATTTCCTTTGCCAAATTAGGGAAGTTTTCTTTCATTATTTTTTCAAATAAGTTCTCAATGTCTTGCTCTTCCTCTTCTGGAACCCCTGTGATTCAACAGTTGGTATATTTAATGTTGTCCCAGAGGCTCCTTAGTTTATCCTCATTTTTTGAATTCTTTTTTCTTGCTGTTCTGATTGAATGCCTTTTTCTTCCTTATGTTCCAGATCGTTGATTTGATTCTCAGCTTCATCCCCTCCACTGTTGGTTCCCTGTAGATTTTTCTTTATTTCATTTAATGTAACCTTCATTTCTGCGTGGGTCTTTTTATGCTGTTGAAGTACCCAGTGATTTCTTTGAGCATCTGATAGACTGGTTATCTCCATTTTGTTTAATTCTTTTTCTACAGTTTTGTTCTGTTCTTTCATTTGGACCATATTTCTTTATCTCCTCATTTTGGCAACCTCGCTGTGTCTGTTTCTGTGTATAGGTAGAGCTGCTATCACTCCCTGTCTTAGTAGTGTGTCCTATTGTAGAAAAATGTACCTGTAAGTTGTTTCGTGCAGAGCCTTAGGTAGTTGTCAGGATTGTGGAGCCCATGTCATTGCTTTCTGGCTCTATAGTTGGGGATGTTCAGAGAGGGGACAGTGCTGCTGTCTCGCCTCTGGAGTTTTACCCAGTAGGAAGTTGTCTTCTGGCACTTGCCCTGTTGTCAGTCACTTCGCTTTCTCCCCTATGCTTCTGGTGCCCTTCCATCGGTTGCCTTGGCTCTGAATCCCAGAGCCAGTGGATCTGCGTTAGTCCTTTGTCTATTTCTGGCCCTTTAAGAAGTGTCTCCTGAGAATCCTGCAGTTTCTTCTGCCATCCCAACCCCCACTGGTTTTTCAGCCTGAAGTTATGGGGACTTATATTCCTAGCACTGGAACCCTAAGATAGGTGGTGTGGTCTGGGGCTGGGATCCCTCACTCCTGAGGTATCCCTCCCAATTTTCATCTGCCACTTGGTTGACGTGGGACCACCCATTCTGTGTCTCTATGCCTCTCCATCTCTCCACACCATTCCTCATGTCTCTGCCTCTCCTACCTGTCTGAATAAATGTGGCTTCTTGAAATCCTTGTTTGTCATACTTTCATACAGCTCAATTTTCTGACAGATTTGGGTGGTACTTGTTTTTTAGTTGTCGTAAGTTTTGCTCTAATTGTCTGAGGAAGCAAAGTATATTTACCTATACCTCCATCTTGACCAGAAGTCTGGCTTTTGTCCTTTAAGCAAACTCTTCTGTAGAGTGCACTTTTATACACCAAAATGATCCATTATTTATGTTTTTATTGGATATATTTATAGATTTAATAATTTATATTTAAGATTTTGATTCATAATGGAATATATCTTGGTATTAGAAAAGTGGGGTGGAGACCAACTCTAGTTTTTAATAGAAATATAGTATACTCAGAAATCAACATGAATTATTACCCAGTAATGGTTAAAAGACTTTTTACTTATATATTCAGTTGTCCCTTGTACAACATGAGTTTGAATGTGCAGGTACACTTTTATACAGGTTTTTAACAATAAATATACCCCGGACCCTTTATATTCCTGCTTTCAAATCCACAGATATAGATGGTCTACTGTACATATTGTTCAATGCCATTTTATAGAAGGGACTTCAGGGTTTTGGTATCCACAGAGGGTCGTAGAACCAATCACCTGCCAATAGCAAGGGACAAGTGAAGTTTTGGGGTGTATGTTATATGCAGACTTTCAACTGTGTGTTTTTTGGTGTTCCTAACCCCCCTGCATTGTTCAAGGGTCAGCTCTACTACTTTTATAAAGCCCCTTTTTTATATTCTGGCAAATTCCTAGTTATATTTCAAGAATACACTCACATTATTTCTTTGAGGAAGACTTATTTCTCTGTTAGGTTTTATGACACTCTTACATACAGTCTTACCATATTTATATGTTCAGGACTTTCCAGTGCCTAAACATCATGAATGTCTAATTTTGAAAAAGATGACTAGATGAGTTTGTAAACAGTACATTAAATGTTTTGATGAAAAATGGGTCCAATAAATTGCCTGTAGATTTGTCTTATTAGTTGGTTAAACATTGGTCTCTTCATTTTCTTTTCTTTAACGTTCTATTTTTTGGTGGTAGTAACTTACATTGAATTATCTTGAATTCTAAATTGGTACAATTCAAAGTAACAAGACAGTGTTATATAATAAGCAGAGAAAGACTAATCCAAGTATATTATGTGAATAAGGGCATGGATAGTTAGACTTTGACCAGTTGCTGTTATATTTGGGAAGCAAATACCTGAATTTAATTGTAATCTATTTAAGAAGTCATAAAACCTGTGTTTTTGCATGGAGTATGAATTGTCATGCATTTGGTTTGAATCATTTTCTAGTATTTGGGTTTGTGAATTTGAGTTTTTTGAAGTCTGATATAAGCATGTGATAACTGTTAAGATTTTTCTTAATTAAGAAATTTAAACTTTTCTGGGAAGAAATGATGTGGGGCTAGTGAGAGAGGGAGGAGTGAGAAGTATCCCCACAGTTTCTGGCATAAGTCACTGGGGATATGTCACTGTTTATTGGGAAGATTTTTTGGCAGTAAGGTAAAGTAGGATGTAGTGCTAAAAAGTAAGGATTTAGTTTTGGAAATACTAATTTTGAGATACCTGTAATTTGTACAAGTTGAGATATGAAGTAAGCAATTGAATATACTAACTTGGAACTTGGAGAGTTCTAGCCTAGGAATATAAATTGTTGATGGCAATATGCTAATTTCTGCTTTGGGAATGACAAATCACCAGGACCGTAAGTATACAATGAAAGGAGAGGACCCAGAAACACCTTGAGGTACTCAACATCTATTTTAGAGGATGGAGAAAGGAGAGGAGCCAACAAGAGAAACTGAAAAAGTGATACTGACACAGGAAGAAAGCAAGGAGGGGCCGGTATAGGGGATGCTAAGACTACTAGAGTATTACAAGAATGAGGAAAACTTGTGAATGCCACTGATAAGTCTATTCAGATAATGTTAGATAAGTACTCATTGGAGAAGCAACATGGAATTTCTAGATGATCTAAACTAAAGAAGTTTAACTGTTGTAGTAGGAGTGGGTCTCATAATAGAATGAATTGAATAAGGAAAAAAAATTAGGAAGTGCCAACTCTTTTGAGAATATGCTTGGCTCTACTAGGGAATATGAGATCGGTGGTGGTAGTGGTGGTATGTATGTGTTTGTGTGTTTAAAGAATGGTGAGTCTAGTGACTTGGCTTGCATGTTTATGGGAATAATCTAGTATAAAAGAAAAGGTTAATAAGTTGCATTGTTCAGTGTGGTAGCTACTTGCCACATGTGGCTATTTAAATTTAAATCGATTAAAGTTAAATAAAATTTAAAAGTCATTTCCCCAATTGCATCAACCAGCCTCATTTCAGATGCTCAGTAGCCACATGTGGCTAGTGGCTATCATAGTGAATGATGCAGTCATAGAACATTTTCCTTTTTCTTTTTGGATTTTTTCCATTACCATTTATCCCCACTATACCTTATTCTGCCTCCACCCACTTCCTTCCCCTTTGCTAGAATATTTTTGTCATTGCTAATAGTTCTCTTGGACAGTGCTGTGTTAGAGAAAAAGAAGACAACCAAAGGATTATGACGGTGGAACCCAGAGGACCCGTGTGAGTGGTATTTACATTTGCTAGAAAGAAATAGACTTACTCCACTATAATAGGAACAGAACAGATAGTTGTAGTTTTGGTGGCAAGATGACCAGACAGTCGTTTTCTATTTCTGAATGAAATATTTTGGGAGTTAAGTGCTAAGAGTTTGCGTGTTGGGTGTGGGGAGGCAAGGAAAGGAGTGGTGGGAGGTTTGAAAGTATACTAGGAGAGGAATTCATTAGAGAAGGCTAAAAGAATTGCTGGCAATGCTGAGTCCCCATTTGAAGTTGATGAATATTAATTTATTACAGTTTTTTTTTTACCAGTTTGTTCAGTTTTGTGGTTTTTCTTTACCAGTACTCACCTGCATGTTACAGTCATGAGAGGAGGTAAAGGCTTGCTCACCCAGGATTATGAATTTGTCAGGTGAACTACAAAGGAAGAAGAGAGTACAAAGGAGTTAAGGGGTATTTTCAAGGGAGTGATTATAATAATAATCTTTGGAATTCTAAACTAGATGAAGGAAGTAAAAATGAGAAGGGATCAGTGTGGATAGTGGGGGTTTGGTGCACTGCAATTTGTGATGAAGTGGAATAGTTTTTGCCATGGAGATAATTGACAAAGGCTGCTGGAAGGTTAAATTATTGTCATAGGTTAAGGTGTCTGAATTTTGTCTTTTTTCACGGTGGTGGTGTGGAGTATTTGATGTAACTTTGGGGACAGTAAAGTCAGGATCTGATCATGGGAATGGGACCTGAGGGACTTTGAAATCAAGATGTTGGATTGGTTATCCATGTAGATTTTGAAGTTAACCAAGAAAAACTGAGGAAGAATTCAAGTTTTTTGTAATGGAGGAAAAGTGACCAGTAGGTAGAAAGTGACCTCAGTAAGGATAGAACTAAAAGGGAATTAAGTGATAACTCATAAAATGAATGTGTGAGATGTGTATGAGAATAAAGAAAGGATTGCAAGGAGATAATAGTGTCCTTACCCCAAACCCCAGCAGCCAGTACCAGTCAATGTAGTTTAATATTTGAGAGGTTAACTTGTCTCATTGGGGAGAGTTGTTGTACTAAAGCTGGTCAGTAGCTGCCCACCCAAGGCAGTCCAGTGTTTTTAAATTCTGTTGTGTGTCACAAAGCAGTATTGTTGCTTTTAATAACAATATTTTTTTTCTATCTTCTGGGATTGTGATGGAAGGACATCACTCAGGGTGGAGCAACTGGTTTATAAGTATGGTCTGTTCGTAAATTAGGGAAAGTTTGCACACTTTTTGAAAGTACCTTGTTATTCTGCCAAAGGGTTCTGAAAAGCACATTTTGAATTCTCATATGGCATTCTCAATTATATAATGGCCCTGCCACTGATTAGTTCTCTGAATGTAGACAGTCAGTCATATAACCTTATAACCTAAACTTTCATCACCAATAGAATAGGGTTTTTGTGAGGATTTGAAAAACATACATCAAGTCCTTAATGTGGAGCCTGATACATAGTAAGCACTTAGGTTTATTTGTGTACCTTAGCCCCTGTACGTTTTACCTAGTGTTTTTGGTACTAGTTTTGTAAAATTCTAGTTTATTTGGCACTGCTGATATTTCTCTATCTTTAGGAATATCTAAAGAAATATTTAAAGGATTCTTTTTTGGAATTATTTAACAATATTTTATTTAAAACATTCCTTTTATTATTCACTTATTTAATGGTCCTTTGTAAAATTCTCTTAATAGTAATTTTAACTATAATTTTCTGTATAACAAGCCATTGGTATTTGAGTAATCAATAAAATACCTCAAATAAAGCAATGTTCACCAAGACTTGAGTCTTACTGCTGGCTCCATCAAGTCCTAAAGTCCTAACATTTTAGTAATTTGAGACAAATCATTATATTTGTAATTCAAAAAAAATTATAGTAAAACTGTGCTTTACATACATGAGTGGTGTGCGGATCAGCTGATTTCCTTATGTGAAAAGTGCACTATAAACCTGGCTATATAATGTAAGCTTTGATTTTTATTTCTCTTCTTTTAGATCAGTTTTTTAAGTTTTAAATTTCCCACCTTGATGGACATAAGTATTTCCTGTTCTTGTTTATTCTATATGATTTATGTGTGCGGTTTCAGGTTCAGTAATGACTTAAAAATATGTGATGTTTCATAGCAACTTGTTTCTGTTTAGAGAACCCGGTGAGAGTTTGAAATGTAGATTTAGTAGTACACTTAATTGTTTCTTTTCTTAAAAAACAGGGCTGATGGAGTTATGAGGACAATGAACACAGAAAAACTCCTAAAAACTGTACCAATTATTCAAAATCAAATGGATGCCCTTCTTGATTTTAATGTAAGTTGTTCGCACAAGTCTTTTATAATTTAAGGTTTTAAAAAGTTATCCTTATAGTTAATTGTTCAGGTTTTTATTTTTAAATTTAATAGACTTTAACTTTTCACACTAATATCCTTTTTGTCTAAGTATTTTCTGTAAATGTGGGCCAAAGTCAGATTACTTTCTGTCTTTATAGTTGTTCTATAGAGTTACTCAGATTTGTTGGGTGGTGCTTTTCTAGCTCTAGAATTATGGGGTATATAGTCATCCCTCTGCATCCACAGAAGATTGGCTCTAGGACTATCTGTGGATTCACAGATGCTCAAGTCCCTTATATTTGCATAACCTACAGACCACTCCCAAATACAGGGTCTGTCCAGAAAGTATCCAGCCATGTACTATGAAAAATGCAGACATTTATTGAAGAAGATGCAAAATACAAGAAACGTTGTACATAGCCAGAAGTTGCAGGGTGCCAAATCTGGGCATAGGGGGGCTGAGTCACTTCAGTGATTTGATGTTTTACCAAAAATGTGCACGAGATGTGAGGTTCAATTCCGTATCAGGACACATACATAGGTTGCATGTTTGGTCCTGCCTCTGGACACCCACAATTCCTTGTCTGGATATGAATGGGAGGCAACCAATTGATGTTGCTCTCTCCTTTCTTCTCTCTCTAAAAGCAATGAAAAAAATGTCCTCGGGTGAGGATTAAAAAAAAGTATGGCAATTTTATTTAGGAACAGCCAACTTAGTATTTCACTTGTCTGCTTTGTAGGAGTCAAAGCATGATAATTACAAAGAAATAAAAGGAAGTTCAAATACACTTGTGACACAGTTTTGTAGCTATTGCCCAAGGGCATTGTGTTCCTTGGAATTTTTGTTCCTTGTAATGACTATCACTTGAACCAAGTTGCCAGCTTTGTCCTTTGTTTTTAATATGCTAGATATTATTATTGCCAAGTCTTTGGGGGGGCATCTATTTTGATAGTTTATTTTAGAACTTGTAAGTGCAACTCAGTGAATGGAGCTGTGACAATTTCATGCTGAAATTGATTTTTCCTTTACCTCATCAATAATAAAAAGTATTCTGACAGGTGAAAATTATATGAAATTTAAATTCAGTGTTTGCGATAATATTAGAGCACAGCCAGGCTCATTGATTTACATATTGTCTGTGGCTGTTACTATGATGTAGTATAGTAAATGACAAACAATTCATTGAATAGTTGAATAGTTGTGACAGAGACTTTATAGTCCACAAATTCTAAAATACAACCAGGCCTTTTACAAAAAATGTTTGCTGACCCTTAGTCTAGAAGACATAGGAGACTGATGTAACTACTAAGTAATATTTTGGTTTTTATAGAGAAGAAGGTCCCCCCATGAAATTTGTTTTCACTTTATATAATTACTTACTCTCTTCAATGTCTGTATTGTACGCTTTTCAGTGTCTACAGTGTACGTAATTGTATGTAGTGATTTACCTGATATACCTATTGATCAGAGTTTTTCTGTTTTTTAATCCAGAAGATAAATGGGAAAAGAATAGAGGAGGGAGGGACACTAAATTATGTGCGTGTTAGATAATAGATAATATGTGTATCTATACATTTATGAACCTATTTCTGTAGGTTAATGCCTAAAAACTCTTTTAGGCATTAAATTGGTGGCTCAAAGGACAAAAACATTAAAATTTTTAAAATACTGCCAATTTATACTCCAAAAGTGTTGAGACAGTCACTTGTCAACAGGTGCCCATTTTTAATTTTTTTCATTTTTATTGGTACTGAATAATACCTTGGTTTTGATTATTTTGATACCTACTGCTCTGGTTCTCAAGAAAGAATAGTTCATTAATTTGATTATTATATCTTAATTTATGTGACAAGTAAAGTTGAACTTCTTTTCACATATTAGTCATATGTATTTTTTACTTTGTGAATTGTCATTTGCTTTATTACTAAGATTCTGTCTTTGTAATAGAAATTAGCTGTGTTAGATATTCTGCAAATATTTGCCAATTTGTTTTAATATTTAATTTTCTGCTTATGCTTTTGTATACCTAACAAGTTAATTTTCATGTATTAAATATTCTTGTAATCTAAAAAAAAGAACTTAATTTGGCTTATCCTTTTGATTCATTTCTTGAGATAATAAAATTATTGCTAGTATTCTTGATGAGATAAATGTCCTTTTTTGTTACAGTATAATTCAATAATAATAAATACTGATTCGTATGTAAGTTAAAGTTACTGCACCAGGCTCTTGACACTCAGTATATCATTTAATTCTCCCAATAACCAAATAAGGGAGAAATATTATTACTGTAATAATTTTGAAGGTCAGTTTATTTGTAATATTGGGAAAAGTATATATATTTTTAAACGTATCTTCTATCAAACTTAGCAAAGTGCCTTGGTGATTTCAGTAGCCATTTAATAAATACTTTCTGATGTAAAAATATTCAGTAAATCCATCATGACTCAGTAAACGTCGACCTAGAATGGGCTTTTTTGCAATTAGAAGTATTTCATGTTGAAATGAACTTTTTAAAAAGACTTGAGATATAGTCTAGGAATTTCAAGAGTTAAAGAGTAGTTTTTGTTTTCAACTACTAATTTCAAAGCTAAATTGAATATTGTAGGATATTTGTTTGCTTGTGGCTTCTACATAAATCTGAACTCTTACGATTTTTGCACTCTTTGGCTGTAACTGATTGCAAGACATAAATGTCTTTCTTTAATATACTTAAATATATGAGTTAACTATATTTTTAATTTGAAGGAAGTTGTGTTTAAAACATAAGAGTAGCTAATTTTTTTTTCTAATTTTTCCCCAGGTTAATAGTAACGAACTTACAAATGGGGTAATAAATGCTGCCTTCATGCTCTTGTTCAAAGATGCCATTAGACTGTTTGCAGCATACAATGAAGGAATTATTAACCTGTTGGGTAAATATTGTTGTAGATTAATGGTATTTTATTTCTTGTGTCATATGGGTAAATAAAATTGTCTGAGGTGTTACTTAAATTTGCCTAAAATTTTACTGTAACAATTTATTTGGAACAAAACATTTTATACCTGTTACATATGCTAAGTGTTTAAATACTTTTGCAACTGGGACATTTAGCTAAATGAACTTCATATTTTTATACATCTGTGTTATCTTCTGTTAAGTTTAATAATTTTTAGAAAAATTAAAATCCCTTTAAAGTTAAGTTGGAAGTTTTCTGTTCTGGAAAAGTCTTACTTCCTCATAATTTGCTCCATAATGAACTTTAGCTGTAAAAATTATATTTTTTCTAACCTTAATTTAATTAAACATTGATAATTATTTTAAATGCATTAAACATTTATTGTGAAGGTTGAGGTGTTTGGGGGCATTTTAGGACTGTATGGTGCTTTATTGTGTATTCAGTGTGCAGTTGATCCTTAAAAGACAGGCCTATTTAAAGGTGTACTTTTTTTTCAACAAATACAGTAAATTTTTTAAATGATTTTATTAACATTTTCTTTTTTCTAGCTTACTATATTGCAACAGTACAGTATATAATCTACAAAATATGCGTTAATAGACATATGTGTTATCCCTAAGGCCTACAGTCAAAAGTAGGCTATTTAGTAGTTAAGTTTTTGGGAAGTCAAAATTCATACACATTTTTTCAACTATGTGGGAATTGATAACCCTTGTATTGTTCAAGGGTTAAGTGTATATGGAATGCAGTTAATTTTGCCTGGAAATGCTCTTTTCTTTTTTTCCAGTAGGATTGGGATAGAATAGACAAGTAATGGTCTTCAAATAGTGCCAAGGCACAAATACTAGATATCAAATGCATTTACTCCAATGTGCTTGTTCTCCCCCCACTCTTTTTAATTTTTTAAAAAATTTATTTATATTTGTTTTTCATAGGCTGGGGAACAGGAACTTAGTCAGGGATGCTTTAATCCATGGGGGAAAAAATTGGGCATATTTTTTTTTCCACAAGTGAAAAATAGAGAGTTTTTCTTCCAAGTTTTGGAAGGCATCATAGTCTTCCATTCCATGATTACTACAAGTTAAGCTCCTTACAGCTGTTCATATAGTAAGTGTAAATGAGCTTTTCCAGTGACATTTGGATATGAAGTAGCCATATTTGTTAATATATCATCAGTAAGAATATTTGGAAATAAAAGTTGGTACTGTTTTAAATGGAGTGAAGGGTGATATGTATTAATGTGCAAAACATATTTAGGGAATTGCTAGGGAAGAAATATTCTAGAACAAACTGGTGATGTTAGTAATGGCAAGTTAGTTTTTATGTTTTTAATATGGTAGTATCTATATTTTAATTTGCTTTAAATATCTAAGCTAATTTAACGCTATTTTTTCTGTAGGGTGTGTTCTTGACACCTGTATGATCTCTTTGGAGTTTTTAGTACTTTTTTCTTTTTGAGTGTTATACTTCGATGTAAAAGTATTTTTACATCTACTTTTGGCAGAAAAATATTTTGACATGAAAAAGAACCAGTGCAAAGAGGGTCTTGACATCTATAAGAAGTTCCTGACCAGGATGACAAGAATCTCAGAATTTCTCAAAGTTGCAGAGGTAAACTACCTTTATTTCTTAACTTGTTTTTTTTTTTGTCTGTAAGTGTGATTTTTAAAGAAATCAATCATTATTCAAGCAAAATAAACATTTTAAATATATATATTCAGTTATGTCAATAGGTTATATTCTTTTGTTGTGGTGTATGTATGATATAGTATTGGATGACATATATCTTA
Source organism: Trachops cirrhosus (assembly GCA_028533065.1). NCBI lineage: Eukaryota > Metazoa > Chordata > Mammalia > Chiroptera > Phyllostomidae > Trachops > Trachops cirrhosus. The sequence continues at coordinate 50,875,421 of CM052543.1, read as the reverse complement.
TATATTTAATTCAGTACTGACTACTGAAAGGTAATCTATTTTAAAATAATTTATAAATTAGGTGACACACAGTGGTGGCAGTGATTTTTATGTTTGTAATTATTCATGCATTTTATGTTGTGCATAATTAAGGGCTGTTCTCATCTAATGTTGGAGCAAAAAGCTTTTCTCCACTTACATCTGGAGCCACGTTGTTCAAAATGTTTTGTTCCCCTGCAGCAGTGAATTTAGTATATTTATTGTTTATCAGTGGTTATAAAAACCATGAATGTAGGTTATAGGATAATCTAATTTTGCAAATCTGTTTAAGAAATAATTTTCTGAAATTGTCACAGAACACAATTGTGGTAATGCTTGCAAGCATTGTCTTGCTTGTACAGAGGCAGCTCTTAAAGTGTTTTTGTTTGTTTTTCTCTACCCTCTACCTGTCACCACGAGAGATTTCTTGCTAGGATAATTCTGGGAGATGACTAGGTTATAATTGATCAGTTGTGTCAATGAAGTTAATCAGGAACTAGCAAGTCGGTGATTTTAGCTTTATTACCATAGTGATATTTTATTCTGCAGCAGATGAATACAACAAGATGATGAGACCTTTGAAGAAGATAGCTTTGTGTTGTTAATCAGCTATTTTATAAAGTCTACTGCAATTTATTTTGAATTTAAAATCTCTTTCAAGGAGAAGTTAATGTCTTTTTCCCATTTCTTTAGGGTCAGTCACATATTAAAAGCATAAGATAAAAGTTTAGGCTTTGATTTAGTAAATTCTTTAGTTTTAATTTGTTGACTTTTCCCTTTAGTCTCTAATGTCCTTTGCATTTGATAGTTATAGTTACTGACTTAAGTCCTTATTTTCCTCCAGATTTGCTGGTCTTAGTTTGAAATGGAATAGACCACCTATATTGCATGTGATCTGAGAAATGAGAATACTCTCCTGCCCTAAAATATTTTTTCATGAGGCTGTCTTTAGGGTTGTAATTTCATTATGAGATCGTTCTCATGTGTAACCTTTTTAAATGTCTTTGAAGGGAACAAATGTATCAGTTATTAATTAGCTATTAAGATCTCAGTTTGAATTATTTTATCAAATTTTCTACTGATGTGTTTCTGGAACTGGTCTTTGAGAGGTTGGGAAAAGAAAGAGAGAATAATTAGAACACAGATGGCAAACACATGGCCCGCAGGCTGAATCAGACCCACCTTGTTTTATCCACCTGGCAGCAGCGCTGAGCTCCTTGCCCCCTAGTTAAGGAGTAGTTACATTTATACAGTCCTGAAATTACATTCGGCCCTTTGAAGGCAATTGTGAGGCTGATGTGACCCCTGGTGAAAATGAGTTTGACACTGCTGAATTAGAAAATGAAACATAGCCACAAGGAGGGATACAGTTTTTCAATATGGGTACTAGTATAATAAGTAGGAAAGATTTTTATCTCTCTTTTTTTTTGCTGGCAATTATCTAGTGCCTGAACATCATGAAGTGTATTTGAGATTGTGGAAACGGTTATATCCTGGTTAGATATCACTTGGCATTTGTATAAAACCTGGCCTGCTTGAGTGAATATAGGTTTTAAAAATTGTTATCTATGGTGATTGCTTAGGAAAGCATATTTTACAGAGAAAGGCAAAGTCATTGTCATCAGGGTTGTTCTTTAATTTCTTTTTTATGCCCCAGGGAACTTGTTCATGGTCAGCCTTTCTCATTCTTGCCATAGTGTTTTTCAGATTGTGACAAGGTATAGGGGCTTAGAACATATGGAGATGGTAACTTAATAGTCTTGATGAATTTCCAGCTCTAGTTCCCCTCCTGTTACAACTTTTATAGCCATCAAATAACATCTAAGCCCTTGGAAATACTGAGTGATATATTTGGAGATTAAATATTTTTGGTTTTAAAGAAGCCTATCTAAAATTGTTTACAGCACTAGTCAAATTGTCATTTTCTAGATTTTATTTATAAAACATCTTTATTATAATTGTATCTATTAAATATAATGCTTCTTCTTACAGCAAGTTGGAATTGACAGAGGCGATATACCAGACCTTTCACAGGTAAGTGTATTGTTATAATGTCAGTTCACTGTCTGCTATGTATTGCTAGGTGTGAAAGGCACAAGATGAATAATATGCAGCCCATTGCTGTCGAGATCAGTGTAATTTTTCTTGACAAATTTTAACATTTTGGTGTGCTGCTGATTATTGTTCATGTAGAATGATCTGCTCACCTCTTACATTGGTAGAGCTAGGCACTGCTATACCATTCCTTTAGTTTATTCCTTTTAATCTATCTTTCCTGTCACCATCATTGTCGAAAGAAAGAACTGAACTTAGAGAATGGTATTTTAAAAAACAAAATGTGCACTGTACTATTGATAGAGAAATTTTTTTCAATTTGTTTCCTCTGACAGGATACACAACAAACACCCAGTTTACATGAGTTTTAAAAGGATATTTTCTTTGCCCCACTTGAAGATAGAGAATTATTTTATGCAGGGTTTGTGTTTCCTGTTTTAAACCTTCAGCTTTGGCTGTTTGGCTCAGGTAGGAGTGTTATTATAGGGATAACCCTCAAAAGATGAAATTGGAAGAAGTGAGCAGGCTTGTTCATCTGTTTGAGTCCTGGCTGTGCCTCTAGCTTGCCCTCTGATTTGGGGAAGTTACTCTCTGTGGTTCAGTATTACCATTTCTAAAACAGAGAATTTACAGTTCCTAGTTCAGAAGGTAGTTGGGGCGATTAAATGAGTTAACACCTAAAACATAGTAGTAAGCACTCAGTGTTAGCTTTTATATTGTTTTTATCATCATCATCTTTAAAAAAATCTAGGGAAGAAACTTTAAATCTGCATTTTTTTTTCTGGCTTTATTTTAATCATCTAAGGCTTTTGTTTTTTATATGTTTAAAGTTCAATCTTTATTTTTTTTCCTTTACCATTTAGGCCCCTTATATTCCCCTGCTCCCCAGTGGCTTTTTTTTTTTTTTTTAATGAGTGTTAAGAATGAAAGTACCTGGCATAAACTATCCTTGTGACATTTGTATCACTTCTATCCTTAATAGACTTTTACCTTATTTTAAAATGTTCTAGGACATCTTTTAAATAAGGTTTTCTGTTGTATCTTTGTACTTGTTCTGATTCATCATCCCTTTGATCTGCAGACCAAGAGTACACAATGGATTAAGTTATGGCTTATATGTAAATAAAACACTCTACAATTGAGTTAAATTGACCCCATTAAGATTAAGTACATTATTGTGGGCTAAATGTGAGAAGAGTCCTTGCTGGAACCATATGTAGTATAAACTGATTAGGCAGTTTTAGATTTCCCCACTATCCCATTTGTTGTGTCCCAGTCAGCTATCTTTTGTCATCTGTCTGTACTTTATCCATGGCATTGAAATTGGGTAAAGTTGGCGTGCCTCCTGACCCTCCCTCCCTCCTTCTTCATTGATGATCTTTAAGTGATTCAGAAATTTTTCAAAAGTGAACCAAAAGCTATTTATACTTCAGGGAAGATGATGGTTGTTATCTATAAGAGTGGAAAGATTATTATTCTTTGTTATAAATTGTTCTTTTTAAGATGTGAAGCATCACACTTCCTTCACTCTTCATAATGCAGGTTTGACTTTTAAAGACTAGCAAGATAATTGAGTTGGCCAAAAAGATCATTGGTTTTTTTTTTTTTTTTTTTTTGGTATGATGGCTATAGTAGTGCTTAGTTATCTTTAACTTCATTTAAAACAATTTTGTTAGATTGTATTGTGACCGCTGTCATATCAGTGTGCGTTTAAAAAAATGATCAAAATTGGTGAATTTTTTGTGTAGCCATTTTAGTATTGAAGATGGAAGAAGACATGCAACATTTTTGGTGTATTATGCTTTATTATTTCAAGAAATGTAAAAACTGAAACAAAAAAAGATTTGTGCAGTGTGTGGAGAAGGAGCTATGACTAATTGAACATGTCAAAAGTGGTTTGCAAAGTTTCTTGGTGCTATTGACATTTTGGCGAAATAATTCTTTGCTGTGGGGCTGTCATATGCATTGGAGGATGTTTAGCAGCATCTTTGGCCTCTACTCATTAGGAGCCAATAGTAGGAAATAGCCGACATTTTCAGAATATCCAAATCAATAAAATTATTGATGAAAATGAAAAATGTGTCCTTTATTTTACAGAAAAAAAACTAAATGGACTTTTTGGCCAACCCAGTATTTAGGAGGGGTTTTGAAAATAGTTTGTTACTACTTATCCTGACTTGTAGTTTAATATTTGTAAGCCTCAATTTAAACCTTTCGGAAAAATATGAACTGTAGTTTAAATGACCACCTAGTTTAAGTTTTAATTTCAGATTCTGTAATATAGTAGTTAATATCCAGGCTTACAGATCAGACATACCTTAGACTCTACATTGGCTCCTGGATAAGTAACTTAATTTTCACAGTCACAGCTTGTTTATTTGTAAATAGGATGTACTAGTAGTGTCTTTCTCATAGTGATTTTATATGAAGTAGCTAGCACAGTGCCTCTTATATTATAAGAACTTTTTAAATGTTAACTGCTCTCATCACTATCCTCATTATCCCTGACAGTAGCTCTTGGCACAGCACTTTATCTGCTGTTTGTGTTTTGTTGAGGGTGGGGGAATTGCACGTTTGTTCTCAGTTCAAACATAGAAATCAATGTTACAATCTAATATTTTTGGTTTTAATTTATTTTTTTTACCATATTTGCTTTGTGCTATCTATCTATCTATATATATATATAGCATCCTACTCATGTGTGCGTGTGTATATATATATACCATCATATATATTCAAGGAAATTATTCAAATCATAATTGTTAGAGAAATTAGCTAGTATTGCTTCTTCCAACTATTTTTAGATCTCTGTATTCCAGGAACTCTGTATCTCCATGTTTGGGGTAATTAAATGCCTCTGATGCATTTGCTTCACTTAAAATTAGTAACAGTTTCTTCTCAGATTATTGAAAAGCTGTCCTTTTCAAAGTAATTAACTCTTTATATTAAGTTGAGATTTGACCTATAGCCTGAGAGTTTAAAAGCTAGTCTTTTTTTAAATTTGAGGTAAATAGCTATTTCAATGAGGTTTGATAACTAAAAACATTTGTGTAATCAACACAGCATTCAAGATATAAATCAATTCTATTACCCCAATTCTTGCGTGCCCTTCCAGTCACTCCCTAGTTTTCTGCATGCAAACCACTGTTTTGACTTCTAATAATTCTATCAGATCTTGAATTTAATATAAATGGAATCATGCAAGTAATTTATTCTTGTTTTGGACTTCTTTTGCTCATCATAGTGTTTTGAGATCTGTCGATGTTGTTGAGTATACCATTAATTCATTCATTTTTATTGCCACATAGTAATTTATTATGTGAATTTCCCACAGTTTTGTTTATCCATTTTCCAAATGATGAACTTTTGGATTATTTGCTACTTAAAACATTCTTTTCTTAACTTTATCATTTACACTATTACAGACACCCTAATTTTTCCCACTTTGCCCTCCTCCACTCAGCTTTCGCTCCCCTCTTCCCTCAAGCCATCACCACACTGTTTTCTGTGTCTATGGGTTATGCATATATCCCTACCTATAACATTCTTGAATAAATCTTTTCTTGTGAAGACATACTTTTATGTCTCTTGGGTGAATAATTAGGGATGGAATTGGGTAATTAAAGTAGATAAAAATCCAGATCATTTTTCAAGGTACATACACTCCCACTAGCATTGTATGAGAGTTGTAGTTCTATTTCTTCACTACCATTTGGTATTGCTAGTTTGTTGACAGTAGCCATTTTCAAATTGGTAAGAAGTTGTATCTCATTATGACTTGAATTTTTATATCCTCGATGTTAGTCTACAGTTTCATTTATCAATAATAATTCAGCTCTGACCATGTGGCTCAGTTGGTTGAATGTCACCCTGCAAAGTGAAAGGTCGCTGGTTCAATTCCCAGTCAGGGCACATGCCTGGGTTGTGGGTTCAGTCCTTGGTCAGGGAGTGGGGAGTGTATGTGAGGCAACCTTGTCAGTGTTCTGTCTCACATCAATGTTTCTTTCCCTCTCTTTCTCCCTTCTTCCCCCCCTCTCTAGAAAAATAAATAAATAAAATCTTTAAAATAATAATTATTCAAAAGTTATGTAGGAGGTACTTATTAAGTACCAGGAACATGTTCAACAGTGTGTCTAGCTTTTAAGAGTATGGTTCTATTTAAAATTCAAGTAAGTTGAATGTTAAATACTTGCAGGATCCTCTTAAAGGTTTCATGTTTACATAGTCTTGGTTTTCATGCTTTTATTATGTTTTTTAATATCCCTTACTAGGCCATGCTTATAATAAAAACAATAGTGTCATTCTTAGGCAGCTAAAACTCCAATGTTAATTAGTTCATGAGGAATATAACTATTTTGTTTCTCTTGTATGTCAGATGCTACTTGATTTATTTTGACTAGTGGCCTGATTATCATGAAAGTCTTAATATTTGTATAATTTCAGGCCCCCAGCAGTCTTCTTGATGCTTTAGAACAACATTTAGCTTCCTTGGAAGGGAAGAAGATCAAAGATTCTACAGCTGCAAGCAGGTATACTATTCTTTGTAGGGTAAGAGCTGGAGTGATGTTTCTGAGAAAGTAGATGAATCCAGCTCAAGTTCCAGGTTACTTAGTGTCCCTTTATCTTGATTTTAATCACTTGGGTTTAGCAGCAGTATCAACCTGGTAGAGTTGATTAAATGGGATTAATACATTTAATCCTGTCAAGGATTTAATACATGTAAATTCTTGGAATGGTTACTGATCTTCAATAAATGTTAGCATCTGTTAAGGTGATGACAGTGTCTAGAATTGTGTTTGTAGTGTGAACATTTCTCTTAGAGGTGATAATACATTGATGTGTATGATGTTTTATAATTATTAAGTTGTCTTTTTCAAATTTGATTAACCCTCACTATAGCCCTGTGAAGCATACAAGTAGTAACTCTAGGCCTCAGACATCAAATTTTACCATCTCTCTCTAATGCCAGTTCATGGGGTTGATTATTGACACACTATATTTTAATCAGTCTCTTAGGTTTTGACCTGATTTCCAAGATGAAGACCAGTTTACCTGGCAAATTGAAATACATACCACCTCAACTTTGTAACATGATTTTTGTGTTGGGTAGTGACTTAATTGTCATGTTTTCTTAAAAAGGTTTCCCTTAAACTGTATGAAGCCAAAAGTTTGTATGAAGTATTATGAGAACCTTCTTTTTAGACATGTTCAGAATTTTTTTAGCATCAAAATTTAAGAAATTTGTAAAGGAAGATATTGTTAATGAATTTAATGGTTTTTAATTCCAAATATGCTGCTTGAAATTTCTAGTAGGTTTTTAGAAGCCCAGAGATTTAAGAAAGTAATGAAAAATATAGCCAAGGAGTTCAGGTAGACTGATTTACCTCATGTATTTTTTTATCATAGAATTTGTTTGGGGTTTTTGCATTTCTGTCGTAACAATATCACTCTTTTCTTGTCTTCTGAATTGTATCTTTATATTGCCTCATTAATAAAATTGATTTTACATAAAATTTAAAGAGTTTTGCCACTTGTGTGCCTAGAGTAGAAAATAATGAAGCTTGGCGTATGATAAAAAGAAAATGAGTAAAGATTGTCACTGAGGAGTAGTTCTTCACATGGGTTTATTTTACCTAGAATTCACATTTGGAAATTTAATTTTGGAGCTTATAGTATTGGTATGATTCTGATATAAGGGAAAGGAGGCAGCTTACTATGAATCTGCCAGTGAGAGATGATGCATTGTGCTTGCATAATATATTTGAAAAGGAAATTCTAATATGGTAAAAGGGTAGCAGATAGAAAGGAGGTGCCAGATGGACCAGTGACTGGGAAGAAATTGGTCTTCCTTTGAAGGAACCTCTGGGTCCTCTGGGAATGACACCTTTGGGTGTTATAAAGGAAACATACCTAGATACATTGTTTATTTGTGGTACTCATGTTTTAGTGTTCCTATAGCAGTACTGTCAAACCCTAGACTAGATTAGCAGAGTCATTTTCTGTGAAAACTTCAGTATTTTTTACCCATCAGGGTTTCTCTTACCTTTATTGAGAACCCTTTCCAAAATCTAACACTTAGCTTCAAAAAGAGTAAGTGTGTATATATGTATAAATCATCTAATTGCTAATAATTCTCTAGGTTTCTGGGTAGAATATTTCAAATGATGTACTGATTTTGAGTTCATAAATTAAATTTGTAATTATAGTGCCTGTCCATGCCAAGGTTGCCAGATCATTTCATAACTAGGTTGTCATGTGAACTGTTTGGCAAAAAGCAAAGTTACCTTTGTCCAATTATTCTAGGGCAACAACACTTTCCAATGCAGTCTCTTCCCTGGCAAGTACTGGCCTGTCTCTCACCAAAGTGGATGAAAGGGAAAAGCAAGCAGCATTAGAGGAAGAACAGGCTCGTTTAAAAGCTTTAAAGGTAGGTGTGTGCATTCTTTTTATTTAGAAAAACAAGTACAGGTGTTCATAAAATAATTAGAACCTCTGTAAAACTAACAGTATTTAGTTTGTAGTTATTTAAATGAGCAAAACTCAGTACATAGTCTAATTTTTCATCTTGAAGTTGGATGACTGATAAAGTGTCAGAATACCTTTCTTCTATCAGAACAAAATTAGAAAATGCTTTTGTTTAGAGGACATTGCAAACATGTGGTTTCTGGATTCCTTATGGTAGTTACCTTTTTCAACAGGAACAGCGCCTAAAAGAACTTGCAAAGAAACCTCATACCTCTTTAACAACTGCAGCCTCTCCTGTGTCCACCTCAGCCGGGGGTATAATGACTGCACCAGCCATTGACATGTTTTCCACCCTTAGTTCCTCAAACAGGTGGGTGGAGAGGTTAAAGATTTCCTTTGAATATTTAGGTTTGAAGACTTTCAATAGGAATTTTGCAGGACTTACCAGATATAGTTTGATTTATCATTTGTCATCATAAATCACAAAAGAGGTGGTGATAAATGGAGGTAGAGGTATAATAAACTGAATGCAGAAGTGATAAGAGTTTGTATGTTGACTATTTAGGAAATGGAAGATGGCTGACCCAAATTTATATTACAGTATTTTGCTGTATATAATGAGCTCCCGTGTAGAATGTGCACCCACGTTTTTCGCCCAAACTTTCAGAAAAAAATCTTTTGTTTTAATTTTTTAAATTCAGTTGTTTGTTTGTTTGTTTGTTTGAGAAGCTTGGGCTTTTTGTTTGTTTTAGAAAGGCATTTTAGCATTTTTGAACCTACAGATTTTGTTACTGTTTTCTAGATTAACACTTTTAATGCATAAACATAAATAAAAGAATCAAAAGCATTTATATAGGTAAGGAATTAGTACTACCCATGTATAATGTGCATCCTTATTTTTCCCTCAGTAATTTGGGCAAAAAACATACACTATACATGGTGAAATAAGGTAATTGGAATGTAGTGGGTTATCTCTTGGCAAACATTTCATTGTATAAAAATTAATAACTCTTGGAAATGCATATGTATATGGATAATGGGTATGGTATGTATTTCAAAATATCCTTTAATTACATATTAAATGTCTTTCATGTCCATTTCCTGGTGTTAAATTTGGTAATCTGGAATACAGTAAGGGTTTAGTTACCAGATTTCTGTGGTATTAAAGCCTACCAGACCAATGTCAATAATCTTGTTGCTTAATTTAAGCTGTTTTTTAATAGTGGAAATACAATATTTCCAGGCAAATTAGAATAATTGGTTTTTTCAAATCTTCCGTGTCTTTTATCTCACAGTGGTTTAAAGTAGAGGTGTGTATGTCAAGTTGTGGTTCAAATCCTGGTTGTGTTATTTCTTAATCTTTTTTTTTTTTTTAATCTCAGTTTCCAAATAAGATAACATATGGTGTAGATCAGGGCTTCCCAATCTTTAACAAACATCAGAATCACCTGGAGGGTGATTTCTGAGGGCCAGGAATTTTCATTTCCAACAGGCTCCCAGATAGGATTTAGCACAATATTTGCACATGGTAAATGCGCCATAGAGAGTGATGAGGGTTTTTTTGTTGGCTTGTTTATCTTTGATTTTTATCGTTGTTAACTTTTATTTTATTAGCTCATCCTTAAAAGGTCTTCTCTCCTACCTACTGACTTCTGTCACAGCTTAATGTAACTTTCATTAACTCAACTGCTCCCTGCTCCCTAAAGTCTTAGTAGATTTTTGGTGAATTTAGTTACATGTTTTTCTGTCAGCTTTATTTTTTCATTTTGTTTTTTGTATGCTGCTTTTCTTAATCCCAAAGAAAATGACATTGAGTGTCAAATTTTCCACTTGAGGAGGGGAGATGAATGGAAAAGAATGTCAAATAAAGATGAAACAAGTATTAGATAAAGCACTTTTTAATAGTAATTAAAGGCAAATCTTACAGCCTGTTACAGAATCCTTATTGCATATTCTAAATGTATTTATATATTTACTGATCTAATAAAACTATTTTTTTAATATCTAGAAGACAGGTCTTTGAAACAGTTTTTAGTGTAACTTAAAAGTGATCAATGCTGTGCTACACATAATGCTTCAATTCATGGAAACTCTAGGTTTTTTGGGGGGGGTTGTGAGGGTTTTTTTTTTTTTTTTTTTTTTTTTTTTTTGAGTTATTCCTTAATTGCAGAAAAGTCTTGTGATAAGAGGTGTATCATATAAGCAGTCCCCCCTGGAATTGTGTAATGGGTGGCTCTGTTATAATTTTATGTCATGTATGCATGTGTGACTTTTTTCTTATATTATTGATATGTTTGGATTATGAAGCACTAGAGATGAGGTTTACTGTGTAGGGGTATTGGTATTGCAAATGCAGTTGAAGTTCTTGAAAAATTAAAAGTGAGAAAGCAAATTTTCTTAAATAATTTTAAAATTGCCATGATGTTTCATATTTACAAATCATGTTGTTTGGGTTCATTTCAATGAGGAAATTGGTATTTTAGTGGGGAAGTTAATTGATCCTTTCTAGAAGGATTATTATTACTTGAATCCTATGTAAACAAAAGATATGGTATTTGAATATTTTTCTAGACCTCCTTAGAAATATGCTGTTGTATGAGGGATATGCCATTGTTACCTTGCTGAAACTTGTCGTCCTCTTGAGATTTACATTATTGGTGTTTTCTCTTAGTTTTCTTTTTAATGTTCTTTTTTATTGGGGCGGGAGAAGGGAGTGGCTAATGTTAGCAAAGCTTATCTAATAATTAAATCATCTTTTCAAAATATCTTTATAGCACATCAAAGCTACCAAATGATTTGCTTGATTTGCAACAGCCAACTTTTCACCCATCTGTACTTCCTATGTCAACTGCTTCTCAGGTAGCGAGTACATGGGGAGGTAAGCATTAATGAATTCTGCTTTGTATGTTGTATAGGCATCTCCCCTCCTTATTCTGTGGTATTTTACTTATCTATGTAGTTTTGATTATGCTTGGTACACGAGAACTTAGAAAATATTAAAATGATAGTAAATCAGTTTGCCCTTTTGAAGACATTTTCATTTATTTATAAATGTAATTTTAGAATTTGTGTTCATTTAAATTATGAAATGGGATTTAATGAAGGACCAAATGTGTAAGCATAAAATTATTCTTTCAGTGTTGAATTTCTACTCTGTAATCAGAAAATTGAGTAATAGTCATTTTACTTTTGGTATAGAAAAAACATTTATTTGGAGGGGGGAAACTCATCTGATGTAAGTATATGATAAAGTTATAATAAAACTCATGTGGTATTACCAGGCAGTGAATGAACTATGGATCTGACCAGGAATGTCATGACAAACTTTATAGTACTTGTATTTAAAATGATGATTTAATTTAGACCTGTAAGATTTTGGTATTCACAGGTTTTCCCCTAGTATTAACAGGAATGTTCGCTGCCCTTCAGTAGTTGCTTGATCTGGAGGTGACCATGTCATGACCATGATCTTGGCATCTTTGAAGGAGTAAGCCTGCTTCGTCAATGTCAATTTTTAAGTAATCTTGCTTATTAGACAATCTTGCCTGTTTTCAGATCATTTCCTTTGGTTGGTTTTGATGCTTCTGTTTGTTTGTATATATGAAAGTATTATTTTATAAACACTCAAAAAAAATTATTTTGGAGGCTAAGGAGATTCTGAGAAAGGACACTGTCTTAGAGAACTGTAGTGAATGGCAAGCTGCCTTAAAATTTATATATGGCTCATATGTAAAACCTGAATTGTGATTGCCTTACTTCTCATAACAAAGATGAATTAAAGAACTCAAGATTATGGTATGTGAATTAAGACTCTTTTCATCTTTAATAATTTGAGTTTTAAGAACTTCTGTTTTTTATAGTTATTTCTTAAGGCTCTATTTTGTATAGTAGAACATAATCTCTGTGAAGGCAGAAATTTTTAAATATTTTACTCAGTACTATACCCCTAAAGTCTGATTTATAATAGGTAGTTGGAAATATTTGTTGAATGAATGGGCATTTTCTTTTTTTCTAGACTGGTTATTTCTGGTTCATAATTTAGGTCAGAAAATAGGAATAGTAAAACACTAAAATAATAGATTTTTAAAATAATTTTGTAAGCCATAACTTAATTAAAAACTAGTGGTCTCTGAACGCAAGTTTAATTTAGCTAAAGCTTAAGATCTGGGAGCAGTAGTTTCTAAAAATTATAAGCTAGTTTAAAGCCAGATGTTTTAGAATTATTTATCTGAATGGAGTATAGATAACTAATTCAGATTAAGAATGAAGTTTCTTAATGTTCTAATAATTCCTAGTTTTAGGATTTTTAATCTGCCACAAATTATTTTTTGCTTATTGTAAATTACTTTGGAAAAGGGCAGTAGGAGTAGTACAGTCATTTAAGCAGTTTCACCTTGCTTCCTTTTAAAAAAGAGTAGTCTTTCTAAATTAAGTTTGAAAAGTTTTTCTCAATGATGAAAAATTTTACAGAAGGCTAATGAGAACTAATACAGCATAAACAAACCTTAACACTGAAATTGTTTTGTCTGGACATCATATAAAATTAATTTTTATAACAAGTTAAAGAACTGTTTGGAATTATTTTAAGTTCATACAGGAAGGCAAATATACAGTTACCATAGGAGAATAATTTTAAGTAATTTCAGTCTCTGAGAATTGTTCTGTGTCCTATATTATGAGAAATATTCCATAGCAGTCTATGTGTGAATACAATATGTTGGAATACATTTAATTATGTTTTATTTTTCTATTTTTTGTTATTTTGTCCTGTGTATATTTTTATCAAAAATTTCCCCATATTTTAACACTAGGCTTGCTGTGTACAAATGAGACTGTTAAAGGTGTTAAAAATATAAATCAAGTAGAGTGGGAGCAAGTACAGAGGCAGAAAAGCTTATCATTACAAATGAGGAAAGGACAGTGATCTTTACTGTGAACTCCTCAATTTAAGAATTAAATATGTTTTTAATGGACATTTAATTTTTTTATTTGTTGACTTTCAAGAGAGAAGAAGGGAAAGAGAGAGAAACATTGGGTTTTTTTGTTGCTGTTCCAGTTATTTATACATTCATTGGTTGATTCTTGTGAATGCCCTGGCAGGGGAATCAAACCCACAACCTTGAGGTATTAGGACAACACTTTAACCAACTAAGCTACCCTTCTAGGTGAAAAATTAAGTCTTGCCTTGACTTTCACATAAAGATATTTGGCTTCTGAGTTTGTGATAATGTCAGAGTTTTGACTTTTGCATATTGGCTAATTGAAGAGAATTTTAAGCAAAAATTTTAAATGCTTTTTTAACACAATGGATTGTTCATTTCTGTGCAATTCAAATTAAGATTTTTTACTTTATTGTTAAGATTAAAGTTAGACTGAGATAAATAAATAAATCTTATATATAAAATGCTTTAATTATAATGATAAATTTTTAAAGATTTTGAAATTAACCATTTACCTGAACATTTGAAATACATAACATTTTACCTCATGCTGCTTTTATAGTGCCAAAACAGAGATATTTATTTTTGATGATTATATTATTCTATGTTTCTCTTCTTTTCATTTGCTAAAAATGGATGTTAACAGATTAGGAACTTAATTTAGTTCTTACTGTAAGCACCACAGAGATGATGTATATTCCCAGTCACAGATAGGTTAGTGATCCAGAGTTAAAGGGAAGTTAGGTTTTGTATGTTTATGTGAAAGGCATTTAAGATTCTGTCGAAAAGAGAGAACACAAGCTTTCCTGTTCCTCTCATTATGTTATTAATGAGCCTTTGATTTTTCAAGAAATGGTCTGGAGTCTACACAAGCACTTGGTATTGAATACTAATATCTGAGACAATTTAAGTTTTCATTGCTTTGAAAACAGTTAAAACAGATCTAAAAATATATATTATCAACTTAGTACACTGTTGTATATTTTAAGCAGGATTTTAAAATTTAATTCATGCCAAAAAGAATTTTCCATTCTGAAGTTTAATTTGCTTTACTCTCAGCTGGCACGAAATGTAATGTTTTTTGAAAAAAACTCAATTTTCTGTCTGTAAAGACTAGACTGTGACTGGACTGGTTCTATTTTAATCTCTTTTTTTACTTTTTTGAATTATTATTCAATGTCTCTAGTGTAACAAAATTAAACTTCCAATTAATAATGATGAAAATAATGGAAAATGTAATTTTAAAAAGTTGAAGGAATTTAGAGTAAAGTTGCTGGTCCTAGTGAGTGAAGTTTCAGTTGGAATAGCTAGGACATGATTTTTTTGTTTTAATGAATGCTTTTATTATTTATAGTATAGTCTCCATTCCTACATTAACATTATCTAGAGTACCTGTAGTATTCTGTCAAGTAGTTTAAAAGCTGATTTTTCTTGTAGTCTTATTGACTTTAATATATATGCACTTACATATTCTTCTCTAGGATGTTTCAAATAATAAAAAATGATTGATATTATTATGCACATGCAAGTGTGCATAGAAACAGCAGATAACTAGTCACCTTTCCCAAACACATATTTTCTCATAAGCCAATGGATCTGTTGGAGAAAAGTATGACTTTTTTTTTATTATGACTTCTCTTGTGGCTTCTTTCGCATGGAATACTGGAGAGGTATTCTTTGTTGCTTATAGTCCAACAAAATTTAATGTAATTTAAAACTCCATGCCACTATTGCATATTTAAAAATAGAACTTTGATCCAAACTGATCAACTCTAAACTTAATGGCAGCTCTTGTACAAGAGAGAGAGTGGTCATCATTACAATTTTATTTAATATGGAAAATCTAACATATCTGTTTTCAGTTTTTTATTTCTGAATTATTTTTTTCTGATTCTTTTTCCTCACTGTCCCATTTATTGAAGAGTGGAGTGGGAAAGATATTAAAACATGATTCATTTGAGTTTGAATAGTACACCGATGAGTTTTGATACCTTTGTAGGACCTTACTTTTGGCTGTCAATTGATGTTCTGTATTAATGTTTAATTCCTAGAAAGGGCCTTAAATGATACAAATATTAATGTTTTAAAAAAGATTTTTATTAATGTTTTTAAAAAGATTTTTATTAGTGTTTTTAAAAATTTTAAAGATTATATTTAAGCCAGTAACCTCAATATACTCTTTATATTTTTCTTTTGTAAACATAAGTGGCATTTGTGTACACATGCCTTCAATTTATTACTTTAAAGAAAGTATGCCTATATCATAGTGAATAACTGGTCTTAGGCCATTGTTGCCTTCTTATTGTCCCATCACACAGTTTTAGAGTAAAATATAGTGCTTGATACTGTGAAGGTACCATGGTATTCAGTGAGAGTCACACATTAGAGTAGACAACGGGTTGTTGTCTTTTTACTTTTTATTGTGTTTACAAGAGAAAAAATTCTGACACTATATTTTTGCTACTCTGTATTTTCCTCTCTCCATGTACATAAGGTAGAATGAATGGCTTTCAGTCATTAGAATGCCAGTTATCTTGAATGAGATAGAGGTACAGTAAATACCGGATTCTAAAACAATTTTATGTCTAGAATTTGGTAATTGTGTGTGCGTGCGCGTGCGCGCACACTAACATTCTAGTAGGGAACAATACTTTTGTTATTTCTTCAGCAAAATTTTAAAGCTGAGTCTTTAAAACTCTTAGTTACGGCCTTCAAAACTGTTCAGTCTACTAAATGGCCTTTGTTCTTAATTTTTTTAAATCCCTTTCCCCATCATTAGATCTTTTCTTCATCTTTATTTTCTTATTTCCTACCTCTGAACCTATACAAGAGTTACCAGCTTTTTGAGTAAACATAGCTGTGCCACCAAAGCCAATATATTCCCATCTAGGGCTGGAAAATGGGTCAAGGTGGGTGGCTATTTTACAGAAGCATTTTGTTTATTACTCTTTTTGAACTACCTGATGCTGTGGCTTCCTAATGCGGGAAAGCAAATCTGTCCTTAGTGTGCTACTATTAATGTTTTTTTCCTGAGAATTCACTTTAAAATATGTTAAATGCAGTTCTCCTTCTTTGTTGATTAGATATTTTTGCATTTAAGATTAATAAACAATAATATAGCTACTACTTTTCACTTTGCATCTTTTGACTAATTACAATACTAATTAATTTACTTCCTTTCTTCATTTTGCTGTAATGCACTGGACTACACAGATCCTTTCTCTGCTACTGTAGATGCTGTTGATGATGCCATTCCAAGCTTAAATCCTTTCCTCACAAAAAGTAGTGGTGATGTTCACCTTCCCATTTCTTCAGATGTATCCACTTTTACTACTAGGACACCTACTCATGAAATGTTTGTTGGTAATGTACCATTTAACCTTTCTTTCCAATTAATGTTTATAGTGCCTAAGGATTTTTTTTTAACGTATCCATTCATTCTTTTTTAAAGCACTGAAATAATTACTTTGGATTTTAATATCAAGTTTTAAAACAACTGGATAGCAATAATATAGTGAGGTTTTTTAATTGACACTAATATCCCTAATTTCATTTAATGCAAGTTTTTAGGAAAGAAAATGTCCTTTGAAGTTGGACTTTTTAGTGTTCATTGTCTATCATATTATATTGCAATACTCAAGCTGTCTAGCATCACATGCTGCATCTTGTTTATTAGTTACAAGAGCTGGTTATTAGGAGAGTTGGGTGAAGAGTAACATTCCTTAAACTTACACTTTCATGTGTGCTTATATTTTTCCTCTGTATTTGTGGGAGAGAGTGCTTATAATAGTAGCTTTCAGGGTGGTTATATTAGTAGCTATCTTAATCTTTTTTTTCCTTTTTGAACTGTGACTAGTATAATTTTACATGTCTAAACTCCATGCATATCCTCTGTCTCTGTCTTAAGAGTCTCACTTCCTTGTTATCCTTGAGATAAATTAAAAGTAGAGACTATAAAGCAACTTGACTGAATAACCTTTAATTGCAGTAAATTTCACACCATGATTACTCAAGAAGAGTAAATTTTTAAGTATGTATGAAATGGAAATGTTTTCTGAATTCTGCTAAAATGATGCTAAACCTCCCTTAAAAGATGATGAAACTGCTTTTATACAAATCAATAAAGTTGCTTAAGGTGACACAAATTTAAATCTTTGATTAAAGCACCATGCAGAAAGTCATCTATGTAACCCTGGATATAGAGAATGTGGCCACACTCTGAATATTCTGTTAGATATATCTGAAAGAAAAGGAGGAAGGGAGGTGACTAAGAAGGTGCTAGTTGGAGATTTGAGAACGTTCCAAGGCAGGTGCTCTAGTTGTATATAACTAGTCTGATAGCTCCAAAGTGTAATTATGGATTGCGATAATTCCTCTGTGTCATTGTAATACATTAAAAATTATATAAAAAGTGGTTGAAACTAAATTTCACATTTTGTTATTTTTTAGAAAATTTGTCAAATGGAGTGCTTTATTTGCTTAATAGAGGTTACTAGAGTTATCCTTGGAGTTTATTTTTTTTTACTTCTTACAAGTTTATATTTTCTTTATATTTACTATGTATGAACTAGTACATGTTTAGTAAATATGGCTGCTCATGTCTTTTTAGTCAGTTTTCTTAATTTGGAGATAGGAACATATGTCTTCACTTTGGGCCATATGTTATTTCCTGTTTTAGGTTAGAACAGTGCATGGACTTCAGGCTGTCACATCTGTATGCACTGAAGGGGGACAGAATGGAAGGCAGCAACTCTAAGCCAAAGGTCCTGGCTATTTCACAACAGAAGCAGAATAAAAAAATAAAAGCTATTATATGAGAGTTATTAAATTATTTTGGCTCTTCAAGGAAGGTCTGTAACAAGAGGAATATATACTGGAAATGTCATTTTCCTAATGTTTCTTAAGTTAAAGGCCTATGGGTTGAGACAAAGAAGACCAAAAAGCAAAGCAGATTAGTAAAATTGATGCCCTTACAGCCAAGGTGAGCAGGTGCATTTGAAAATCAAAATAATAAAACTGGCGATTCAGAGTTTTCAAAGATCTCCAGCTCAACACATGCTGGTAAGAGAGTATTACCACTATTTTATGATGCATCACCTGAGTCCCAGAAAAGTTAAATCAACCGAAATAGCCCAGTTATTGGGAGCAAAGCCTGAAGCCGCAGACTTGCAACTTTGTCCTGCAAAGTTCTTTTCACTTAAGGAAGTACAGACTTCCATTTAAGTCTTTATGTTCTCTTTCTGAGAGCAAATAGCACAAATGAAAGTATACTAAAAAAACCTACATTTGCTGATTTTTGTCAATAGAAAAAAACTTTTAAATACTCATTTTTTTAATGAAAATGAGCACAAAAAAGGAAACTAAAAATCAAACATGTCAGCCATTAGGCATTAGTCTAGAATAGGGGTCAGCAAACTCATTCCTAAAATGTCACATTGTAAATACTTTTGGCTTGTGAGCCACATAGTCTCTGTTGCAGCTATTCAGCTTTGACATTATAGCCTGAAAGCAGCCACAGAAAATACATAAACATAAGAATGTGGCTGTGTTCCAAAACTTTATTTACAAAGACATGCAGCTGTAGTTTGCTGATGCCTCCCTAGATGAGACTTTTTTAATAAGAAGCTTTACAACCCAAGTTAAGTTTCTGAGTAAGTTGTGTAACAAAAATTCCAATAGTTTCTTACTCAGTAGTAAAAGCATGAAAGGACCACCCAAGGTGTGCCATTCCTAGAGCTGCATCACCTGATTAGCCACTGCCCACATACTGTCATTTAAACTTTAATTACCACTAAATGTTAAATAAAATTAAAACTTGACTTCCTAAATTATCCTAGCCACATTTTTCATTGATCAGTGGCACATGTGACTAGCCACTACCATATTGTACACGAGAGATTTATAGAATATTTCTGTTAATAGAAAGTTCTACTGGCTAGTTCTGCTCTAGAACAGCGGTCAGCACACTTTATGTGTAAAGACCCAGATAATAAATACTTGAGTGTTTACAGGATACATAAAATCTCTATTGTACATTTTTCTTGTCTCTCATTTTGTTTTCTCTCTTTCATTTTAACAATGCTTTTAAGATGTAAAAGCTATTTTTATCTCACAGGGTCTTGTAAAAATAGGCCAAGCCTATAGTTTGCCAGCCACTGCTCTGTAGGATTAAGAACAACCCATAAAATCAGGATAGCTATGTAGCCTCCACAAGCCCTTCTAGTCAAGGACATTGATCTCATGATACGATGCTGAGTGTACTGGGTAGCTTGTCCTCATTAAAGTTACAAGAACCCTGAATTATATGTAAGTCAGGGGCAGTGGATGGTAGTCCCAGCTTTGCCATGCCTGTAACCTTGCCTAGACCTGCTTCCTTATCTGTAAAATAAGACATTAGACAACAGATTAATATTAGCTAAAAAGCCAGCTGCTTCATATTTTTTTTATCTAAGCAGATACAGTTTTGGTTATTTTTTAAAATTTGTTGTGACTATAATATGTATGTGTTTTAAATATAGTACTCATAATGAAGACTTAAGTGCTCTTTTTAGTAAGTTTTCATTTGAAAATGCCAAGTACCTGGACTCCCCTGGGTTTTTGTTTGTTTTTAATTACTCCATTCTACTTTTAACAGTGCTCTACACACTCATACACCTTGTTGGAATCTTTTTTTTTTTTTTTTTTTTTTAAGAATTATTCTCACTTTATTTCTGGAGAAGTTTGATCAGATGCAGTAACACCGATTCCAGGTGAAGGCAGACAGACATGGGTCCCCTAAAGCAACTAGTATCCTGTGACCCAGGATGCCCCACCCCCACTCCCAGACCTGGGCTCCCCTCAGTTTCAGTTAAATAAAGAGAGGAAGATCTGCACAGTGAGTCTTGTGAGAGTCTGCCTCCTGCACCCAACCCCTCCAGGCAGAGCAGTCTGAGCACAAACTGTTTACAGTATTCACATCCACTATACCCCACCAAACCAAGGCACCTTGTCAGACTGTTTTTCTGATACTCATGCTTATCCTAATATTATCCTTATGTGCCGTGACCCTTCTACTATAGCTGCTTTATTTAGGGGTATGTAATGTTATTTCTAAAATTTATCCATTAATGCAAGAGGAATTTCTCTTTATTGTTTTTCTTAAAATGAATTTTTAAAATATTTGTAAGAAAAAATACTTACTTGCTTTTAAAGAACAGATCAATAGTTGCTGAATTTTGTTCTCTTGATTAAACTCATTATTGTGTTGGGAATGAATACCTGTCATCTTTCGGTTACTTTCATTTATACTCAAAACTTTAAAATTTTCAGAAAAGTTTATAACATTTTAATGTTATAGACTTAACGGAATTTAAAGCTGTTTGGATAGGTGTAATGATAGAACAGTAGATAACTTTGACTTAAGTTGTTGCACAGCTGTTATGGAGATTCTGCTGGACAGAAACATGCTTTTTCACCACTATGCAAAGGGCATAGAAATGGCATGCAGTTCCCAGAGAGGCGTGGCCAATTTGATATTATCTCTGTCTTTCCAAATGTATTCTAGGCCAATGCAGTAGCATTAAAACATTGAAATCCAGCTGATTTTGTGTGTGTGTTTGTACATAGGAGTTGATTACTTAGTTACTATTAAAAAGTAAGTTTGACATAACTGAAGAACTGAGATTTTTGACTGGCAGTAAGAATTGGACATGGTTAAAAATACTTAAAATGGAATATTTGAGGGCATTAGATAGAAAGAATATGTTTGGAATGCAGTGAACTTGGGTTTGGATTCCAGTTCTACTCCCTAACCTGTGTGGCTTAACCCAACCTTTTAACCTTTCTAAACCTATGAAAACTGGGATAATAATGTCTTGTAGGATTGCTTTGAGGTTTATCTATCTGGCTCTATACCATCCAGCACTATCCCTGGCACATAGAATTATCATTAAAACTATTCTTAAAATCTATCTTGTATATGCAGATTATTTAGTATTTGGAATTATACTTTTTACCTAAATTATTATTTAATCATCAGGTACAGTTTTGAGCACTGACTGTTTTTGCATTGCTTTTAAATTCTAAAATTGCCAAGGGTTGTTCACTTTTTTGGCCAACATTTTATGTGAAAAGCTCAAGAAGTTCCTAAAACTTGAATAGTCCTGATGAATAGATATGATTAATTTCTATAGCTAAAATAATAATTAACTTTTTTATCTACTGGTTTATATAAGATGAATTACTTAGGATAAACTGAAAACTCCTAATAGATTCTATAATCAAACAAATTGGGGCTAAGCCTTTTTTTTTTTTAAGATTTTGTATATTTATTTTTAGAAAGAGAGGAAGGGAGAGAAACATCAACGTGTGGTTGCTTCTTGCGCACCCCCCAAAGGGGACCTAGCCCACAACCCAGGCATGTGCCCTGACTGGGAATTGAACCAATGATCCTTTGGTTAGCAGGCCACTATTCAATCCACTGAGCCACACCAGCCACGGCAGGGTGTAATTCTTGATTCCTTGGGTAAATTTTATAATCTCTTAGTTTCCTAATCTGTAAAATATTAATAACTATCATAGGGTTATTATGAGGTTTAATGCCATGTTGATAAAGCCTTTGCATAGTGTTTAATAGGAATTAATAAATAGTACCAGTTCCTTTCAGAAAAACATACAAGGTGTCATTTATCAGGGAACTACCACCAAAATCCATTAACAATCCAGCTAATTTTTCTTAAAGGTGTTTTAAATGTCTTACTGTCCCCAAACCTTGTTCAACTTGTACCTTTCCATTAATATATTACCGACCTCTTGAGATTTGCCCTGAAGGGCAGTGGTTTCTTAATGTTCATCTATGAAGTAGTGTTGGTTAGTGACAGTTTTCACTAGGCCTTGGTGAAATGGAAGTGTAGGCAGTTCAACATAGTGATTATTTCTTAAAGTGAACCTTAACTCAAAGAGTCTGTTCATCTTTTTTTTGGTCTCTAAAATTTCCTTTTGAAATGGTAATATTAATTTTGTAACTTTTAAAAATTAAAGGTTGACGACCCTTGACAGTCTTCCAAAAAGTGATCCAGGGACAAAAGGCCAATAAGTTGATAATGGGCATTGAAATTATAATGCAGAACTCTTACCTTTAAGGTGTGTGTGTTACCAGCATTTACTAATTACTTAAAAAACTGTTACTTTGAAAGTATGTTGCTTGCTTCCATGGTAGTGAATCAGTTATTACAGTTTCTTTAAAATTTCATGTTTATGTGTTTTCTCTATGTATAGGCTTTTTAAGTTTGAGCTACTAGCTTTGAATTACTTTGTATACTTCCAAACCTTTTATACTTTTAGGTGATAATGTAATTTCACAGATTGGTCCTCCTGGGGACCTCAGAAGATGGCTCTTTTCTTTATAGAAAGTAATAAAGTTGTTTTTGTGTTATTATAAAAGATAGGCTTATGTCTAATTCTAGAAAGTCAGGACAGAATAGTGGGAGGAAAATAGGAATTTGACATACTTACTGTCCTAGTTATAAATTATTGTTCCATGTATCTTCTAATGCTCAGTGACATCATAGCCAATATTGTTTCCAGAATGATTTAAAGAACAATATATATGCTTCTCACACTGTAATGATAGCGTGGACACATAATTTAGCATGATAGATTTGTGTCTTTCTTGAGTAGATACATTGATTATTTTTGTAAGGAAAAGAACCAGTAAACCCATGATATAATTCTTAAACAGCTTGTGCAGTTTAAAATGCTGCTAAATTGTCAAGTCTGTATAATTTTAGGAACCTTTTGACTAATGGTCAGATTTATGTACCAAATTATTTTGTATTTTGATAGTATTTGTGCTGTCATTGTATGACTGATGTCTTTGAGTTAAGAGTATTTTAAGGGTTAAGTACTTAGGGAAATAAGATCTTATTTGTACGTTCTTTAAAATTTGTGTCATTCAGAATATTCACGCTATAATATGAAATGATACTTTTAAAGTAATGTTATTGATGTGTACTAGATTGTGTGAGTCGTTGTTAATAATAAGTCATTGCTTTCTGGCCCCTGTCTTTGAGGACTTTTTTGGACTTTTCACCAGATCTTTTCCTACTTTTTACTGTTTTGTTTTTTTAAGACCAATTTTTTGTTACAACATTATATTATACTTCTTTATACCTTGGTGTGGTGTATATTAAGAATTCAAAGTGAGATTCTGACAGACTGAAAGTCCTTCAGCAGAAAGTTGAAAGAGGAAGAAAGAGAGCCTATGTTTAGGACTTAAAGTTTAACTTCTCCCTAACGATATAGTTGTTAATCTAATGTCAGATTTTCTTTCTTTCATTTCTCTCTCTCTTCCTCTCTCTCTCTCTCTCTCCTTCCCTCCTTCCTTCCTCCTTTTTTGCATTCTGGGTTCATAGAATTTAGAGATGGAAGAAAACTTAGGGGCCATTTATTACAGCCTTTATTAACAAAGTGAAAGAATTCCTTCTTTGTGATCTTTGCTAGACTGTTCTCTATTTGGGCATATACTCAGTGATTTGAAAGCTCTCCAAGCCATGTGAGAATCCTAATAATTTTAGATTTAAAACTTAGATTTTTTAATTCTTCTTAGTCCCTGGAAATTCAGAACCTCACCTCACAAAAATACAACCTTACACGATAGAAAACTTTATATTTGTTACCTCAGTGTAGTCTAGTTTCATGAGCTGGGTGTTTGTTGACTTCATACCACTAGCATCAGTACAAAACAGACAAGAAAGAATAAGGGTTGCTATTTATGTTCTGGTATTTTAGACTGGAGTTAGGTAAATTAGCATGTTTGATTGTGTATTTGTTGGCCCCACTGTTGGAAATAATAAGTTGAAGTTGGAGTTAAAAATGGTCTGGTTTGTTGGGGTGGGAGGTGGGTTTTGATATTCCACAGGCACCATGATACAAGGAGAACGTAAGGAATAGTGGGCTGTAACTTTCAGAATCCTGTCACATCTGAAATGAATGTAACCATATAACTTTTTATTAATCATTGAAGGAAGGAAAGAGAGAGAAATATGGAAGGTGAATTGGTAGAAGGAAAAAGACTTAGAGGTATTAAATGGATTCATCTATTTTTAAAGCAACATAGAATACTTATATCATTCCCCAAAAAACCCTCACATTGTGTATATTTTATGTGTGTTCATTTTTTTTAAAAGATCATCAATATACAACATTAAGGTAAAAAAAATAATTGCATTTTCCTGTAATGAAAGATACTACTAGTTCAGCTTCAGTTGGTCTTCTGTTTTTGTTTTCTTTGTCAGTGGGATTTTTGTTATGGGTCATGTAATCACCACAAAAAGATGTGGTCATATAGGAAACGTTTTGAGGGTTGGTTTTGTTTTTGTTGTTGGGAATATATTGCTTTTTTTCATTCTATTATCATTATTAAAGAGATATATATATAGACTTATTAAAGAATTGAGCTCTTTGCATTTTGTTGTTTCTTAGGATTTACTCCTTCTCCAGTTGCACAGCCCCATCCTTCAGCTGGCCTTAATGTTGACTTTGAATCTGTGTTCGGAAATAAATCTACCAACGTTATTATAGATTCTGGGGGTAAGAAAAAATTGTTTTATTAACATTACTATACTGTTCTAATTTAGATTCTGTGTAAGGATAGATAATGCTCCTTTTAACATATATAAATAGATTAAATCTCACTAACCAAAGAAGTTATGCCTCCTCTCCCAAACACTAGATGAGAACATCAAGAGACTATTAACTGTTTCTCTTCTTTGTGGCATTTTTGACTCTGGGAAGATTTAGGTTTTTTTCCCAGGGCTGAATGAGAGGGGCAGGGAAGAGATTTTGCTCATATTAGAGAACTAAATTGATAGTGGCTGTGTGTAGATTGTTAGGCCTTTTATTCATTACAATTTTTACCTTTACTGAAAGGAAATTGGCTTTTTGAAAACTAGGAAAATAGAATCTGTCGTACTTTGACTTGTATAGTCCATTTATAAACAACTGGAGTGTATTAAATATCAGAACTGTGGGTATAGGGGCTTTGTATTGTTTTGAGGTTGATTCTTACTATAGTGTGCTTGTTCATTTGTCTTCAAAGAACTTTAAATCGTAGAGCCAAGTTTCTACTTAATTATTTCCATTTAACATCTTGTTTTTTGGAAGTTTATAAAAATTAAGCATTTCTATCAAATTGACAATTCTCTTCTTTCCATGGGATGGCCTTTGATTTTGGTTAGTACTTAAATTCAAGCCATTTAAAGAAATATATTGAGATATTCTTAATTTTATAATATACAATTAGTTGTCATTCAAAAATAAAGAAGCAAGCTGATATAGAATCAGCTTGGACTAAGCATTTTCTTTTTCTGTACACTGGTAGGCTTATAATTATGTTTTTTGATGCCCTTGACTTTTTCCTTTTGAGTTAATTTTGCTGGGAAAAGGGATAAAGAAAATATAGACCAATTGTTTATATTTTGTAAACCACCATTTTTAATGACTTTTTCAAATTCTCTGGCATCCCTAGATTATGCTCTTCAGTTCTTTAGGGGTTCATTTGATTGGATTATCTCACCTTCTATCCTCCCTTTGGTAGAGAACCATAAGGGATTTTATTTTATTTTATTTTTTTATTTCTAAGCAGCATCCTAGTTTACTACATGGTTTTATGGAATTTGGACATTATTTAGCAATTTCTAAGGTATAATTTAGTTTAGCTGATTTTAAACAAAACGAAAGAGATTATATCTGATAGTTCATTGTGACTTGCTTTAATATACTGTTTTACATATACTTTACATTCACCACTTTGAAGAGTATAAAAAGGTCAAAATAATTATTTTTTTAAAAAAATATTCTTTCTTTTTTTTTAAGATTTTATTTATTTATTTTTTAGAGAGAGAAGGGAAGGAGAAAGAAAGGGAGAGAAACATCAGTGTGTGGTTGCCTCTCACGCATCCCCCATTTGGGATCTGGCCTGCAACCCAGGCATGTGCCCTGACTGGGAATTGAACTAGTGATCCTTTGGTTCACAACCCACGCTCAATCCACTGAGATACACCAGCCAGGCAAAATATTATTTCTTAATAGAAACTTTCCTGAAAGTTTCCAGAGATGTATTTTTCGCCTGTATTGCTTCAGGTATAAATGAGTCTTAAGAAAATTTTGTTCAGTCAGGGGGAAAATTGCATTTTATTCCTTTCTCTTTTACAACTTTGGAATAAGAATAGTTTACCTGAGTGCTTCTTTCTTCATCCCCTTTAACCTTAATGTAATTTTTATCATAAGACAACTTATTCTGTCAAAGCAAATACAGCCTTCTCAATCAGTTCACTTCAGTGGTGAATTTCTTATTTTTCAACTAAAGAGTATATTTACTACCAAATTTTGGAGGACTTCTCCAGTAAATTACCAAACAAGGAGAAAAGGCAGAGACCTCCTTTAGAAAGCTGTAGCACCATAAAGTTCCTTACAAGTCCTATTTCATCTGTTTGTAACTTTAAGGCTTTGATGAACTAGGTGGACTCCTCAAACCAACAGTGGCCTCTCAGAACCAGAGTCTTCCTGCTGCCAAACTTCCACCTAACAAGTTAGTATCTGATGACCTGGATTCATCCTTAGCCAACCTTGTAGGCAGTAAGTACTCTTTGGATCCTCTATTCTTCTTCAAAATAAGTTGTTTTATCTTTTAAAAAATCTAGTTTTTAACTGCTTCATTTTCTTCCTGCCCTAGATCTTGGCATTGGAAATGGAACCACTAAGAAGTGAGTATTTATTTGTATTTCTTCCCATGTGCTGCTTAGAGGTGGATTTGGCTTTCATCTAGAAAGTGTGTGTAGAGATGTCATCTGCATCTTAACTGCTCTGTTTTCAGTCTAAATATATTATATAGTAAAGAAACTTCATAATAACAGACATTTACTATGCTTACTTATTTTTATTTAAAGTGATGTAAATTGGAGCCAGCCAGGTGAAAAGAAGCTAACTGGAGGATCTAACTGGCAACCAAAAGTTGCACCAACAACTGCTTGGAATGCTGCAACAATGGTGAGTCGAAAGAGCTTATGATATACTAACATGAATAATCTAGGTAAATGTGTATCATAAAATGTTTTTAAAGCGATAGGCATAAATGAAAAGATTGTCATTAGTGAGTTTTAGAAATATAAATAATCTGTATTTCTTTTAAGGAGGCTTAGTTAATTATATTTGCAGGTACATTTTAGTAGCTATAATTTGTTTAAAGGTTACTTGTGTCAGGCATATTCTAATAAATAATATGGTTTTATTTTATATAATCTTCAAATTAACCTTAAATGGTAGCAACTATTACTGTTCACATTTTACAGATGAGGAAATGGAGACACAAATTTAAGTATTTATGTCCAGGATTACAGCATTTTTAAGAGATATGGTGGATTTTTAGACCCTAGGTAGTCATATACTCTTAATCACTACTCTTCTTTGCCACTGGTTTCAGATGTATTATTCATTTATCTAGGAAATAACATATTTAATTTTTTCTGATCTCACCATTGGTAAAGAAATTATACTTGCTTGGCTTTTATTAATATTGTGATATAATTTATACAGTTCATTCTCTTCATTTGCTACTCTTAACGTTTTTAAGTCACCGAACACTGAACCATTGCTAGGTTCACATACACACAAATTTCCCCAACAGTGGTTCAGTGCTTACTAACTCAGTGTTAGTGTGACTTGAAGAACATAACTGCAGCAAATCAGCTGTGTGTGGGTATAAACGTGCGTACACGCACACATTACTAGATTATAATCCTAACTTTTTTAAAAAACTTCTGGTAAATTATATATTTTTTCTTTTACAAAAGAGAAAACGAGGTTTACAGGTGTTAAAGTGACTTGTCTGAGGCCACCCCAGTAATAGGTACCAGAGTTGAGATTCTGGTTCTGTCCAATGGCCACAGAGCCGAAGCTTCTTGCTTCTTACTACTGCTCCCTTCCCTATCCTTTCATCGTCTTCCTGTTACAGCTGAAACAAGACAGACCCTCACTTTATTCAACCTACTCTGGGAATGAATGCGTAGGGAGACAAATTGTTCACCACTCCACACATGTCCATAAATAACCTCAAAAGCATTATAAGCACTGATTTTGATTACAAATAAATTTTAGCATATAGGTGAATTTGCAAATACAGAATTTATGAAGAATAAAAATTAATTATATATGCTAAATAATTAGCATTGTTCTGAAGTTCTATTAACTGTTTTTAATTACTCAGAGTTGTAATTATTCCAGTGTACCTTCATGGTTGTACTCCTAATCTGGGCCAGCTGCTGTTTTACCATCCCAATAAGTCTTCCTGAGTCAGAGAATACCATGTCCTTCTTATGGAAAAATTTGAAACATACTTTCTTGTAACAGTGTGCTAATAGCAGCATTTTAACAACACAAGCTACATACTGCAGCCTTCTTGTTGTTATTAGAGATCCCCATTATCCTTGTAACAGTTGCTCATTATTAAATACCTTCCAGGGCATTGCCCTGTTTTCCTTAGGTTAATGGTAAAATAGTGTGCTGTTAAAATTTTGTGGGACATTATCTAAAAAGTCCTGATATCTTCGGTCTCCATAAATAGAACATAATATTGATTTAGCCACCTTCTTAAGGCAGTAATTTTTCGCTGATAGTGGTCACTACCATCACTAGTAATAAAACCTTGCAATTAGTTTACTTTTTATTAGTTTTACTTTTTATTAGTTTACTTTTTAGTTTACACACTCAGGCACTATCTTTAGTCTGTAAATGGTGCACTCTTGAAGGTGTTTGAGTAGGTATCATCCCAGTTACAAGGACGAAGTTTCATGATTTTTTTTCCAGGTGCTGAGCAACCAGAAAGCAGATTCAAATTGAAATAGCATTCCTCTGACCCTGAATCCAGTGTTTCCCCCACTGTAACACACCTCACTGATTAGGGAATGGCAGGAGAGTTAGGTTAGTGGGTTTTATAGCCTCACATGTGAATTACACATTGATAACATATAAGGAAGATACAATGAATTTTTTCTTATTTTGTATTGAATTAGTATTAATGTGTATGAAATATTAGGAATTTGTAGCTAGCACTTTACCTAAGATTGACTACTAGAATGTAATAGGCACTTAACTACCTAAAATTTGTATGTAAGTTGATGAGAGCGATATTTATTATGTTGTGTTACATATGATGATGTGTATCATCTCTTAAGCTTTTGTTAAAATATTTGTGTGTATTTTATAGAATTTCTTTTTAATGACTAACATTTAGGGCTGGTGATGTGATTCACTACTTAGGTAAACTGCTGCTTATGACATTTCTTTACATTTCTAACCTTTTTATTAATCTTTAAACACTGTCAAGGTTTTAAAATATTTTTTACTTTAAAACAAATTCTTTGGTATTTTATTAAAATGTATAATGATGTTACACTACAAATTATTTTAATTATGCTTGCTTTTTTTCCTGTAGTAGATGTTACATGATGCAGCCTTGTTGATGGGATGCACTGAATTTTGTACTGCAGCACTACTAATAGATTTTATCTTTTAATGACACTTGTAATCAATGAACTATTATGTATGCAAGGGGATAATGTCAAAGACTAAGTTTCCCTTGTCAACCTTGATAGTGTTTTAGTGTAGATGTTCTTTCACTAGATACTGGAAATACAAGGGATTTTAGGTAGTTAGTGAATGTACATGTGAACTAAAATGCTCTCTGTGTATTTTCTGTTGTGTAAGTACTTGTTCTAATCCAGTGTTATTGCATTATGTAATTGTTCTCCCTGGGAAAAACAGAATGGCATGCATTTTCCACAATACGTAAGTGACCAAAAACTAGCCTTTTTTTGCAATAAATTGGCATGCTATTAACCACTGCTATAGCAGAATCTCATAACCTTTCAGCTATTACTTGTTTTCACATTCAGATTTTCAATGTGCCAAAATTCTCCCAAGCATCTACTGATTTCATGGGTGTGTTGCAGAATTGATTCTGATGATGGCATGGAAAATATAAATTTTTTTTCTTGCTTAATATTCTGCCATTTGCTGCCAGATGGCTGGGTGTCTGTGTGTGTATCTGTGCTGCCACTATGCACTTGATGACTTCTGAATGAAGGGAAATGTTGATTGTGGTAATGTTGAAAATAACAACTGCATGAAATCTTACAGGCTTCTGCTGTACTTGGCAGTGTGTCTGCTGCTCTTGCAGCTCTCAGTTTTTAAGTAGGTAGAGACCAGTAAGTTCTACATGCTTATCCAAATACTAAACTTTTAACTGTTCACTTTAGTTGCGCTTCATTTACCTTCTCCATACATTTGTTCAAATTGCCATATATTTTCAGGGGTGTGTTGTTTTTTTTGTTTTGTTTTGTTTGTTTGTTTTTGGTTAATTTGGGTTTTTTTGGTCTTTTTTTAAATGTTTCAGCAGTGTTACTGGTCTTCCACCACCTGTGTTCAGTTTTAGTTTTCATTATGAAATAACATAGACAGGGAATGTTGTTAAGACAGCAAATATATCTAAAATATGTATTTATAGAGTATAAGTTAAAGTAGCAGGAGGAGGGAAACTTAAACACATCTTAGTGGTAGGTGGCTCTTTTAAGCATTAAAACATAAACAGATATAAAAATTTATTACTCTTCCAATTTGCTGCTTTGTAGAAGATAGTTTAATCATTTATGGAATAAATAAGAAGGAATGCTAATATACATACTTTCTGTAAGAACCGTGTGCTTTATAGAAATAATCATACTCAGTAGTGATTTGAAATCTTTGGGGTTCTTTGAAAAAAGTGAATGAGGTCCTTAGAAACTAATTTTTTTGGAAGATCAAATTATTGATTTGGGATTTTGAATTTTTTTTCTTAGCTTAAAACTGAAGTGCCTAGGAAAACATTCAGTAATATTACTTTCTGTGTAACCATTTTTTTGTGATGGTCAATAGACTTTAATATTTTGAACTACGAATATTGCTTAAAATCTGAAGATTTTTAAGGCTATAAAAGCCCATTGAAATCTTAGATCACTGTTGAAGTAAGTTAAAGGGTATTTTTTTTCTTTCTAATCATTCTATTTTTCTGCTAATTGCAGGGCACCTTTTTCCATTGAGCATTGACACATTTTTTAAAATTATAGCTGACAAATTGACACAGTTATTAATGATCACAAGTATCACATTTAATCATGGCTGTCTTAGCAATTTTTTTAGTAGAACTACAACTATTAATTCCTTGAACTCAGTTGACATACAGGAGTTATACTTCCTTGTTTATTTTTTCTTTCACTATTTCAGGCACCCCCCGTAATGGCCTATCCTGCTACTACACCAACAGGCATGATAGGATATGGAATTGTAAGTATTTTTGTACACACAGGTTTTTGAAAATAGGTTGATTCCTATTTCATGTGCTTTTATTACATACTTAACTGCAAAAAGAACTTATTGCCACTCATACCCTTAGTGCCTAACATAGAATCTTGTATGTGCCACAGCATTCATTGGTTTTCTAAGTATTTCTAGAATAGTCATTATACAGCAGATATCATTATTAACGTTCACAGTATTTCTTGGCTTATTTTTCTGTCATAACTTTGCTAGGCATTTAACTTAGATATTAATATTAACTTCAAGTATTTGTTGCTGTGGCCTTATATTAATACCAGAGAGGTCTTATAACCTTAATACTGTAGGGGAAGGGAGGAATTAACAGTTTTTGAATTGTGTAAAGGTAAATTTAGTCTAGTAAACGGCAGAGAAATTTTCCTATGACAGTGGTTGGTGCAGTACAAACTGCCCTATAACCTTTAAGCTGGCTGCAGTCCACATTCTAAACAGCCTTACTCTCAAGTCTCTTCATATATAGACTCACTTAGATAGAAGTGGAGGTAGTGGCTTCAACCTCCTGTACATGTTTGAGGAACTCTTGCTGATAGGAGACAGCACCACATCCCTTTGTGTTGCTAAGGTGGCTCCTGTGCTACTTGCTCATTTACATCTTATGGAAGTAGCTCTTTCCCTATACATGAAGAAGTTTCACAGCTTTTGGTTGGTGGTCATTACATAAGAAAGGAGTCTACACAAATAACTCAGGCAATAAAGTTAAAGTGACTTTCTATCAACAAATAAGAGTTTACTTGAAAGGTTAAATAGAACACATAGAAAGATAAGATTTTATATTGCACTTTCACCAAAATAATATAGTGGTCTATGTTTGCTAAATTTTGTCAGTGATTGTGTTACTTTTTACCATGGAGTAGTGCTTTTTAAAGCAAGACATGGTCAATTGAGATTCTGTTTTCAGTTAGTAAAGAATGAACTAAACTTCTTTGTGTATAAATTTAAGCTGCTGCTGCTGCTGCTGGTGCTTCTTCTTCTTCTAAAGATTATTTATTTATTTATTTTTAGTGAGATGGGGAGGGAAGGAGAAAGAGAGGGAGAGAAACATCTATGTGCAAGTGATATATTGACCTGTGCCTCTCTCATGCGCCCAACTGGGGATCTGGCCTGCAGCCCAGGCATGTGCCCTGACAGGGAATCGAACCAGCAACTTTTCCCTTTGCAGACTGGTGCTAAATCCACTGAGCCACCCCAGCCAGGGAAAATTTAAGCCTCTTCTTGATTCTTCCCAAAAATGTCTGAAATAAAATGAAAGAACTACAGAGAGTAAACCTCTTCAAAGAATCAGTCAGCTATGTTCACTTGTTATCACTTGCATGATGGCATAAGAACTTGATTTGATATCAAGTGCTTGATTTGACTTTGAAATACCTTAGTCACTTATAGTTTTAAGTTTCCCCATGTATAACATGGGCAAATATGAAAAATTTTGGTCTAAATTATTTTGTCTGCTGTGCTGTAGTAAGCAGTTATACAGATGTTAAAAATGGACACATTAAAGACTTTCCATACCAAAGTCAATACTCTTAAAAGTTTGTGGCTGTCAGTCTTATTTGCATTTACAGGAATTTTCTCTTTGAGCTAAAGCAAAAGTAGTAGTACTTTTCCTCCCTGTTATCCTTCTTGTTTACTTATTTATAATAAGGGAGTTATCAGTCGGTATTTTTAACTTGATGTTTTTCTGTTTTTTTAGCCACCTCAAATGGGAAGTGTACCTGTAATGACACAACCAACCTTAATATACAGCCAGCCTGTCATGAGACCACCAAATCCCTTTGGCCCTGTATCAGGAGCACAGGTATTAATTAGTGCACTACATGTAACTGTTTTAATGTGCTTGATGTGGAAGGAATACAATGCTAAAACGTCCTTTTATACAACTTGAGAAACAAGTTTTAGCATTATTCTCCTACATAGTGGATGTTATTTGCTTTATATCTTTCTCATCTAAGAGCTTTTAGGAATATTGATTATTTGGAAGGAAAGGACAGCAGATTACAAATATTAAAGATGGAACATTCTTGATAACTTACAGTTGGTGAATCCAGAGGACGGTTTTTCTGAGGTTAAAGAACCTACTTTCTGTTCATGATTCTGGCATGATCTCCTTTGTGAACCCTAGAAACCCTGAACTCAGAGCTTCAGTGCCTTGGCATTTGGAGTGCCAGTGCAATTGGTAATGGCCTTGTTATTCTTTTTCCGCTTGAATGCATGTAGTATTGTATTTGCCAGTGCATATAGTGTTACATTGCCAAAATTAGTTTGTGTTGATCCAGTTTGAATCTAGTCTCTATCTTTCATAGACTAGTGAAGTACAGGAGATTCTTTCATTTTTCAGCCTTTCTGAGTACTGAACTAATTTTAATAAATCGGCATCTTGGGGAATACCAGTAACTGGGGGTAGATTTGAATTTACTTCTTAATAAGAAGTAAAATCCATGTTCTTTGCAATTCATGTATTCGCCCAGTTGCCTCTTTTTTTTTATGTTACAGTGACCTTTTCTTCCTGTTCCTTAATCAGTTAAGTATTTTACAGTGAAGATAACTGGGTGTTGGGGTAATTGATGTAGTTACTACTCTTTTATAAAAAGTCAGTTTATTTTTATGCATTTTTTTTTATAAAATGGGTTATGGGTATGTAACTTTTTTTCTTTTCTGTCATTTATCAGCAGTACTTTTAAATACTGACTTAACTTGCTAAAAAAAATAAACTAAATTTTTATAATCTTTTAAGATGTTGATTTCCCTGAGTATTGATGAAGGTGTTTTCTTGAGATTATATGCTTCCTCCATGCCCTTTACTTTTTTCTTTGTTCTTTTAACTTGAGATATATATCATTTATTTTTTTAATTAATTTCTTTCTTTGCTGTAAGAGACTAAATGATAAGAACTTCAGTGTATTTAAAAGAGAAAAAGCTATAGTCCAGAGCTACAAATTTATCAGGAATTGCTGACTACAGAAATTTTTCCCTGATGTGTGGCTAAATAAATCCTTGACCCCATCTGGATGTTCTCTTTCAAGCTCCTATCAGAAACAGAGTATATTGTTACCTTAAGCTTGAATTCTAGCTGGCAGTTTCCAAGTACTTCCACGTACATTATCTTACCTTATTCTCAAAATAATCTGTAAGGTAGATGGGCCTAGTATCACCATCTTGTTTTATAGATATAGAGAGCTGAGACTTATAAAGGTTCTTCAGCTAAATAAATTAGTGCAATGCAACTGCTACCTGATCCTGGTCCAGTGCTCATTGGTACAACACTACCTCTCCACTAATAGGACTGAGCTTATATGGCTACTATAATAGCACTGTCCTCCTTTTGTGAGAACTAGTCTGCAGAGACCTTGGGTTTCCTGATTGATTATAAACTGCATTTACACATTCAGGATGTAACTATTATAAGTTGTCCAGAACATTCTCTGCAGTTATGGATAATACTGTCAACCTTGAAATACATTCGTTTTCATTTTCTTCTTTTTAATATGGTTTAAAAAGAAATCTTAGTAAAACTCTACCTTTAAAAAATTGCTGATCCTCTAGCATCTGCTGTTAACCCAACTTTTATATCCTGTTGCCTCTAAAATCCACATAACTCTTCCACTGAAACACCAAAAAAGTGCAAAAATTCCCATGTGCATGAAAAGAAACCATGACAGAAATGCTTTTTCCTAATTACTTTATGCCAGAATAAATAGAATAAGAATATAGAGTAATAAGTTTTTAGTTGAGATGTCAAATTTGAAAAGTGTGTAATGGTAAATATTACTGATTAAAAAGAGCACATGAAGGAATCAGATTGATAACTAGAAAAAGAAGAGGAAATCCAGTGGCAAGGAAGTGACTTAAAGAGGCTTTGGTCTCCTTACACACTCATTTGAATCATTTAAAGTTAGAATCTTGAATCTTTTAATGTTGCTTTCAATTTTTTTATCCCCTTCATTTTCCGTGTATCTCATCACAAAGTCCCACTGTTTCTCGGCTATCATTAGATCCCCTTTTCTTGCATTCTACAACTTTCACCTGGATTTGAACCTCTTTATCCCATATTTATTTTACAGATCTCCCTGTGTTCCTTGCCATTCTAATTTAATCCACTATGTAGATACTTGAATGACCTTCTATATGCAGTATTTGTATTCAAATCCCTATATACAAAAAATCTAAGGAACTGAATCAAAATATAACTGAATGTGTAAGACATCCCCTTAGCTTTCCTTATGTCTTGAAACTACCTAACAAAGCCTTTTGTAAGAGTAATAAGGAAACAGAATATTCAGGTTCTTCGATTCCCATGCCTTTATAATTCTCCGTAAGTATTCAGTGTTTTGCAGCTACTGTCTTTGCCAGAAGTCCCTGTCATAAAAATGGATTTACTCTTTACTCATTCTTTATTCATATCTCATTCTTTTCCAGACTTTCTGAGATCTGAAGGTCTTTTCCTTAGTCTGCATTTTTTTCATTGTAGAACTTATCACTACCTGATACTGCCTATCTGTGCATCTGCTTGTGCACCCATCCGTCCACTCTAGCAAGAGACTCCTATACTAGGTTGTAAGCTTTATAGAGGCAGGCTTTTACATAACTTGTGTAGCTCTCTGTCCCTGATTCTTAGAACAGTACCAGACTCATAAGAGTTTTTGAATGTTACTTATCAAACAAGTGAATCTGATTGAAAAACTTAACTTTTCTATCATGTAACTTTATTCCACATTGATCTCTCCTTTCACTTACTTGTAACCATTGAAAATATAGTAGTGTTCAGAATTGCTTTAATTTGTTGGCTAATAGTTACTATAAGCTAAAATATTAGGTAACAATCACCTTAAGGAATGATAATGCCTTTTAATTTCATGATTAAATATTTTTCATAGTTTTAAAATTGAACTATTTATATTTAAAGTAGATGAGATTTTCTCGTACTGTATTTTTTAATGATTCTTAGCCAGTTCCCTGGATTAATTTTGTTCATTCATTTGTAGCTGTAACCAACATAATTTTTCTTAATGAATTACCTTTTAATTTTTCTCTCATATTTTGCTCTCTTTTTTCAATTGGATTCATAATTCCTTGAGGGCAGAGGACATCTCTTTGTACATTATAAAGTAAATGGTAGTTTAAATGTAAAATGAAATCCCATTAAAGTAAAATCTTTAAATCAAAACCCAGTTCTATAGCTGTTGTCGAAAGTCTTTCCCTGCACTTTGAAGTGTTTTAGAAGCCATTACTCACCTAGGGCATAACTTACAGCTCCTGTTCTTTTTTGCTTTACTTACTCTTAGAATCGAGTTAGTATTTTTGAGAGTACCTCAGCTTTCCTAGATATTTTTATCTTCTTGCTATTTAATGAGGCATTCCAAACCATGTGTTGTGTTCTACATTATTATCCAGGTTACTTTAAGTGCTGCATTAGAGCTTAGAAGTGAGAAAGTTTGTTGTGGTTTTTAGGAAATTGTGTTCATTATAACTTTAATTTAATAAACAACACTGTAGTATTGAAATTATGCCTTTTTATACACTCAACCCTTTTCTGACCCCATTTTTTCTGTTGGCTTATGTAACTGCTGGTTACTTAAAGATGGGTTTTAAGTTCTATTTCATGCCTGACATTGTGATTTAAAAAAAAAATACATGTACATTAGTGATCTTCTAGGTGTTTGACTACATGGAAAATATTAGATCCCTATGGTTGTTTTTTCTCCTGTACTTCATAGTTTTGTTCACTTTTTAAAATTATATTTTATTTATTATGCTATTACAGTTGTCCCAGTTTTTCCCTGTTTGACCCCCTCCAACCATCACCCCCAACTTTCTCAGGCAGTACCCACACTATGTCCATGAGTCATGTGTAGGTTCTTTGGCTACTCCATTTTCTATACTGTACTTTACAGTATAGAAATGGCTATTCTGTAGCTACCTATTTGTACCTCTTAATCCCCTCACCTCTTCACCCATTTCCCCCACACTCTGCTCCCATCTGGCAACCATCAAAACACTCTCCATATCCATGATCTGTCTCTCTTCTTCTTTGCTTAGTTTGTTTTTTAGATTCGATTGTTGATAGATAATGTATTTATTGCCATTTTTATTGTTCATAGTTTTGATCTTTTTCTTAGGCAAGCCCCTTCAACGTTTTATATAATAATGGTTTATTGATGATAAACTCCTTTAGTTTTTTCTTGTCCAGGAGGCTCTTTATCTGCCCTTTGACTCTAAATGATATCTTTGCTGTGTAGAGCATCTTGGCTGTAGGTCCCTGCTTTTCATGACTTTGAATATTTCTTGCCAATCCCTTTTAGCCTACAAAGTTTCTTTTGAGAAATCAATTGATAGTCCTATTGGAACTCCTCCAAAGGTAATTAACTTCTCGCTTGCTGCTTTTAAAGTTCTCTTTTTATTTTTAACGTTTGGCATTTTAATTATGTGTCTTCCAGTGGGCCCCTTTGCCTCCATGTTTTTTGGGACTCTCTGTGCTTCCTAGACTTGCATGTCTATTTCCTTCAACAAAGTAAAGTTTACTTTCATTATTTTTTCCAATATATCTCCAATTTCTTGCTCTTTCTCTTCTTCTTCTGGCACCCTATGATGCGAATGCTGGTATGCTTGAAGTTGTCCCCAAGGCTGCTTACACTGTCCTCTTCATTTTTCTGGATTCTTTATTCTTCTTGTTCTGATTGGTTTTTTTCTTCCTTATGTTCCAAATCATTGATTTGATTCTTGGTTTCACCCAGTTGTTTCCCTGTAAATTGTTCTTTATTTACTTCATTTCTGGCTGGATCTTTTTGTGCTGTTGAGGTTGTCACTGAGTTCCTTGAGCATTCTTATAAAACAGTGTTTTGGACTCTGCATCTGATAGATTGCCTATCTCCATCGTGTTTAGTTCTTTTTTGGAGATTTGTTCTGTTCTTTCATTTGAGCTGTGTTTCTTTGTCTCCTCATTTTGGCAGCCTCCATTTGTTGGTTTCTATGTATTAGGTATAGTTGCTGTGACTCCCTTTCTTGGTAGTGTGTCCTAATGTAGTAGGACATTAGCACAGCCTCCCATATTATCCAAGCTAGGTACTCCAGATATGCCCCTTGTGTAGGCTGAGTACATCCTCTTATAGTTGAGTCTTGGTTGCTGTTGGCAGATCAGTGGGAGGGATTTACCCAGGCCAGTCATTTGCAAGGGCTGTCTGTGACTACTGACCACCAATCTCTGCCCTCCATGTAGAATCAGATGTGCAGGGGCAGGGTTGTGGTACTCCACCGTGGTCTGTAACTGTCCACTGGGTGCATAGGCTCTGGGATTTCCTGGGTGGTGTAGGCCAGTGTCAGCCCCAACCTGTGTTTTGCCTGGGGCCACCCTGCCTGAGCTATAAAGCAATCTAAGGTGGCTGCTACTTGTGTTGGGGTTGGACATTCCCAGGCAAAGACAAGTTGTGAATCTAGGCTAGTTGCTGCTAGTGATGTGCATAGGGCCACTTAGGAAGAGGTATGGGGTCTGGGGATTCACTGAGTCTGGCTGTTGCTTGTTTGAGAGGATTTAGGAAGTTTTGAAGCATTAACCAAGACCAGCCATTAATACATAGAAGCGGCTTTGGTGGGCCTGTAAGCTGGGTGGAATGGAGTCTCAGAGGATTTCCAGGGTAAGGCAAACAGTATCAGCCAGGTTGATGGAGTCTCAGATATGGCACCAGCCTACAAGCTCCGTGGGGGGAGGATTCAGAAAAGGGACAATGGCCTCTGCCTGCCCATCTCTCTGGGAGAAAGTTGTCCTCCAGCTCTCTCCTTGATGCCCAATACTTCATTTCTTCCCTGTGTGCCACTGGTGCCATTCAGGCTTCTACCTCAGTGCTGGAGCTCAGTGGGAGTGAGCCTGAGTAAGTTCACATGTGGGTTCTTTAAGAGGAACTGCTTGGGTCTCCAAAAGTTTCTTCCACTGATTAAGTCCCTGCTGGTTTTTGTAGCCAGAAGTATGGGGACTTCCTGGTACTGGAACTCTTGGCTGGGGGGGGCCTGTTGTGGCCCCTGCTTAATTATTTACTTATTTTTAGAGAGAGGGGAAGAGAGGGGGAGAAACTTCAATGTGTGGTTGCCTCTCATGTGGCCCCTACTGGGGACTTGGTCCACAACCTAGGCATGTGCCCTGACCGGGGATGAACTGACAACCATTAGGTTCACAGCCCTTGCTCAATCCACTGAGCTACACCAGCCAGGACCCTCCCAAATTTTTATCCACCAAATGTGAATGTGGGACTAGTCCGTTCTGTCTCTGCCCCTCCTACTAGTTGGATGGTTGTGTTTTCTTTAATTCCGTAGTTTTCAGACTTCCATCAGCTCAAATTTCTTATGGTTCTATTTATTGTAATTTTGATTACAGTCAAGAAGGTGAGCCATGTTTGTTTATGCTGCCATCTTGACTGGAAGTGTTTGCTCACTTTTTGGTTGGTTGTTGTAGGTTACTAGTGTGTCTGTTTATCAACGTGGAAAGAACGGGGACTCTTACACCTTCTCTTCCTTGTGCTCTGTATAAATACTACTGGTGTATAAATTGAAATGTCCCCTGCTAACCAATAGTTTGTAAACTCTATTGCAATGTCCAACTCCTATGTTACTGAGCATGAAGACGGTTAACCTAGTTTCAGTTTTCTTTTGAAAGTCACTTTGATGTGAAGTATCATTTTTTAAAGGAATGTTTGCAAGGCATGTATAGATGATGAAGATCATGGCAGGGGAGAGTTTTCGTTATGTTCATATCACTTGTATGAGAAACTCACAATGATTCCTTACTAATCTATTTTGCCAAAAGCATTATGAAAACCACAGAATGTTGCAATTGGGCATGTAATTTTTAAAATGAGCATAGTAAAAGTTTTGTATGTATCTTGATTGGTATTGGATATTATTTTATGGAGGATTTCCAGTTTTGTTTATAGAGGATAAGGCTAAAGATGCAAAACAGCAGCTTTGGTTTTGCTTGTAATGGCCAATTTTAAGTAAGTCTGACATCAGTTAAGTGTCTGAAAGGAAACAATGGTTTGTTGTGAGTGCTTTTTACCCTTCTAAATAGGGATACTGTTAGCTTTAGATATTGGAATAATTCAAGTCTCACACAAAATGGCCTTTTTAATGACTTTCTTGTGTGCAAGAAGCAATAGCTCTCTTTGCTTTTATGCTAGTTATGTGGGGTTTTTTCCTACTTGTTCATGTGTGAATTGTGGGTGTTGGCAGTGCTTTTTCTGTCAGCTGATCTGTGCAGCTGTATTTCTGTGAAGGCCTTTTGCTCTGTCAGCAGAGTACTATGCCCATTCATCCTTTCCTAGTAGAAGACACCATGAGGGAATTTACTTGAGGAGTTGGGGTTTTTGTACCATAGCTGAGAATGGTTCTGGGGTCCCCAGCATACACTAGACTCAGTCAAAACAAAAATTTGAGGAGTCCTGTTCAGAGATCACTATTGTTAATGACAACCTGTAGAATAATACCATTTTAACAGTTTTATTGCTGAGGATATTTTTTCTAAAAAGTAAAAATCTAATTTTTTGCCTTAAAACCAGATATTTCTAAAATCTTGGGTGACTGTGAAGTTCTCCAAAA
>CM052543.1:50819026-50833865 GCA_028533065.1 Trachops cirrhosus | reverse complement strand
CACCCACATTCCCCAATTTTAGTTCATGTCCATCTGTCATAAGTACTTTTAGTTTCTACATTTCCCATAGTATGTTTGCCTTCCCCCTGTCTGTTTTCTATCTATCTTCATTGCTACTTATTCTCTGTACCTTTTCCCCCTCTCTCCTCCTCCCACTCCACTGTTGCTAACCCTTCATGTGATCTCCATTTCTGTGGTTCTGTTCTGTTCTGGTTGTTTGCTTAGTTTCTTTTTGTTTTTGTTTTAGGTGTGGTTGTTAATAATTGTGAATTTGCTGTCATTTTTACTATACATGTTTTTTATCTTCTTTTTCTTAGATAAGTCCCTTTAACATTTCATACAATAAGGGCTTGGTGATGATGAACTCCTTTAACTTTACCTTATCTGAGAAGCACTTGATCTGTCCTTCCATTCTAAATGAAAGCTTTGCTGGATAGAGCAATCTTGGATGTAGGTCCTTGCCTTTCATGACTTCAAATACTTCTTTCCAGCCCCTTCTTGCCTGTAAGGTCTCTTTTGAGAAATCAGCTGATAGTCTTCTGGGAACTCCTTTGTAGGTTACTGTCTCCTTATCTCTTGCTGCTTTTAGGATTTTCTTTTTGTCTTTCATCTTGGGTAACCTAATGATGATGTGCCTTGGTGTGTTCCTCCTTGGCTCCAACTTCTTTGGGACTCTCTGAGCTTCCTGGACTTCCTGAAAGTCTATTTCCCTTGCCAGAGTGGGGAAGTTCTCCTTTATTATTTGTTCAAATAGGTTTTCCACTTGTTGCTCTTCCTCTTCTGCTTCTGGTACCCCTATAATTCGGATGTTGGAATGTTTAAAGATGTCCTGGAGGTTCCTAAGCCTCTCCTCACTTTTTTGAATTCTTATTTCTTCATTCTTTTCTGGTTGTTTATTTTTTTCTTCCTTCTGGTCCACTCCAATGATGTGAGACCCATCTTCCATTCCATCACTATTGGTTCCCTGTGTGTATTTTTCTTCATTTCACTTATTGTAGCCTTCATGTTTTCATCTAGTTGTGACCAAAATCAACTAATTCTGTGAGCTTCCTGATCACCAGTGCTTGGAACTGTGCATCAGATAGGTTGTCTATCTCTTGGTTGCTTAAAAGGATGGGTTCTGGGGCTTTCAATTGTTCTTCTGTTTGAGCCATCTCTGTCTGTCTCTCTCTCTCTCTCTCTCTCTTTTGGTCTTGTCACACCTGTTATGTATTATGCTATTAATATGGCATAGTAATATAGCATGTTAAAGCTCTGGGCAGAGCTTTAGGTGTTCACCAGGGCAGGGCACCCCAGTCACTGAGTTGTGAGGCTGTTTGTGGGGGTGGGGTCCGAGAAGGAACAGTGGCTCTTGCTCTGCTCTCTGTCAGACCTCAGTACCTTCCGCTGCTTCCCCCGAGCAAACTGGGCCCCTCTGTTGCCAATTCCTGTGTGGGTGGGCTTGTGCACCCTGTGGGACTTTCCTTTTCAATCAGTGCCCCAAGGCCCTATTTCCCGGCGCTGGGAACCTGGGTGGCGTGCAGTGCCTTGTTTCACAGTTGCCCCCTGGCTGGGTCTGCCAGTTGCCACCCCTCAGCCGGGGTCTGCCAGCCACCATTTGTGCACCCAGGGCCTTCCCGCTGAGATTTTATGTGCCCTGGTTGCCTTACACATCCGGTCCTAACGCTCACTACTCTCTGCTCCACAACCCGAGCCTGACTGCCTGACTCCGCCCCTCCTACCAGTCTGGATGAACGTGTCTATTTTAACTCCTTGGGTGCCCAACTTCCATACACTTCAATTTTCTGTCAGTTCTGGTTGTTACTCTGTTTCTAAATTGTTGTTTCTGTCTTGGTTGTGTGAGGAGGTACAGTTTGTCTACCTATGCCTCCATCTTGGCCGGAAGTCTTCGAGAAGTCTCTTTTTTAAAAGTTTGTCTACTCTCACTTTAACTTTTTCCTGTATGTCAAAGATAGCCATAAATTCTAGCTGAGGTGAAATTAATTGGGATTTCAGATTTTTGAGAGGAAACAAATCACCAACCTTGGAGTCAGTAAAACCGCATTTGGGTTTGTTCTTAGAGTCGTAGGTCTGTTGTAACAAAATGTATCACAAACTTGACTGCTTAAAACAACAGAAATGTATTCTTTCACAGTTCTGCGAGGTTAGAAGTCCTCACAGGGCCATCTCCTTCCAAATCCTCTATAGGAGGATTCTCTCTTGCCTCTTTCAACTTTGGGTAGTCCTATTTGCTCCTTGGTTTGCATCTGCAACATTTCGATCTCTCCCTCTGTCACATGACAGTCTTCAGGCATTTCCCTCTTTTATAAATTATGACACCAGTTACTGAATCAGG
Organism: Trachops cirrhosus; assembly: GCA_028533065.1. Lineage (NCBI taxonomy): Eukaryota > Metazoa > Chordata > Mammalia > Chiroptera > Phyllostomidae > Trachops > Trachops cirrhosus. Next base: position 50,831,530 of record CM052543.1, on the reverse strand, counting down.
GCCCACCCTAATGACCTCATCGTAACTTGATTACAGCTACAAAGACCCTATTTCCAAATAGGGTCACATTCATAGGTACCTGGTGGTTAGGACTTCAGCATTCATCTTTTGGGCGTAGTATACAATTCAACAGTTTGAACCCAACTCTTCACTAACTTGGTATTTCAGGGAAAGTAGCCTGTGTAACTTTCATGAGAATCAGTTTCCTCATCTATAAAACGATGACTTTTAATTTGTACACTTCATAGATTTGCTATAAATGCTATAAAGATCAAGTGAAAATATTTATGATAGACTTAAGTACATGGAGCTTTATTGTATTTTTTTATATACTATTTATTATAAGAAATTTTCTAAATCCATGTGAAGGCCTTTTAAGAGGAACTGCCTGGGACTCTGGAAGCCCTCCTCACTCAGCCTCAATCCCGCTGGATTTTATAGCCAGAAGCTATGGGGATTTCCCTTTCTTGCAGTGGAACCCTGGACTGGGGATGGGAACCCCTGCTCCTCAGGGATTCCCACATATCCCTCCTGATTTTTTATCTGATACATCACTGTGGGACCAGCCCTGTTCTCGCCTACCAGCCTTCTTTAATTACCTAATTGTAGGACTTCCATTCAGCCAGATTTAAGGCACTTCTGCATGATGATTCTTCTGTAGTTTACCTGTAGTTTTTTAAAGATTTTATTTTTAGAGAGGGGAAGGGAGGGAGAAAGAGAGGTGGAGTGGTTACCTCTCACACGCCCCCACCTGGAGACCTGGCCTGCAACCCAGGCATGTTCCCTGAGTGGGAATTGAACCAGTGACCTTTGGGTTTACAGGCCAGCACTCAGTCCACTGAGCCACACTTGCCAGGGCTGTAGTTTTGATGTGGTTGTGGAAGTAGGTGAGTAGCGTTTACCATATTTTGCCATGTATAATTCTTTCCATGTATAATGTGCATCCACGGCTTAGCACCGCCCATGTATAATGTGCATTCTTAGTACGATGAAGATACAGTGTGCTGACATGGACACTGGCCCGCAGTGTCCTTGGCATTATGGATGAGATGAAATAAATTCACACAGACTACCGAGTCCTGTGGAGGAAAAGGGACAGCACGACTTCTCTCTCAAGGGGAGGGCAAGCCTCAGAACAACTTGGCCACCCTCTCAAGAGGAGAGCACCCAGACCCTTGCCTGGAGAGGCTTTTATTGGATTCAATTTGCATAGAAATACAGGGTGTATACATAAAACTTATTAATCATTGTCAGGCAGAAATGATTAAACAACAGATAGCATTCAAAGAACTCTAAGGGCCTATTTTGAGTCAGGGTCAGATAGCGAAAGGGCCGTAAAACTTTGAGGAACAAACTCACTTCCTGCTTGGACCCTTAATCATTTAATTGAGAGCATTTTAAACAAAGCAGCTTTCACAGGATTTTACATATTCTTTCTTAGGTCTGATCACCCTAGGGATCCTGTCCTTTCCAGCACTGGGTTGCACCCACCACTGGCATTGTTTCAGGCTTAAGGCATTGTTTCAGGCTTAAGTCAGGCAGGGGAAGTAAGGCAGCCAAAATATTATGAGACTTCTTGCAAACAGAATGAGGACTCAGGCTATGTCAAAGCCGAGGGGCAAGGGTCCAACACCCCCTTTTTCTGTAGTCTCCAAGTCCTTCCCTGGGGCCACCTGTGATCATGCCTGTCTTAGGTCGTCCCTCCCTTGAGGAATCTTACCCGTCATTGGCTAACCAGTGAAGCTTTGGGGGCCAGGCAGAGTGAAGTTAAAGTAGCAGAGGCAGTGCCCCTGCCAGGGAGATAAGCATTGTGTCCTTAGTGGCTTATGGTCCCAAGGTGGCTCACTCAGCCTTAGTCCTGGGGAGGTTAAGCTCCTGAAACAAGGCAGGGCAGTTCCCAACAATACACACCCTTATTTTTCCCTCAAAAATTTGGGCAAAGTGCATGTTATGCACAGCAAAATAGGGTACCTACAGCACTACCTTGACTGTAAGTCCTCAGATTTTTTTTCTTTCTTAAAAAATTCCCAATTCTCTAATACTTAGCAGTCTTACTGTCCTTTTAATTTATTTACAAGACTGATAAGTGAAGGCGAGTTGGCCTTGGTAGTTTCAGCAGTTTCTCAGACTTTTTAAATCCTGCTGCGTCTTACCCACTGTGAGCCTGTTGACTCTTTGTGCTCTTTTGTTCTTCCTGCTTTCCTTTAGCACTGATGAGGCTATTGCAGATTTCCTTTCCTCCTCTTTTCTCCTTTACTCTGTGAGCTGACAGCTTTCTAATTATTGCATGGTGTGCCTATGCTTTGGCACAGGTGTCAGGAACCAGTGGCACCAGATGGTCAAAAGCTGCTGTGTGGCCTTGTCCTTGACACTATACAATCAGCCAAACCAGTCTGGGCCACAGTCTCATCTGCTTGAGAACGATGTCGATGATATGAAACTAACTACAGGAATATTATCTTGTGTTTCCATATTTCAATTTAGTTACGTATTTATAGGTGTGGGACACATGTATGTGTAAACATTAATCACGAGAATACTAGGAATATAGTTAGAAATTAGCACTTTTTCTCCTAAGGAAAGTCATCTTCTTCAGCATTATTTGTAAGCCTCTAGGAGCATGCCTCATATATTGAAATGAATAGAAGTTCATTTTTTTCAAAAGTGCCAAAAGTTCCCTTTGATCATATGGGTCAGGGGCATTTTCCTCTGGGACTGTCAGGTCTTCAGACTGCTGCTCTCATGGAAAGATGTGATTTAAGAAGACATGTTAGTATGTGGCTCTCATAGGAGACTTGTGATTTTGAATGCTATCTAACTGCAGTAAGCAAGGTTTATTGTTGTTGTTCTTATTTTAACTTCAAGTGGAAGAGAAAATTTGTTTTGGAGAGAAATCCAGTAAATCTTAGACCCCCTCCAGCTCAGTGACTGATGGTCACTTCACTCAAAATCATTCTGCCTCTGAATGGTTATCCATGGTTGGTCTGAAGAGAGAGGAAGAGACATCTTGCCAAATAAAGTTGTACCTTGGTCTCTATGTGAATGACAGTCGAATCTCCAAAGCCAGACATGGTGTCCTGTCCTCCCATCTGTAGCTGCTGTATAATCCTATCATCTTTCCCACTGTCTTTGAATATTTATTTCTGAGAACAAGGTATGGATTAGAAAAATGACTAAACCACTCATATAACTGAAGATGATTTCTAAACCTATGAATTGATCTTGGCATTCAAAACAGCAAATTGCATATACTTTTGATGTAGTATTTATAGGAACTCATTGACCATTCATTCTCTGTAATGTTTTTCTTTTTAAAAAAATAAATAAAAGGCAGTGAAAAATGTTTAACAAATTAAAAGGTGAAATGAGATCACTTTGAACCAACAAAGATGGATTTGGGGGGGTTAAAAATTTTATAGGATTCGAAAGTATGAATTGAAACTGTTGTCACTTAGTCAACGTTGATACAATACTCAGTTGAACACCCATAAAAAGGACAGTTCATGTTTTATAGCTGTGTGCTCACATGACTCTGCAGTCTTATGCAGGGGGAGGGAAAAGTATTACAAGTTTGTTTCTAAATAAAATGGCTCATGTTTGGTTTGAACTCTCTAAAAAGTAGGTTCAGTGAAGAAGATATGTACGTGAAAATGAACATCTTGGTTCTTCAGGAACTGTTTTTCTTTTAAGGAATAACTAAGATTGAGTTCAACAAACATTCTACTTGCCTTACCATATGTTAAACCATATCAGAAAATTCTAAGAATCAAGCAAACATTCACACAGGAAGCAGAATAAAAAAATCTTTAATTCCCTATATTCTGCGCAGTATGTGGACAGTTAGACTAGATGACGTGTTAGGTCACTTTCCCCTCCCAGAGGATACACATCAGCTCACCATGTCTAGGTAATAGAAGCCAACTCGATTTACAAATAGTGTGAGCACCGAAGGCAGGATTTCCACATCTAATGAAGAAGGAAGGAAAGAATATTGCAGCTAGATGTGTTTGTTGGGTCTGGACTGAGGTCAGAGTTTGTACAAGTTTTGACACATAGCTGGGACTCAGGAAGCCATCTTCCCTTGATTGAAAAAACACCACCATTATGCGCTTCTTCCCCTCTCCCATGCACACATAGAATAAAAGTCTTAACCATGGGTCAGTTTATATCAACCTTTTTGGGTAGAAGCTTTATTCCTTCGGAATTTCAGAAACAATTTGTTTTCTGAAAAACACATGCCATGGGATACCCTTTAGCTTGACATGTGACTGAAATTTTTGTTTTAATCCATTTTCTACAAAGGCTGCCTTTATATTTATTAAGGATGACAAAACATAAACCACTTCTTCTTTCATTACATTTTCTGCTTTCATGTTCTGTCATTCTGAGCTCTTTTTTTCTTTCCCTCTCTCTGTCTCTTTCCCCCAGCTGTCGGCAGCGTCCAGTCCCTCCAGTCACAGTCCTCACAGAGCCTCAGGAAAGGACCCTTTTGCAGAGCTCTCTTTGGAGGATTTCTTATAAGTCACTTTAGGTATTGCCGCTTGTTGGGGGAGATGGGGACTTACCTAAATACTTTTTAAAAGATTATCAAACAATTAAGCACCATTCACTCTTCTCCTTAGTTTCTTTAAAGGGCTCTTTAGGTTCCCTCTCTTCCTCCTCCTGCTCTATTCTTTAGATGGCGAGTAGAACTAGATCAAGATAGGCTATAAGGACAAATAACTTTGGAAAATATCTTTAATATAATTAGAAGGTGTGAAGTTAAAAGACCATCTTCATATTTTACATATAAGTATCCACTGCTCACAGCAGATGGTTGAGATCAGATACTGCTCTTAAAAACTGGGTGTTTCAGTCAGTTTTAAAACGATAGGGAACAACACAGTTTTATACGTCTGCTTGGAGTATGATTAGGAACATCTTTAGTTTTAACATAATGGCAAGGATGAGGGTGAAGATTCATTTAAACAACTTGTTGTTATTTTAATTAAGGGCAAGTAAATCCTTGGGGCCTTTTTGATAGAAGGATCACTTTCTGCATTTAATCCATACAGCTTGTTTTTGTTGGAAGACAATGTAATTTGTTCTTCTTGGTGCTATAGCCCCCAGTGTAGATACACCTTCTAGACCTTGAGTTTGTACTCTTCTGATTTGACAGTGGTTCATTAGCACTTCTACTTCAGTACTGTCTTTGGGTGAGAAATTTAATGGATATCATGAGTGAAGTATCTCAGTGGACAGTGATACCCAATTGAAAAAAGTATTCCTTTGTAGATCTTTCAGATTTTTATTTATTTTAGTAAAAAATTATTTAGTAAGCATAATATTACTATTCCCTTAATTACTTCTAATTTTATAATATCATTTGGATATAATATTTCAAATGTTGCTTTCCTGGAAGAGATTTTTACGTGGAGTGTTTGTGTTCTTGGAGAGATTTTCTGAACGCATCATGGGAAATTGTTCATTTGTCTTCTTTCTTCTACTACTTGGTTTTTAGTAATTAGATATTTGGAAGGTCCTGTAATTTGCTTGTAATATTGAGTTCTGGCACATGATAAGCTGATAATACTGACTGTGTTTTATAATCAAGGTTTGTGATAAGTATGCTTTGAACACTTCTGAGCCTGATGAAGGGTAAAAACCACAAAGCATTTTTGTGAGAAGATATCCTAGAATGCAATGAATTAATTTACACTCTCTTTTTTCCAGATACAGTTTATGTAACTAGATGGAAGAGAATGGAATTATTCCAAAAAGACAAGTGCTCAAGCAGCAAATACTTCCAGCAAAATCCAAACTGCTGTCTCTAAACTCTCTTCTTCCATTAGAATGCTACAGTAACACAGTGGAGGCCCATGAAGGAGACTGGGACTAGTCTATAGGAGAACGTGTTAATACAGTTTATAAAGCCAAGAATTGCCATGATTTCAGACTAAGATCTGTCTTTTTGGTGACTAACCTTTCAGTTCTTTCAACTTCTATTAATATTCATAATCAGTAACCTTACAAGAAAAGACCTTATTTGGAAAGTGTGAACTTTGTATTTGGAAAAGCTGCCTGGAGAGAAGAGCTGTGTCCTTTACTGTAATGCACCAGGACTCTTTTTGGGGATCAAAATCATAACTCTTAATTATGCAATATCTTTGTTTTCTCCCATCCTCCCAGATACAGAAATAGTAACTAATGTTAACTTTTCTTTTTTAAAAAAAATTATATATTCAGTTTGCAGTAGACATTCCCTAAGTATTTGTATTTATTTATGATTATCAATTTACATAACATTAATATTGTATCAAACCTCCTTATGAAAATGAGTATGGGTGTACATGGTATGTTTGATTTTTATCCACAAGAATGGATCTGATTCCGAATGCTTTTCAGCTGACATACAGAGCACTAAATATTTTAAGGCAAATCCATAGATCTGAATCACTTAAGAATTTTCAGTCTCTATGGGATTTAGGAAAGCATTATAAATGCATTAATCCTTATAGTCAATTCTGTGCCTAGGATTTTGCAAGGTAACAGTTCACTGACTAGGAAAAGCACTACATTTTAAATTCAGCATTAGTGCATTGGGAAGGAACTTTACTGCTTTGTGCTTGGCATGTCATTATTTTCCATTTGACATTAGGGCCTTTCCAAAATGAATGTGAGGAATTGCTTTCACTTCAAGACTTTCCTTCTTTTCGTAAAACTCTAGGAGGTGTTATGGGGGAGGGAAGGGGACAAAATCCTTGAACTTTTTATTTGGCTCATGCCATGTTATGATCATGTACCTTTTAAATAAGGGGAAATAATATCTTTAAAGTTAATGTCTAGCCAAGAGTTTAGTTAACAAAATAAACTGCACTGTTGATCGGTGCTTTGTGTAAATACATCTTAACATTTGGGTTGAGAGGGGCCTTAAGAAGGAAAGTTTGTTGTAAGAAAGCAATTCTGTACATCAGTTTAAGCATACTTGTTGCATTGTCTCTGCAGATTCTATTTTTGTTTACAATATTAAAATGTATGTTAGCAAAAATGGGTGGATTTTCAAATAAAATGCAGCTTCCACAAAACTTGTGTTGTTTTTCTGGTCTGAGGTGCATTTTCTTTCTTTTTTATTCTTTTGTTTTTTTGTTTTCCTTCTTTATCAGTGTCTTTTCTTTTGCTAATAAAAGTATATACAGGTGATTATATTTGCTGATTTAATAAAATGTAAAGTTTATTCCTATTTTAATTTCCAAAAAGACTTATCTTTGTACTTTTAGTTATTAACCTTCCAGGCTCTTATAAACTGAACTACTTACTAAAAATGTTCACTTTTGTCTTTTGATAAGATGCCTTTAGTCAGGTAAGTTTAAGGGAGAAAATGCTTTGAGTCTGACATATTGATGCATGTGATTATGTCTGCCAAAGAAACCTCTGACTGTATCATGTTTCATATGGAATAGTAGGCAGAATTCAGAGTACATAATAGAGGATTAAAAGCCTTGTGCATTGATAAATGTTTGCATAATACTTGCCACAGTTGGAAAAAAATTGTCTTTAGTCAATCTACTTTGTTAATTTTACCAGTTTTTAAGTTTCACAATTATTAAACCATATTCATATTAACTTGGGAAATTGTACTTTTGTAAATTAACTTCCTAACATTATCACAGGTTTTGATTTTTCTCTGCTGGTGTTTGAGTGAATGTTGTATTTGAGGTCTACGCTTTTCCTTTTACATTACCTTGTATCTTTAAGTATGTTTCAGTTTGTGAAGATCCTTCGTAAACATTTCCATCTTATTTTTTTGTTCAAACACCTTTTGGATGGGTAGGTATTACCCATTTTACAGATTAAAATTAGGAACTAGAAAAAGAACTTGTTCAGATTGATGAGCTAACAGGGGAGTCAAGTCTTTGGTTTCATGGTTCATCGTTTGCTCTGACCTGCTGTTTTTAATTCAGATGTGTAAACTGGAAAGGGGACATTTTCCCTCTGTGGTCTAGGCTGATGACCACTCTCAATTCCCAGATGATCTTCCCCTATGGATCACATTTCCTGTCCCCTTTCTGCTACATAGATATCACTGACAAGGAAAAATATGAAACATATTAACTTTAATCAGTATTTAACTTTAATAACAAGTGAGGTGCATAAGCTTTTGAGTGCATAACTAAATCAGGTTATAAACCTGTACATGCCCACACCATCTTAACTATACTATTAGCAAAGTTGGTAGTGGCTACAGAGAGAAAGAGAAGACTGTTAGCAGACAGCAACTACACCCATCTCAAATCATTTTCAGAATATATTTTTTGATTTGTCAGAGTATATGAAGAGGCACTCAACCAGATGAGCTTACTGTTACTCCCAGAAGAGATGGCACCCCAGCTTCCACCCACGCATCTCTGCACCCAGCTTAGATCTTTGTTTGTCACAGGTGCCTCCTTCTATGGGTCTGACTAGCTTTTTTGGAATTCAGCTGTCTGAATAGGCTCTGAGTGGAAAGACTGCAAGATCATCTTTCATGCAGTGTCTCTCAGAAAATCTCTAGCTGATTTCTTGCCATTAAGAAGGAGCATTCTGTTTGGTGTGTCACCAATCAGAAATGTTTTGCAAGTTGCTAGCCGGTATTTCTAGTCTAGTTTTGGTATAAGCACTTAGTATGTAAGTGTTACATTTGTTACTAGTATAGCACGCAGGTCTCGTTTTTGTGCTGTATGAAACTACCCACGTCAAAAGTTGTGTAAAGTTCTTTCTAAGATACTTCTTTTGGTGCAGATGTAACTGTCTTGTGGCAGAGGGCAAGAAGGAGAGAATAGCAAGGAGAAAGTTTTATGGAAACTGAAATATTCAAATCGCTTTTTCTTTATCTGCTACAAAAACTAATTTTAAAATGGGTTTTGAGGTTAAAAATTGCGATGCAGGAATGATCTAGGGAGCTAAACACCACCCTGTCTGAGCCTGCTGCAGTCAGACACTTCCGTCTCCCTAGAGTCTTGAGCTGGCAGCTGTCCTGTCCTACCAATAAACAAGCTTTGTGTTATCTCATCCTTGACTGGGGCTGGAGGGAAGGAAGTGTCAGGAGAAGGAAGCAGCCTCCGCTCCCCTTTATGCACCTGGACTCCAAGCTGATCGCACTCATGTGCAGAACTGAACAATTGATTTCCTTGGCCTTTCAAGAGCACTTTACAGGGAAGCATGAAGCACACTACCCCAGCTCTGCCAGCTAATTTAGTGGCTGTCTTAAAAGGCACAAAGCGAAATTTTATCTTCCGTGTTCATTTTTGTCACAAAGTAGGTTCCTGGCACAGAGTTCCTAAAACATAATTTCCTAAGTGCTCAGAAGAACACTGCGAGCACCTGTTGTTCTAGTACTTGGTCTTTGGCCCCAGTTTCTAGCACAGAGCTCCTGAATCCCTTGGAATTTCCTGGGCAATAGTAGTGTCCTTCATTCTAATGAGGTGACTCTTCCTGGGCTTTTGAAGGGCTTTAGAATGGGGGCTGTTCACCATGAAGACCTAGCCGTGATTAAAAGCTTGGAACCTGTAGTCCCAGCTCCATCCTTGCAGGCAGGGGGGAGGGACTGGAGCAGGAGTTAATGATTGATCATGCTTGTGCAGTGAAGCTGCCATGGAAGCGCCATTATTAAGGGGTTTTGAGAGCTTCCACATTGGTGAACATTCTCGCATGCCAGGAGGGTGTGCACCTCAACTCCGGGACAGAAGCTCCAGCACTGCGGACTTCTCCAGACTTTACCCTGTGTATCTCTTCATGTGGCTGTTCACGTGTATCCTTTATTATATAATAAACTGGTAAATGTTAAGTGTTTCCTTGCATTCTGTGAGCCATTCTAGCAAATTATTGAACCCAAGAAGGGGGTCAAAGGAACCCTGATTTATAGCTGGTCAGTCGGAAGTACAGGTGACAGACAACCTGGACTTGGAAATGACATCCAAAGTGGGGGTGGGGAACAATCTGGGACTGAGCCCTTAACATATGGGGTGGCTTCCATGGTAACTCTAGTTAGTGTAAGAATTATAGGGCCCCCACCTGGTGTTCTATAACTGTTTGATGTGGAAAACTCACATGAGGTGTCAGGAGTATTAAGAATAAGGCAGACTTGACAGTTTTACTAGCACCATATATTTATTTGGAAAAGAGGGGCAGAATCCCCTCCAACATAAATTCCAAATGTGTTAAAGAGTATACATGCAGGAAATTAAAAGGATGAAGAAAATACAGGTGATCATCTCAGTCAAATAGGAAAGGGAAAGGATGTAATTTTAAAAAAGTTCCCCAAAGAAGAAAGACAAATGACCAGTGATTAAAAAAATTCATCTTTAGTAGTAACTAGGAAATTCAAATGAAAACAGCCATGCTCTCCAAGTGTAATGCTGTTCTTAGTGCATATATATACACAGACACGTCTGTGAAAGAGGCACCCTTGTTAAACCTATTTTATAAATGAGGAAACACGTCTAGAGAGGTTAAGTCACCTACTGTGTGATCTTTATCACCTAAGTGGCTGAGCTGTGATCCTAAGCCCCTGGGTCTGCCTATAGTCACTGAACTGTACCCTGGCATAGACAGTATCTTTGCTTGTCAGCATTTGTATGTAAAACAGCACTGGCAAGAGTGAACAGTTTGATTGTTAATCTAATTTTGAAGTGAGTATTAAGCCAGTATAGTATTTTTGAGGGGGAGAGGGGTGGAAATTAGCCATAGTTGTCAGAAATCTTGAGAGTTCCTACCTTTAATTAAAAAATTGACACCTTTAGGAAGTTTTGGCTAGGGGACTTGAATTGTTGCATAGTGTAAGTTTAAAAATAGAAATTGTTCATATCAATGAGTAGGAGGTCAGATTAACCGGAAGCATTGCCCCCTGAGGTCTCTCCTTGAGACCACTGCAACATGAAACACCTCCCATCCCACGGTCAGTTTACAGCAGTAGAGTAGACACCCGGTGCAGATCTTCACTGCTATCATCCCAAATTAGAGGCCAGTCGACACTACCAGGCTCTGCCACTTCCCAGGCCCACCAAAAATAAAAGATGGTTTTGTTACTGACACCTCTGGGTCAGGGACCCAAACCAAGGTCCTGCCCAGGGCTGTTCACACCAACAGAGCAGACTGCGACCAGTAACGCAGAGCGAAGCTTTATTACTTGATTTGAAGAAGGGCGAGCGAATGGGCTAATGACATCTCCCCTACTCTGGCAGGAACCTTCTGTATTTATAGTCTGTGGGGTGGAGTGATTAAATTCTTTTATGCAAGCCTAGTTAACGCTGTTTCACCTGGTCTGTTTGCACGTGAAGCCCCACCACTGTCTTGGTTTTTGCACTCAGCACCTGAGTCTGCACGTGGGAATCCTTTCCAGTTTCTGTAAGCGAGCGTAGCTCGTGATGTACTTTGGGCATTGAGAAACATTAGGGTCTTTTGGATGATAGCCTGGTGACATTTTCTCCCTTGGGAGGGTTGGTCTGCTGGAAATGAAGTGGAAGGAGAGAGGACCGGAGGGAATTCTGATTCCCGGTACTTAAAAGAACAAGGTTTTGCACCAGTCACCCAATAAGTGAGTTTTACTTTCCCGAGATTTAGGAAGTAGGCGCGATTCTCCAGATCTCCTGCCCTGGGTTATGGGAAACCAGAGGACCCACAAGGCATTTTTAGTTTCACATCCAAGCATGGTTTCCTGATTGCAAGCCTTAGCATGCATGTTTCACAAAGTTTCCACACTTGATAGTTTCCCACCAAATGTAGCTTCCTGAGAAGAGTGGCAGTGATCTTTCCCATGGGGGATTCACGTGCTTGGTTGGCTCCAGCCCCTGCCCTTCAATCCTGAGCTGTAACTGCTGGAACCCTTCAGTGTGCCTGTGGCTCACTGCCTGCCAAGTGTTTCAGGCCTGCAACAGTCCCACCGTATCTCACCTCCACTTTGAAATTTCTGCTCAGGCTCTTTCCCTTCGTTGTCTCCTATTAGAACTCAAGCCCTCTGCCCCTTTGCATCTATATTTTTTACCTATTTGGTCTATTCAATTCTTAACACCTAGGAGTGCCTAGGAACTCGGGTCATTTTAGAGACGTTGTGAATTGGACATCCCTTTCAGAAAGTCATAAACATGGGGACTTGCGGCCAAGATGGAGGCATAGGTAGACGCACTGTGCCTCCTCGCACAAGATAGGGACAACAACAATATAGAAACAAACTAACAATCAGAACTGACAGAAAATTGAAGAGTATGGAAGTCGGACACCCAAGGATTTAAAAATAGACACATTCATCCAGACCAGTAGAAGGGGCGGAGTCGGGCCTGGCGAGGGATGAGCAGAGACCTGAGCAACTGGGGTGGTGCGCAAGTCCGCAGCAGGCAGACCCCTGGGCGCACAAGCGGCGGTGGCTGGTGGGCCCTGGACAGGGGGTGGCGACTGGCAGACCCAGCAAGGTGGCCATTGTGAAGCAAGGCACTGCGCCCAACTCAGGGTCCCAGCACCGGTGAAAAGGAAGGTCCCGCGGGGTGCACAGGC
>CM052543.1:50796227-50818526 GCA_028533065.1 Trachops cirrhosus | reverse complement strand
ATAGTTGTGAGTTTGTTGTCATTTTATTGTTCATAGTTTTTGATCTTCTTCAATTTCTTAGATAAGTCCCTTTAACATTTCATATAATTAGGGCTTGGTAATGATGAACTCCTTGAACTTGACCTTATCTGGGAAGCACTTTATCTGCCCTTCCATTCTAAATGATAGCTTTGCTGGATAGAACAATCTGGGATGTAGGTCCTTGCCTTTCATGACTTCAAATACTTCTTTCCAGCCCCTTCTTGCCTGCAAATTTTCTTTTGAGAAATCAGTTGAGAGTCTTATGGGAACTCCTTTGTAGGTAACTCTCTCCTTTCCTCTTGCTGCTTTTAAGGCTCTCCCTTTATCTTTAATCTTGGGTAACTTAATGATGATGTGCCTTGGTGTGTTCCTCCTTGGGTCCAACTTCTTTGGGACTCTCTGGGCTTCCTGGACTTCCTGGAAGTCTACTTCCTTTGCCAGACTGGGGGAGTTTTCCTTCATTATTTTTTCAAATAAGTTTTCAATTTCTTGCTCATGTTCTTCTCCTTCTGGTACCCCATATAATTGGGATATTGGAACATTTAAAGTTGTCCCAGAGGTTCCTAAGCTTCTTTTCATTTTTTTGAATTCTTGTTTCTTCATTCTGTTCCAGTTTAATGTATATTTCTTCCTTTTGTTCCAAATTGTGATTTGAGTCCTGGTTTCCTTCCTGTCATTGTTGGTTCCCTGAATATTTTGCTTTATTTCACTTTGGGTATCTTTCATTTTTCAACCAAGCTCAATTAGTTCTGTGAACATTTTAATTACCAGGGCTTTAAACTCTCCAACAGATAGGTTGGCTATCTCTTCATCGCTTAGCTCTCTCTGAATTTTTGCTCTGTTCTTTCATTTGGCCCGTGTTTCTTTGTCTTGGTGCAGTTGTTATGTTGTAAGGGGGTGGGACCTTAGGTATTCACCCGGGGAAGGGCAACCCTCATTACTGCACTGATGCCCTGTCTGTGGAGGAGGGGCCAGAGAGGGAACAGTGCAGCTCACCTGCTCCATTCTAGCTCCATTTTCTAATGAAGTCTTGTGTGAGACTGGGAGTTTCTCCCACCATGGCAACCCCCACTGTAGTCCACAGTTGGCTCTGAGTCTCAGATTCCCATTCAGTCAGCCCTGCCCACACAGTCCACCACCTTGCTGTGAGTTCTCTCCTTCTGCCCATCTTACTGGTCTGGTTGGTCTGGTTGACTGTTTCTTTGTTTCCTCAGTTGTCGGAGTTCCATGCAGTTTGATTTTCTGGCACTTCTGGTTGTTTATTGATTTTAGATTGGTTCTTATCCTCCTTTTGATTGGGCGAGGAAATGAAGGGTTTCTATCTACACCTCCATCTTGGCTGGAACTCCTCCACTTATAAATTCTAGTAGTTTGTAGATTACTTTGAATTATCTATATATAGAATCTTGGCATCTATAAGTAAGACTGCTTATTCCTTTCTAATCTCTAATCTTTTAATTTCTCTTTCTGGCTTTTATTGAACTGACTAGAATACTTCCAAGTCTATTCAACATTGTTGGATAGAAGTGTGATAGTGAACATATGTGTCTTGTTCCTAACCTCAGTAGGAAAATGTTTAATATTTCACTATTAAGTTCAATGTTAGCTATAGGGTTTAAAAAAATATTCCTTGTTTGCTAAGAGCTTTATCATACTTACTATTATGAATATCACATTGTTGAATTTATCACATGCTGCATCTATTTGAGATGATCAGTTGAATTACCTCCTATGCTCTGTTCATTATACCCTTGATTTTTAAAAAATTTTGATATAATTCTAGATTCATATGCAGTTGTACAAAATAATAGATTGTATTATTTAACCACTTTCCATCAATAATATCAATTTTTAAATTATAGAAAAATATCACAACCAGGATATTAACATTGATACAATCCACTCATCTTGTTAATGTTTTTCCACTTTGATTTTTGAATATTACACCAATATTGCATTCTTTATTCATGAAATTATATATTAATTTCTGCCCAGAAGGTACTGAGCCATGTAATATGAAAAATAGAGGCATTTATTGGAAAAGATACAAAATACAAGAAACATTGTATATAGGACAATGTTGCCTCAGTCCCCTTCAAAACAAGCACCTTAGGACCTCACACAGTTCTCCCAATTACCATCAGCTACCCCATCTCATATTTTCCTGAATCTCATTGATGGTCTGCAATCTCTTGTCTTTCAAAGGTGATTTTAGTTTTGGGGAAATCCAGAAGTTGCAGGGCACCAAATCTGGGCTGTAGGGGGGCTGAGTCACCTAAGTGATTTGATGCCAATAACTATGAGATGTGATGCCTGAGCAGGCACCTTGTCATGATGAAGCTGTCAATCACCAGTTGTACATAGCTGTGGCCTTCTGAATCATTTGAATAGTTTCTGCGGAGGAATGTTCAAGCTTAGTGCAAAATCTGATGCAGATTCATTGCTTTACTGGCTCAGTAATTTTTAATGTGACCACCACACAGTACACATCGTCACTCAACAGTGTCTACCATCCCCACTGACTAGTACAGTGAAATTGTCATTCCAGTCCACTCTCCTTGGCTGCCAGGTTACATCAATGTCATGCAAATTGTTCTCATTATATTAACAATGGCCGGACGTTTCTGTACAGACCTTGTATATTTGCTGAATTTAATAAGCTAATATTTTGTGAAGGATTTCATGTATATATTTATGAGAGATTCTGGCATGTAATTTTTTCAGCTTTGAATTTAATCTTTTTAACTATATAATTTTTTATTCTTCAATCACAATTGACATTATACGATATTATATTAGTTTCAGGTATACAACCCAGTGATCAGACATTATATAACTTACTAAGTGATCATCCTGATAAATCTCACACCCATCTGACACCAAATATAGTTATTACAACATTATTGACAATATTTCCTATGGTGTACTTTACATCCCAATGATAATTCTGTAACTACCAATTTGTACTTCTTAGTCCCTTCACCATTTTCATTCATCCTACCAACCCCCTTCCCATCTGGCAACCATTGATACATTCTCTGTACCTATATGTCTGTTTTGGTTCTGCTTGTTCATTTATTTTGTTTTTAAGATTAAGTTGTTAATAGACATATACCATATTTATTGCCATTTCATTGTTCATATTTTTTATCTTTTTTTCTCCTTAATAAAGACCCTTTAACATTATCATATAATACTGGTTAGCTTTTTCTTGTTTGGGAAACTCTTTATATGTCCTCTGATTCCAAAATATAGCTTTTCTGGATAGGCTAATCTTCATTGTAGTTCACTACTTTGCTTTTCACTACTTTTTGCTACTTTGATTATTTCTTACCAATCCCTTCTGGCCTGAAAAGTTTCTGTTGAGAAATCAGCTTACAGTCTTATGGGAGCTCCCTGGTAGATAGGTAACTAACTGCTTTTCCCTTGCTGTTGTTAAGATTCTCCGCTTGTCTTCAACCTTTGAAATTTTATTTTTTTTAGTTCCTCAGTTCCTTTTATTCTTTTTTTGTTGTTCATTTTTTATTGTATATTTCCATTGCCATTTATCCTCCCTATGCCCTCTTCCACATCTAGTCCCCCTTCTTGTCCAACATTATCACCACACTGTTGTCCATGTCCATGAGTTCTTTCCCTTTTCGGCTTGATCCTTCCACACAACCTTTGAAATTTTAATTATGATGTGTCTTGGTGTGTGCCTCTTTGGGTTCATCTTGTTTGGAACTCTCTGCATTTGCTGGATTTCTATGTCTATTTCCTTCATCAGATTAGGGAATTTCCCTGTCAATATTTTTCACTTAGGTTTTCAATTCTCTTCTCCTCTTGACACCTCCATGATGCAAATGTTATTGCTCTTAAAGTTGTCCCAGAGGATCCTTACATTATCCTTGTGTGTGTGTGTGTGTGTGTGTGTGTGTGTGTGTGTGTATTTTGCTGTTCTGATTGGTTAGTTTTTGCTTCCTCATCTTCTAAATCTCTGATTTGATCCTTTACTTCATCTGCTCCACTATTGATTCCCTATAATGTGTTCTTCATTTCCATTCATGTATTTTTCATTTCTGACTTGTTGTTTTTCATTTTATAGTTCCATTTTTTGTATTTCCTATCTTTGTTAAAGCTCTAAGTTCATCTACTCTTCCCTTAAGTTCATTGAGCATCCTCATACCCAGCATTTTGAACTTGCATCTAGACATGATTGCATGTCTCCTTTTTATTTAGTTCTTTTTCTGGAGTTTTGTTCTGTTCTTTCATTTGGGACTTGCTTGTCTTCTCATTTGGGCAGCCTCCCTGTGTTTGTTTCTATCTGTTACATAGAACTGCTACATCTCCCAGGCTTGGTAGAGTGGCCTTATGTAGTAGGTGTCCTGTGGATTCCAGTGGCACAGACTCCTCATTCACCCAACCTGGGCACTCCAATGCACCCTTCCCAGTGGGCTGTGTACACTTTTCTGTTGTAGTTGAGCTTGATTACTGTTGGCACATCAAGGGGAGAGATTTGCTCCCAGGCCAATCAGCTGCAAGGACTGCATGTGACCACAGTGGATGATCAGCTGTGCAGGGGCCCACCACATGGAGCAGGGGCTCCAGGGCCTTTTGAGCTGACCTCTTGAGTGTATTGGTTGTGGAGATGGTTGGGTGGTGCTTCAGTGTGTCTGAAGGTGTCGAGTAGGTGTGCTGGCACTGGCGTATCCCAGGAGGTGCAGGCCAAGATCAGTGCTATGCGTGTTCTGACTGGGGCCACCTGGCATGAGCCACAAAGGGACCTGTAGATGACTGCTATTTGCTCTTGGCTTGGAGTTGCCAAAGAGAGGCCATGCTGCAAACCAAGGCACCTGCCACTGGTGCTGGGCTTGGAGCCAGTCAGCAAGAGCTATGGGGTATACCAAAGCCAGATGTTGATTGTTTGAGAGATGTCTGACAATTCAGTTCCTCCCCATATGTCCCTGGTGGCATTTGAGCTGCTGCCATAGTGCTGCAGCTCATAGCAAGTGAGTCTGATTAAGTCCACATGGGCCCTTTAAAAAGAATGCCTGGACTCCAGAAACCTCCATCTCACTCAGCCACAGTCTTCACTGGTTGTCACAGCAAGGAGTTATGGGGAATTCTCTTCCTGGGACTAGAATGCTGGTCTGGGGGTTGGAGTGCCTGGTAAGTGGCTGTGACCCCTTGCTTTTTAGGGAGGACCCCTACCAATCTCGATGTGGCTTCTTTATATCCTCAGTTGTAAGGCTTCTGTCCAGCTAGATTTCATTCAGTTCTGAATAATGGTTGTTCTGTAGTTTAGCTGTAATTTTGATGTGGTTGTGGAAGGATGCAAGTAATGCATTTACCTACACTACCATCTTGGCCAAGCTTGGCCTGTAATTTTTCCTTGTAATGACTTACTAGGTTTTTGTATTAGAATTTTATTGACTTCATAGACCAATTTGGAAGTGTTTCTTTTTTCTTTGTTTAAAGATTTAAGGTATGTTTGGTATGATATCTTTTTTATTTTTTTAATATATTTTGTTGATTTATATATTATGAATATATTTTATGATTGCAGTTGTCCAGATTTCTCCCTGTTTGCCCCCCTCCACAAGGTACCCCCATTCCCTCTAGCAATACCCTCCTTAGTTTATGTCCATGTGTTGTGCATATGAGTTTTTTGGCTTCACATTTCCTATACTATTTCTTTGTACCTACCAATTTATGCTTTTTAATCCTTGCACCTTTTCTCCCATACTCCCCCTTCCCCCTCCCAGCTGATAACCCTCCAAATGATCTCCATATCTATGATTCTCTTCCTGTTCTGGTTGTTTACTTGATTTGTTTTTTTAGATTCAGTTGTTAATAGCTGTGAATTTGTTGCCATTTTAATGTTCATTGTTTTGATCTTCTTATTTTTCTTAAATAAGTCCCTTTAACATTTCATGTAATAAGGGCTTGGTGATGATGAACTCCTTTAACTTGACCTTATCTGGGAAGCACTTTATCTGCCCTTCCATTCTAAATGAAAGTTTTGCTGGATAGAATAATCTAGGTTGTAGGTCCTTGCTTTTCATCACTTCATGACTGCTGTCTCTCGGCAGATGTCCTGTTTCCGGTAACTTCATTTTCTCCTCATATACCACTGGTGTACTTCCACCTGTTGCCCTGGTGCTGAATCCCAGAGTTGGTGGGTCTACATAAGTATTATGTCTGTGTGGGCCCTTTAATAGAAATCTCTTGATCATATGGCAGTTTATTCCACTGCCCCACCCTCAGTGGTTTGTACAGCCAGAAATTATGTAGATTTATCTTCTTGGTGCTGGAACCCTGGGTTGCTGGGTAGTACGGTTTAGGGCTTGGCTCCCTCATTCCCCAGGTATCCCTCTTGATTTTTATCCACCCCATGTGAATGTGGGACTGCCCATTCTGCTGCTGCTACATGCCATTCCCTTGGATCCTCACCTCTCTGCGCCTCCACCTTTCTCCACGTCTCCACTCCTCCTACCCATCTAGATGAATGTGGCTTCTTTAAATCCTTGGTTGTTGGACTTCCATACAGCTTGATTTTCTGACAGTTCTGGGTGATATTTGTTTTGTAGTCTAGTTGTAATTTTTTCTGTAGTTGTGTCAGGCACTGAAGCATGTTTACCTACACCTCCATCTTGACCAGAAGTCTCCAGAAGTATTATATCTTTTTAAGTGCTTGGAAAAATTCACCAAGGGAGCAAGCCATCTGGGTCTGTAATTTTTCATTGTGGGAAAATTTTAAATACATATTTGATTTTTAAAACAAATCTAGGACTATTTAGAAATTTTATCTTTCTGTTTTTCACAAATTTTATTGAAGAAATGTTTCCATTTCATTTAAGTTGCAAATTTATCGGGAAAACTTTTTTCCAATAATTTCCTATTATCTTTTTAACGGTTTCTATAAAAATTGTAGTGATGTTTTCTGTCTTGGTTAGTCTTCTAGGGGTTAACAATTTTAATTTCCCCTTCCAGAAATCACCTTCTGGCTTTGTTGATTGTCTCTTTCATAGGTCAACTTTCTATTTAACTGATTACCTTCATTATTTCCTTTATTCTACTTCCTTTAGGTTTATTTTTGTTGTTTTTCTAGATTTTTCAAAATAGACCTTTAGATTGAGTTTTCAACCTTCCTTTTAATACATGAACTTAGGTATTTTTTTCTTTAAACACCACTTTAGCTGGATCTCACAAGTTTATTATTTATATATATATATATATTTTTTTTTAGAGAGAAAGAGAGAGACAGGGAGAGAGAGAAATGTTGATTTGTTATTCCTCTTATTAATGTATGCATTGGTTGATTCTTGTATGTGCCCTAGCCAGGAATCTAACCTGCAACACTGGCATGTCAGGACAATGCTCTAACCAACTGAGCTACCTGGGAAGCTCAGGATCCTACAAGTTTTGACTTGTCATTCTTTCACCCATGTTTTTTTGTTTTGTTTTGTTTTATGATGCCCAGACTCTACTGTGGCAGACATAAGTTACAGATGCAGGTAGTATAGTTTACACAGGAGGGCACCTCTGGACCCATCGATTTTTTTAGAAGTATCTTGCTTACTTTCAAAAAAAATTTTTTATACTGTGGTCAGAGAACTACATTCTATGCATTTCAATTTTTTAAATATTTGTTGTGGTTTGCTTTATGGCCCAGGATATGGTCTATTTTTGTAAATGTTTCATGTGCACTTGAAAAAAATGTGTAGTCCACAGTTGTTCAACTTTTTATATCCTTGATGATTTTTAAATCTGATTGATCTATCAGTTATTGAGAGAGGTGTGGTAAGATCTTCAAGTCTGATTGTGAATATGCCTGTATTTTTCTTTTTTTATTGTAATAAAATATACATAAGGCTTGCCATAGTGCATTTTAGTTCGGTAAATTTTGGTTTATGTATTTTGAGATCATGTTTATTAGGTACATATAAATTTAGGATGATTTTATCATCATCCTGATGGATTGATGTATTTATTATTAGGAAATGTTTCTCTTCATTTTGTCTTTATTTTTCTTAACAATTCTTACCTTAAAGTCTACTTTGTCTGATAGTTAATCACACCACCTTCTATTTTGTTAATGTTGGCATGATGTTTTAACTTGTAATCCATCTGTGGCCTTATATTTAAAGGTGTTTTTTGTAGAAAGCTTTATAAGTAGATCTTGCCTTTAAATGAAATGCTGATGTCAAATTCAGGCCCAGCCATAGTTGCCTTGGTTTGTGGTACCCATAAGAGGGAAATGGTAATGGCCTTACATACTATCAGCTGTTTAGGTTCTATATAGCTGATGGAAGAGGGATTTCCCTACTGGTAGAATATTTTGATACAATAAATTACCACCCTCAAATTTATCTCTTTATAAAATGCTTTATATTCATTATAAATAGTAGAAGGTTAAAGAAGAGTAGGCTTGAACTGTGGAACAGCCAGCTACCATTTAGTGTCCTCAGAGGAAAGAGGTGTAGGCAGTGCTATGCAAACCTTTCTAAATGTTTGTTAGAAAAATTTCTAATCAAACTATTCCATATTGGAATCATAGATTAATCTATGAATTTTTAAGTGATAAGGAGCCTCAGAGACCATCTTGGGCCCACTGTCATACTTCTGATTACTTGAATATAATAATTTAAATTGTACTTTCATTTTTTAAAATATACTTTATTGATTATGCTATTACAGTTGTCCCATTACCCCCTTCACTCCCCTCCACCCTGAATACCCTCTCCCACCCACATTCCCCCCCTTAAGTTCATGTCCATGTGTCATAAGTTCTTTAGCTTCTACATTTCCTCTACTATTCTTGCCCTCCCCGTCTATTTTCTACCTACCATCCATGCTACTTATTCTTCGTACCTTTCCCCCCTCTCTCCTCCTCCCACTCCCCTGTTGCTAACCCTCCATGTGTTCTCCATTTCTGTGGTTCTGTTCCTGTTCTAGTTGATTGCTTAGTTTGTTTTTGTTGCACTTTCATTTTGTCACTCATGCCATGCAAGTAAATGGATAGCTGAATACTTGGAACTTTGATTTTAAATGTAATTATGACCTTTAGAAATAGCAACTTGTTTAAAAATGGACCAAAGTATAAATCAAATGGACAACTGATATATTTCAGATCCCAAAGAAAATTTATAAGGAAAAGTTGTTGTTTTCACTTTGCAACTTTATTTCTTAGAGAAAAGACTTCATCATTTTATATGTGATGAGGCTTTCTGGGTTCCTGACATCTTCATTGAATTTGACTGAAACTTCTTTCTCTTGAAAATGAATTGGCATCTTCTTGCTCTCCACACGCATAAGCTTCACTTTCAGGGGGCCCAAGTTTGCATAACTCTATGGTGAACAGAGACAGAAGAGAGTAGGAGAGGTTATTCAGCAAGTTACCCTATGAATAAGGTTTCCTTTATCTGACAGATTTCATTTCCCTCCTAATTGCCTGAATGCTGTATAACATGTAACATATGAGAACTACTAAAAATAAAAAACTACTCCATAAACTTATATACCCAGTGGGACATAGCAGGCAAGATCTCCCAAAGAGCAGGCAGAATGTCTGGCAGGCTTGTCTTTCAGGGGGCCGGGTGGAGGGGCACCAGCTAGTGTGGGGAGCTACAGGCTCTGTAAGCTCTTCAATTGGTAAAAGAAAGTGTTGGCTATAGATAGGATATAACCACAGCAGAGTTTTCTATATTATTCAAGAACAAAGGAAATACCTGCAAACATCACTTTGACTATTAATAGTCTAACAGTGAGCAAATTCTTATGAATTTTGTACTTTTCAAGGGCCTCTGGCTACTATATAAATAAAACTTACAATATTCTGTCAAACTAACTGTAGTTTGATATCAACAAAAGGAATTAAAAGTCTATATGAAATCCCACAGCCACCCTCAAACTAGGTTGAAACAGCTCAGGCCTTCCTTGATGTGCCTTCCTCTTGGGAGCCTTCCCAAGTCATAATGTTTTCTTTTGAATTCCTTCAATGCTTCAACAGACCTTTCCTGAGTTCTAACTATGTGCCAAGCTGTGTATCAAATGCTGGGGTGCAATGATAAGCTCAGAGACTGGTCAGAGAAATAGTAGAGATGGTACATTCCTCTTGCACAGTAATTAATAATATTCTTATGTCTTCTGTTAGCATGTAAGTGATTTGAGGGCAGGGCCTGCCATATAGGTATCTTTGAGACTTCATTTCTTTCTGTTTACCCCATTAAGTCCCCAAGCATCTAACAAGTACCTGGAATGTCATGGGGTCCTCCATAAACATTTATTAGAATTTTTGAATATCAAAGAATGAAGTCAATGTTTTATCATTTAAGAATGCATACAATTTAGTTTTTTAATATATAATTATGGAACTACCACAAGTGAAAGAGAGGAGAAAAGCAAATTGATAAACATCTCCCACATATTTCAGAACCCTAATATACTATGTTAGTCTGCTCAAACTGTCATAACAGAACACCACAGACTAAGTGGCTTAAACAACGGAAATTCATTTCTCACAGTTTTGGAGGATGGAGAGTTCAAGATCAGGATGCTAGCATTATTGGGTTCTGGGGAGAGCTCTCTTTCTGGCTTGCAGATGGGCCCCTTCTCACTATGTCCTCACAAGGTAGAGTCTAATGTTATAAGGCCACAGTCCTATCACATTAGGGTCTCATTTTTATGACCTCATCTAGCCTTAATTATCTCCTAAAGAACCCATCTCCAGACATAGTCACATGGGGTGTTAGGGCTTCAACATATGAATGGGGGGGCAGAAGCAGAAAGACATAAATTCAGTCCATAACATACACAATGCCATTTTCACCACATCAAAAATTTACATAATTGGTAAGAAAGTCTTTCATTCAACCAAATAGTTTCCGATCTTGGAACTTTGTAGACAATTGTCCACTAGCCTGAGGTCATTATAACATACTAGGTGTCATGATTCCAAGATACCCATGGGGGTGTTTGAATGCTATAGGGACTAGAACTTCAGTCTTTAACTGTGTCACTTGCTGGTAGCAGGACTGAGTTTTAGTTAGTTAGTTTTTTGTGGATTTATCCAGTTTTTTCTGCTTTCTTATATTACTCTTTCTCCTATAAGACTTTAGATTCTAAGAGAACTTTTTAAGATATTGGTAGTACCAAGAAGGAAAATAGCAAAGGGTTGATGTGAGAGTAATTGGGATATACAAAAAGGTTTTATTTTTTTAACAATTTATAAAATTATGTTTTATTGGTCGTGCTCTTACAGTTGTCCCATTGTTTCCCCCTGTGCCCCCCTCCACCCAGCACCCCCCATTCCCTCAGGCAATCCCCCTGCCATTGTTCATGTCCATGGGTCATGTGTATAAGTTCTTCGGCTACTCCATTTCCTATACTGTACTTTACATCCCTATGGCTATTCTGTAACTACCTACTGGTACTTCTTAATCCTCTCACCTCTTCACCCATTCTCTCACACTCCCCTTGTATCTGGCAACCATCAAAATGCTCTCCGAATCCATGATTCTGTCTCTGGTCTTCTTGTTTGCTTAGTTTGTTTTTTAGATTCAGTTGTTGATAGATGTGTGTTTATTGACATTTTATAGTTGATAGTTTTGATCTTCTTTTTCATAAATAACTTGCTTTAATATTTCATATAATAGTGGTTTGGTGATGATGAACTCCTTTAGGTTTTTCTTGTCTGGGAAGTTCTTTATCTGCTCTTCCATTCTAAATGATAGTTTTGCTGGGTAGAGCAACCTTGGCTGTAGGTACCTGCTTTTCATGACTTTGAATATTTCTTGCCCATCCCTTCTAGTCTACAAAGTTTCTTTTGAGAAATCAGCTGACAGTCTTATGGGAACTCCCTTGTAGATAACTAACTTCTTTTCTCTTGATGCTTTTAAGATTCTCTCTTCATATTTAATCTTTGGAATTTTAATTATGATGTGTCTTGGAATGGGCCTCTTTGCATCCATTCCTTGTTTGGGACTCTTTGTGCTCCCTGGACTTACATGTCTATTTCCTTTGCCAAAGTAGGGAAGTTTTTTTCATTACTTTTTCCAAGTAGATCTCCAATTCTTTGCTCTTTTTCTTCTCCTTCTGGCACCTCTATGATGAGAATGTTAGAATGCCTGAAGTTGTCCCACTGGCTGCTTATGCTCTCCTTGTCTTTTTGGATTCTTTTTTCTTCTTTTTGTTCGATTGTTTTTGTTTGCTTGTTTGTTTTTATTTTGCCTCCTTATGTTCCAAATCATCTATTTGATTCTCAGCTTCATTCCTTCTACTGTTGTTTTCATGTATTGTTATTTATTTCAATTAGTGTATCCTTCATTTCTGACTGGATCTTTTATATGCTGCTGAGGTCCTAAGCTCCATGAGCATGTTTAGAACTCTGCATCTGATAGATTGCTCATCCCCATTTTGTTTAGTTCTTTTTCTGGAGTTTTGATCTGTTCTTTCATTTGGCTCATGTTTCTTTGCCCCCTCATTTTGGCAGCCTGTGTTTGTTTCTATGTATTAGGTATAGTTGCTATGACTCCCTGTCTTGGTAGCGTGTCCTAATGTAGTAGTTGTCCTGTAGGGTCCAGTGGCACAGATTCCCCTATCACCCAAGCTGTGTACTTGAGGTGCACCCTTTGTGTGGGTGTCTGAGTATACTCTGTTCTTGTAGTTGAGCCTTGGTTGCTGTTGGCAGATCAATGGGAGGGATTTACTCAGGCCAGTCAGCTGCAAGGACCAGCTGTCACCATTGACCACCAACCTCTGCTCTCTATGGAGATCAACTGTGCAGGGGCAGGATGTTGGTGCTCTGATATGGTCTATAGCTGTCCACTGGGTATGCAGGCTCTGGGGTTTCCTGGGTGGTGCAGGCCAATGTCAGTCTCCACCTGTATTCTGTCCAGGGCCACACTGCCTGAGCTACAAAGCATCTAAGATGCTACTTATTCTGGGCTTGGAGATTCCCAGGCAAAGCCAAGCTGTGAATCTGAGTTGGCTGCTGTGAGTGCTGTGGCTGGGGCCATTTAGCAAGAGATAGAAGGACTCTGGACTCACTGGGTCTGGCTGTTGCTTGTTTGAGAGGATTTAGGAGGTTGCAAGGCATGAGTCAAAAACAGCTATTATGGAAAAGCCACTGTTAATGGCTGTAATTTGGGTGGGACAGAACCTCAGGGCATCTCTGGGGTGGGACAAACAGTGTTATACAGGTTGATGGAGTCTGAGATATGGCAACTGCTTGCCAGCTCTGTGGCTCTGTGTGGAGAGCATTAAGAAAAGGGACAATGGCCTCTGCCTGCCTATCTGTCTGTGAGGAAGCTGTCCCCCAGCTCCCACCTTCATGCCAGACACTTCATTTCTTCTCTGTATGCCACTGGTGCTTTTCTTTCTGCTATCCTGGTGCTAGAACTCAGAGGGAGTGAGTCTGAGTAAGTCTGTGTACGAATTGTTTAAGAGGAACTGATGGGTCTCCAGAAGTTTCTTCCACTGACTCAATCCCTGCTGGTTTTTGCATCCAGAAGTTATGAGGACTTTTCTTCCTTGCACTGGAACTCTGGGATGGGGGGCCTGGTATGGCACTGGGACATCTTGCACCCAAGATATCCCCCCTGAATTTATACCCACCATACATGGATGTGGGATCAGCCTGTTCTGCTTTTCTGTTCCTCCTACTTCTGGATGGATGTGGTTTCCTTAATTCTGTAGTTGTCAGAATTCCATTCAACTCAATTTCTGATGGTTGAGTGATGGTCATTCTATAATTTAGTTATAATTTTGATGTGGTTGTGCAAGGAGCAAGCTGTGTTTATCTATGCTGACATTTTGACTGGAAGTCAAAATTTAACAATTTTGCTATAAACATTTTAGTATAAAACTCCTTGTTTGTATTCAAAATTTGTGCTTCCTTTGCTCAAGTTTAAAATTACTCACAATCTTGTCACTGGACCTCAACACAACCTCCAGGGAGAGCTGGCTCCCTTAGTTCTCCAACATTACATGCAGGCACTCCGAGCTGAGCTTAGGCATTCCCACTCCTCCTGAGAGAATTCAGGGTCATATCCTGGAATGACAGCCATGCCTGAGAAAGAGCTATTGCTGAACCCTCTTTCTTTTCTCTTCCTCCTCTTCTGGGCTTCTTCCTTAGGCAGCAAGAGCCTTTAGAACTCAGTCCTAAAGGCACAGCTATGTGGACCCAAGGCTGAGAAGCTGAGGGTAGGGAGAAGTCTTGGAGGCATTTTAAACCCCAAGAGAAGCACCTAAGAGTCTCTTGGCTACAACATGAACTTAGATTAGGGAGGGATGGCTGAGGGATGTCAAGGCCCACGATGACTGCCAGACCTTATATGAAGAAGGGGGCTATGAGATGGAGGTTCAAACTAAAAAGACAGAATCTCATGCCCCACAGTGTGAACTTCACTCATGGCCCTCGGCTTCCTCATCCATAGGAAACGGCGCTTGGAAGGAGAAGGCAGAATGTACCAAAAGTTTTTAAAATAAAAATGCTTGAATACTCTGGGTTTTATATAATGGTATATATGGCCATTTGTACTTTCCAAAGATGGCCACACTAGTATATATCCTATCCTACATGGTTTTCTGACAATGTGAAGCCAACCTTCTTCTTTCAAGATGTACAAGCTA
Source organism: Trachops cirrhosus (assembly GCA_028533065.1). Classification (NCBI taxonomy): domain Eukaryota; kingdom Metazoa; phylum Chordata; class Mammalia; order Chiroptera; family Phyllostomidae; genus Trachops; species Trachops cirrhosus. The sequence goes on along the minus strand of CM052543.1, from coordinate 50,803,892 downwards.
CATTTCCTCCCCTTGGGTGGAACTTTATAACTACATCAACCAATAGATTATGAAGGAAGGCATGGTGTATGATTTCCGAGACTAAGTCATGTAGAACATTGCAGCTTTCATATTAGCCTTTGGGATTGGTTGCTCTTGGAAAAGCCAGACACCATAACATAGGGACAAGAAGAGTGCCTTGTAATGAGGCCCCTGTGAAGAGGACCTGAGGCCCCCAGCTAGCCAGCATAGACCTGCAAGCCTTGTGAGTGAGTCCCCTTGGAAGTGGGTCCTCCTGCCCCCACCAAGCCTTCAGGTGACTGCAGCTCCAGTAAACATGTGACTGCAACTGCCTAAGGGTCCAAGTGAGGAGTGTGCAGTGGGCGCCCCCCGCAATGTCCTAACCAGCAGAAGCCCTGAAAGAAAATAAGCAATTATTGTTACAAGCCGCTAAGTCTGGGTGTAATTTGTTATGTAGCATTAGATAACTTAGAGATAACTTACATGGTATACTAGTAATAGAGGTCTATAAGTGAATGTAGGTAGTAAATTGGGAAAGGTAGGATTAAATAGTATCCAATGAGAGATGTGAATGGTGGACAAATTTTACTACTAACTGCAAATAGAATTTTTCAATACCCATATTTTAGGTTAGTTTTCTCCATTAACAAAACAGCATTATCTTAGTAGTCAAAATTATTTGCTCTTGAATCTTACCTTGAAATCCTGCTCATCTTCATATAGTAAGTATTTCAAATCAGAGGCTCCGAACTCTGGACATGAGCTAACTTCATCTGTTTCCAGATGTTGGTCAGATCTGATGCTATCCTTTTGACTCAGCTGTACGGCACTGATCTGAACTGATGAGCTCATCATGTCTCCACTTTCTACTTCTGTGGGCTCCAATTTGGACTCCTCTGGGATGAATGAAAATAAATTAATTATGTATATATTTTGGACAGATAAAAATAAAAATATAATACATACTTTGTCACATGTGTAATTTGAAAGACCTTTGAGAATCTCCTATAGGAGATGAATTTGAGAATAAGAAATGTAGAATCTATGTATTAATGTTAGAGTGAACCCCATTTTCTGAAATGCTACCTAGGTTGTATTTCCTTCTGTTGGTGAATAAGTTACAGTGGTCATGGGAACCTTTGTGTGTGTTGGTATTTTGGTTGGTTGGCTAGAGTGGAAACCACACCAGTGCAGAAAATACATCATCCTTTTCCAACAGTATCTATGTAATTCCCTGTGAAACATGGTGACTTCAATGTGAAAATAGGACAGGAGAAAGGAGACAGGTTAGGACAAGTGATACAAGAAGAGGAGGAAAATGGAGGAGGTGGTGTCTATCTATTTCCTGAACAGCTCTTGCATATGAGGTGTCTGTTCATAATAGATGCTCAATAAGTGTTTAGAAAAATCACCATTACAATAAAATAATACCTATGTATATTTCTGGCAACTCCAAAGGCATTTCTTCAGGTGGCACTTCCTGTCCAGCCGCTTGGGTAAGATATAGTCGCCTAAAATAAAAAAGAAAAGCGGTTTGTCAGTCAACAAACACCATGCTACTGGCTCACTGGTGTCTATCCCTCTTCTAGGTGCTAGAGACACATAAATGAAGGCGAGACACGGTTTCTACCCTTGAGGCGTATAAGGCCCAGTGGGGTGGCAGGCAGGCTTACAGCATTTTAGGGTGATGGTTTGTGCCATGATGGGTCTTGGGGTGAAGGAAGGTCATTCCATGATAAGGGAATAACACACCATAAAGTCCCAGAAATGAGAGTAAGCATGACACTGGTTAAGTCGCTGCTGTAGTAATCCAGGTGGGCAATGTGAGTGGCCTTGATGGGGTGGTTTTAAACTAAAGAGAAAAAGAGAAAGAGCGAGTAGTAGGAATCCAAGATGACATCTAGGTTCTGGCTTTCACTGAGTGGCATGCTTCGGCTACAAGGCTGATGAGCTCTGTCCGCTGATGCAGCTCTCTGTTGCCCTTTTCAGAGCTCCAGTGAATTTTCGATCAGAAAATAGAATGCCTGGAAAGTTCTCTATGGCTTTTCCATGAGGTTTGCATGAAGCAATGGGGCCCCTGAAGATATGTAAACAACCCCTCCTGTTTAGCAGCTCAGCACCAAAGCACCTGGTTTACACCTGTCAGTTATTTAAAGGACATGAATAAAGTGTTATTCAAAATGCTGAAGGCTCCAGAAAATAATGTAACTATTACATAAAATATTTATACCTGTAAAACCTTCTTCAGACTTAACTCGGTAAAGGTTAGTTTCATATGTAGCTCTGGTCTGCAGGTATACAAGGTTCAGGCCATAGAATTCTTTGTTTTTTTAAAGTATTTTTTATTGATTTTGCTATTACAGTTTTCCCAATTTTTCCCTTTTTATTCCCCCTCCACCCCACCCTGCCCCCCAACCCTGCAGCATTCTACCCCTCCCTTAGTTCATGTCCATGACTTGCACATATAAGTTCTTTAAGTCCTCTGTTTCCTATACCATTTTTATCTCTCCCCATCTATTTTATGACTACTAATTATGCTTCTTCTTCCCTGTACCTTTTTCCCTCTATTCCTCCCTTTCCCCGCCCCACTGAACTTCCTCTTTGTAATCTCCATTTCTCTGATTCTGTTCCTGTTCTGATTGTTTGCTTAGTCTTTGTTTTCATTGTTTTTCTTTTCTTTTAGGCTGATTTATTGATAGTTGTGAGTTTGTTTTCATTTTATTGTTCGTATTTTTGATCTTCTTTTTCATAGATAAGTCCCTTTAACATTTCATATAACAAGGGCTTGGTGATGATGAACTCCTTGAACTTGACCTTATCTGGGAAGCACTTATCTGCCCTTCCATTCTAAATGATAGCTTTGATGGATAGAGTAATCTTGGATGTAGGTCCTTGCCTTTCATGACTTGGAATACTTCTTTCCAGCTCCTTCTTGCCTGCAAGGTCTCTTTTGAGAAATCAGCTGAGAGTCTTATGGGAACGCCTTTGTAGGCAAATGTCTCCTTATCTCTTGCTGCTTTTAGGATTTTCTTTTTGTCTTTCATCTTGGGTAACTTAATGATGATGTGCCTTGGTGTGTTCCTCTTTGGGTCCAACTTTTTTGGGACTCTCTGGGCTTCCTGGACTTCCTGGAAGTCTATTTCCTTTGCCAGATTGGGGGAGTTTTCCTTCATTATTTGTTCAAATAAGTTTTCAATTTCTTGCTCTTGTTCTTCTTCTGGCACCCTTATAATTCGGATATTGGAACATTTCAGGTTGTCCCAGAGAATCCTCAGCCTCTCTTTATTTTTTTTTTATTCTTGTTTCTTCATTCTGATCCAGTTGGATGTTTATTTCTTCCTTATGTTCCAAACTGTTGCTTTGAATCCTGGTTTCCTTCTTGTCACTGTTGGTTCCCTGAATATTTTGCTTTATTTCATTTTGGGTATCTTTCATTTGTTCTTTCATTTTTTGACCAAGCTTAATCAGTTCTGTGGGCATTTTGATTAGCAGGGCTTTAAATTCTCCATCAGATAGGTTGGCAATTTCCTTATCACTTAGTTCTCTTTCTGAGGTTTTGCTCTGTTCTTTCATTTGGCCCATGTTTCTTTGTCTTGGTGCAGCTGATAGGTTATAAGGGGACAGGGCCTTATGTATTCACCCAGGCAGGGCAACCCTCTTTGCTGAGCTGCTGGTCTCGTTGTTCTGGTTGATTTTTTCTTTAATTCTGTGGTTGTTGGAGTTCCATGAAGTTTGATATTCTGACAATTTTGGTTATTTATTGATTTTAGATAGGTTGTTATCCTCCTTTCGGTTGTGCAAGGAAGCAAAGGGTTTCTACCTACGCCTCCATCGTGGCCAGAACTCCAGGCCATAGAATTCTCTTCTGGTTTTACCATTTTGAATAATTAAGATCATACTAAATGCCATAACTGTCATAAATCTGTTTCTCTCTTAATCATTAGTTTATTTTCACTTACATATGGCCATAGGGCAGCAATGCTTGATCTTTAACAATATAGAAAATATTTTAAAGAATGTTATTATATGAAGTTAGTGTTAGAAGGATTTGTAGGTATTAGTCCACTTAGCCTCAACCCTGTGACAGCAGAGTTCCTGGGCAGTTACCTCTGAGTGACATTCACCTCATCTGATGAAGCAAACAAATGCTGTGGCATTCTGTGTGAGTGAGTTGTGAAGGGAAACTGTTGGGGGAACTCTGGATGGGAAATGGATTAATCACTCCATTATGTAGAAAACCCCATTCTTCATCCAAATAAGAAAATAGAACTTTTTATACATCCACCAAGGACAGTTATGTCTATTTCTCAGCACGCTACTAGTATTATACAGGACTGAATTCTCAACAAAAGAGGCGGAAAGAGCAATTGCTATGAAATGTACAATACGTATTACATTTCTTTGACTTGAGAATGGGTACAGTAATAGCTCCTGAATATATATAAAGTTTTTCTCTAGATAAAAAGTGTGACCAATAAGTGTCTCCTCTGCTTCTTTCTGGAGATTTTTCTAAAATGTTCTAAAAAGTTGCCTCAGTGAGTTTACAATCTAGCAAGGAAGCAGACATTAAATGAGGAATCACCAGTGGGATGAAATGCTGGTTACAAGGGGAGAGTTTGGGGTGCTACCGCAGCATGCTCTAGGGCATCTAACCTAGTTCTTACAAATGTCTCCCATGCTGTCCCTTTTTCTTTGGACAGCTATTGATTTAATTTCTCCCAACTCTGAAGCAAGACTAAGCACTCATGTCCGGCCCTCAAAAAAGCCAAACCACAGAGCATTGATGAAAAATGTGGATTTTACTGAAGATTTTTGTGGGGAAGACAGAGGATAGGGTAAAACTGCACATGACACAGCAAACAATGAAAATCCCCATTAAAAGTTTCTCATCTCCTTTCCTGTCCTTGACACGTTTTCTTTGGCCAATGAAAGAATTCCCCTTTGTTGTGTAGTTGGCACTTCACATTCTCGTCAGCACCAAATCAGATACACCAGACTGAGCTGACCGAAGCAGGAAGTGGGGCTGGCAGTCTACAGGGTCGCTCTTTTCTAAGGTTTGGCTGGTTCAGAGAAGAGGGCAGTGGGCAGCAGGTGGAGCAGTGGTTAGAAGCCACAACACCAGCAAGAGCTGGCAGAGATTAGACATGATTACACAGAAGGGGACAGTTAGGACAGATAGCAAGGATTAGAGCTGAAGCAGGAGGGTGGGGCTGGAGACCTGATCATAGAGAGGAGGGCAGGCAAGGGAGAGGATTGCCTTCTGGGGGACAATGAGGCTCCACCTGCTAGGGGCCCTCAAGGCCATCAGCTTAAGGGTCTGGTGATACAGGAGTCCACCAATCAACCAGCTCATTCAGCGTGACTGCCAGCAATGCCTACAATGGTGTTTTCCTCTCTGGGGCCTCTTTTTCTATCCTGCCCCACCCAGTTTCTCCCTATGAAGTAAGTCACTATCTGCCCATTTCTCCAATCTTGTATCCTGACCCCTATCCCTTAACCCACCAAACAAAACCCTTACAACTTGTCTGCATCCATCCTTCTTGGGACACATTAGGAAGTTCGTAAACAATTCTTTATTGTACTCAAATAGTATTTTTCTACACCACACAAGCAACTACTTGGGTGGAAATGTTTTCCTGGCCCTTCCACTGTGTTGAACTTCTTTGCCTTCATTCCTCGATGCAGACATTTCTCTCCCATCTTGCACACGTACATGCTACATTTGTGTGATTTCTTTCCCCTCTCTGCCTAAACGTGCTACTATTTAGATTATTTCTTATTTCTGACTACTTATCCAAATCATAAATGCCACTTTGAGTTTTAATTCCATCATATTCAGGGCCCTGGTTTTCCATCAAAATTGGTGTATAAAGACTTGTCAGGGCAGAAAGAACCTACGATACAAAGTCACGTACACATGTGGTTTCTCTTGCGCAGGCATAGATGTGACTTTGAATGCCAGGCTATTTTCTCTGCCTAGAAAGTAGTTTGACTCTTCTATTAAGTATCAAAAGAAACAATTCTATATTCTACAAAATAACTAGAAACCCATAACACTTCCAGGAAGCTGCCACAAAATTGATCACTCTCTTGTTTGTGCAGACTTCACACCTCATACACCTTCCGCTGCACTGTTCTGCATTTATTTTGATTCCAATATTCCCTGCTGGCCTGGAGTCTTCTGAAGGTCACCACTTGTGGCATTCATAGTAAGTATTGGCTATTATGACTGCAGTGTATTGCTAGAAAAAGCAAGTCAAAGTTTGCACTGTACCCGTGGTTGATTGTATTAATAATACACCTTCACCATGCCCATTTTGTGGGTTCCTTTGTTTTCAACTACTGCAATTGGGCTGGAGCATGAAAGAATTAAATCATCCTTAAAAACAGCTTTTTATAGTTACAAATATTTACAAAATATTTCTAGATATTTCTAGATATGTTAATAAGTTTCACCTGGGTATTTTGAGATCCGCAAGTCTACAGTTGAATAGTTGATCAATGAGCACTAAATTTTCTTCTTCCAGTTTATGAATAGCTTTTTCCATTATTTCAACCTCCTTCCTATGATTTGCAACCTGTTCTCAGAAGAAGAGAATGGATGGTTGGTACTTGTTTAGTTTTATTTTGTCTTCTATGAGAAATTCAACTCCTAAAAGTGCTTTTGCCTGAGAGGAAGATCTATCCTGCATTATTTATTACTGGGTTTGCTTTGTTCCTCCTCTCTAGAAAGGAATGGATGTGACTCTTTTCCAGGTCATGTGCACAACTTGTTCACAGGGTTAGGCAGTTGTTACTGAATGGCAGGAGCTGTCCTTTCCTACTCTCTAAGAACTTTACCTATAGGCGAGGCTATAGACAGAGATAAATAAGAAAATAAGATTAACTAACTATCAGTATGGTATATTAATAGCTAAATGAGGATATATATAAGGTTAATTATAAACAACACAGAAAACTAATAATACTGGGAAAAAAGTAAGTTATGGCATTTAAAAAAAGTATAGGCCTAGAGCCCTTTCTATAAGCCTCTGTAATATAATTTTATTTTCTTTTGGTATTGAGGCTGTTCTGAGAAATATCAGGTAGATGAAATATTATTCATTCATTGATTCAATTGTACTGTATGCCTACTATGTGTCAAAAACTATAGTACACTTTTTAAAAAAGAATCAACAAGATGAAATAGCATTTCAGTGTCTCTTAGCCTAGTGAGAAAGAGGGTGATAAAAACAGAAGAGAGTGTGATAAAGCCAGAGGAAGCTGTGCAGGTGTGGTGGGAGGAGACACAGGTTCAGCCTGTGTCTGCCAGGTGTCAGTGGTCGGGGGTAGTAAGGGAGAATTAACAGGTCTTGAAAACCATGTAGGGTTTCCCTAGGCAGAAAGGAGACTGTATGTTCTAGGCAAAAGGAACTACATGTGTAAAGGCACAATTATTTTTGTGTGGCTAGATACAAAATGGGAATCGGGAGAAGTAGGAGCAGAACTGGACAATGAAGGAAGAGGCAAATAACGCTAAAGAGTCTGGCTTTTGGACTTCCGGCCAAGATGGAGGCATAGGTAGACGCACTGTGCCTCCTCGCACAACCAAGATAGGGACAACAAAGATATAGAAACAAAATAACCAGAACTGACAGAAAATTGAAGTGTATGGAAGTCGGACAA
>CM052543.1:50773397-50795727 GCA_028533065.1 Trachops cirrhosus | reverse complement strand
AGCTTCTCAGATAAGGTCAAGTTCAAGGAGTTCATCATCACCAAGCCCTTATTTTATGAAATGTTAAAGAGACTTATCTAAGAAAAAGAAGATAAAAAACATGTAGTAAAATGACAGCAAACTCACAATTATTAACAACCACACCTAATACAAAAACAAGAAGAAACTAAGCAAACAACTAGAACAGGAACAGAACCACAGAAATGGAGATCACATGGAGGATTAGCAACAGGGGAGTGGCAGGAGGAGAGAGGGGGGAAGGTACGAAGAATAAGTAGCATAGATGGTAGGTAGAAAATAGACAGGGGGAGGGCAAGAATAGTAGAGGAAATGTAGAAACTAAAGAACTTATTATGACACATGGACATGAACTAAAGGGGGGAATGTGGGTGGGAGAGGGTGTTCAGGGTGGAGGGGAATGAAGGGGGGATAATAGGACAACTGTAATAGCATAATCAATAAAATATATATTAAAAAAAGAGAGAGAGAGCGAGAAAAAACCAAGGGGGAGGGTGGACACAAGGGAGGAAAGTGAGTTTGGCTTGGGTGGGGGCAGTGGGAGGGGAGAAAATGCAGACAACTGTAATTGAACAACAATAAAGTAATTAAAAAAATAAAAACTGAGTTTTAATCAAAGCTGCTTTCCAACATTGTCATAATATTGCTTTGAAGACTCATACCACTGGTAGTAGCCATTGCTTCTTTCCTCTGCTCTTGCTCTTTCTCACTTGCTAAATTATGGTTTTTGAGAAGCCAGTGTTAGATTAGTCTTGAGCTTCCAATGACTACTGATGTTCTTTCTGCTCTTCTCCAAGGCACTTGTTTTGCATCTTATTTGAAAAATGTAGAGTGATGCTAGGATCCCTCTGATTTTCTTGAAGTACTTTTGGATACTTTCTATTCTGTTCTTATTAGGTGTTTTCATATTAGTTCCTGTGTCTGAGCTTTTATTTCCTTTTCTATTGCTGCTTTCCTAAATTGGTTGAAGATCTCATCTGAGGATTTCAGTACATCTGACGTTTTGACTGGTTTGCCTAAACTTCTCCAAGAGTCTGCATTCTTGATCTTTATATCCTTGTGCGCAGGAACCTGACACTCAGATACTAATGCCACCGTGTCATCACCACACCGATGCATCACAGGCCATTCTGGTGTTGTTCAAAATCACCTGAGGAGGCAGGATATACAAAGGTGAAATGTTTTTCACACTCTGTAAATGTTTTAATTCTTGATGTTAACTGTTAGTGATTTGGTGGTGTTCATCAGACTGATGAACAAGGGCAGTTGAACAAGAGATTGCATCTTGCATAGAAAATTGTGTCTCTACTTCCTCTTTAAAAGGAGAATCATTCTGTTACTCCAGTGAATGTAGGTAACATTTCTGATTCAAAATCACTGCTACCTGAAGGACTTGAATCACTGCTACTGCTTTCAGACTCCGATGAGCTGCCGCTGCTGCTGCTTTCACTCAGTCAGGAACACTTCCAACAGCCTTGGATGACAGAGTGTTCTCAGATTTTGTTTTATGTTTTCTGGAATTTAACTGATTATTAACATCCAGTTTTCCAGCTCCTGTTGTTTTCTGTGAATGAAGCTCTTCTCTAGTCTTCATTATTTTCTTACCATGAGGTTTCAGTGGTCATTTTCTTAGACATGCAACAACACGTTTTTCTAGTTCTCTCAGTGTTGTCACTTTCAGTGTTTCAAAGTCCATTCCTCCAACTCATCAGGGTTGGAATTACTCGGTGAATCCTCCCTTGATTGTTTTACATGAAGGGCTCTCCCAAGTTTATCTCCAGGGAGTTTGTTTATATTCACATTTAACAGCCTTTTCTCATCACAGTTCATGGGTTTAGCATTATCTTTATCCTCAGATTTCAGAGCCAAGACCTGTTGTTTCCTCTTCTTTGGCTGATTGCTCTTGGACTTTTCCTTTCATTTCACTTGCTTAAACTTTCTTCTTGGATTTTCATCTCTGTTATTAACCATTTTTTTCTTTCCCCTTTTAGACGTCTCATTCTTCTTCTTTATCTTATGGAAAGGTACTTGGGACAAAACTTGTTATTAGATGAACAGTTTTAAGCTGCTACTGAAGCTTTTTAAGACCCTAAATTCATTTGTCTTCAGAATCACCAGAAGAGTTACCTTCAGAGGAAGCTTCCCTACTGCTTTCTCTATGAAGGGATTTTGTGATGTCTGTTTTGATGTAACACACAGGCATACTCTGGACAGGTACATCTGGGGTCTTTGCAAAATGCATTTCAAAAACATCCTGGAGCATTCTTGCCAGTCACTACTTCATGATCTGAAATATTTGTTGCAATTCACGAACATTAATCTAATATCTGCAGCAAATTCATATGCATCCTTATATTCTTGGCTATCCATTTTTGCCTGACAGTTTCCAGATCCATTGGATTTTTCACAGTGTCATAGTGACTGAAGTTATGAAGTCCCACCGCGTTAACATCAATGGATTATAAAAGACCCATGAATATGAAAAGTGCTTCTTTGCAAGCATTTCTTTAAGAATCTCACTACAGTGCCCTATTGTTCTGTTACTCTAACACTTTTCACAGAAACTTTATATTATTGCTGAGAATCTGGCAAAACATTCTTCAGCAGTTTCTTTTATAGGAGGTGTTTTTGCTGACTTTTTTTTTCTGTACGTGCTAGGGAACATTCACCCCTAGCTTTAACTACTGAAGCTGTAGGAGTTGTGTCTGCTTTCCTCTTCACACTCCTTGTAACCTGAGCCACTGGGAGGTAGAGTTGGGTAGAGTACCTTGTGCCAGATGTAAAGGAGAAATAGATGTTTTAGGAATTACAAAGGGACTCACTTGCTGCTTAAATACTTTTCCCAATGCTTTAGGGAACTTTTTCTTTAACAGAAGAAACTGCTAACATTCTGCTGAGTGCCTTTCTTTGTTCTTTCCTTACCACCCACAACTTACTCTTCTTATGGCATCTGAAATAATTTCTGCCTAAATAACTCTAGTACTTGTGTCATAAGAAGAATGTCATCTCCAGGCTTGCTGTAGAAATAATTTGAGAACATTGTGTTCTATACATTCTGAAGCCTGCACATAATACTTATGTTCCAAGGGATTCTTAACTGTACATAATCCATTGGGTTCTTTAAAATGGCAAATAATCAGGAAACTTTAGTCTCACAGCAGCCACTGGCTGCCGAAAGGCCAGGGAAATCTGTGCTTCCATAAAGCCTTCAATACAACTTTTCGTGGATATTGCAGTTGATTTGTCAATCACCTGTTTGTCTTAGTATTTATATTCTCTGGTGTGAAGGGTTAACAACGGCTGTGTGTCCACTCAGCAGAGACATTCTTAACTGCTTCAAATCCTGATACTCGAATGTTGTCTGCAAGTACGTGTCCTTTTCCTATACAAGTACTAAAAGCTCTTTCACTATGTATGCCTTAGTTTTGGATGATTTAAGTTATTGCCATCTTTCACTGTATTTCTTTCGACCTTTCTAAAACACAAATCGGGAGCTAGCAGGGAAAGCCTGTGAGTTCCTCTTGCGAAAAGGATCTTGTCTGGCCGTCCCCTTCCACTGGCCAAGGTGAAGTGGTGCAGGGAGGGCTTCCCCACTCCCTGACAGGGCCCGCTCTCACCCTCATGGAGGCTCAAATGAATACATATTTTAAAAAATCGGGGATTCACCTTGATTAGTTTTTGGAGATAGTGTGGACCATGACTTTATAAAGGCAATTTAAAAATAATTGTCATATCATAGAAATATATCAGAGAAAGCATATTAATTTTTAAGTTTCTTGTTTCCTAGACTCACTAACTCCTTATTTAGTCAAATAAGGAGCAAGGAAAAAGGAAGAGGAAAGAGGGTAGCAGTGACATTTCTACCTCAGGTATCTGAGCAGATGGTGCAAAAGACAATGCAGAAAGAGAAAATTTAAGGAGAAATTTAATGAGTTCTGCTTTAGGTATGTTGACTTAGAAGTGCCTTTGGGACATCTGACTGGAAATGTTTGTCAGACAAATTAAAATATAGGTCCAGAGCTAAGGACACACACAAATTAGTGCTGAAGATGTGCCTTGAGAAACACATGCTAATAACTTGCCCACAAGAGCTGTGTATAGTTGAAGTGAATTCTCTCAAAAGATAGTGAGTTTCCTTTCACAGATGGCATCTAAACTAAAGTTCGGTGTCTACTTGGCTGAGTGTAAAGGGAATTTCAAAGTAGTGTAGTGAGCTTTGCTCAACCTTGTAGCATCCCTGTAACATCTAAACCCAAGACTATGTGCCTGTTTCACCCAGCAACATGGTCTCACATCTTCACCCAAGATGTGAGCCATGTATTTGATTCATTCTTCCAATAAATATATCTATACTCAAGGACATTCTTTCATTCAATAACTATTTAATGAGCATAGATATTCATTAGGTTTCATGGGTATATAGTTGGAGAGGCATGGCTTACTCTATGCTATGAAGAGACAGATGCATAGACAGACAATTTCAACACATTTTATAAAAGAGTTACAGTGAAATGAGAGCACCATGGGGAAAGCAGTTAAGGCTTCCTGAGTGGAGTTACAAAATGATTCATGAAGAAATTGACAATCAAGTGTTTAAAGGAAGAGCTGAAGTTTTTCCAGGCAGATGAGGACAAGGAGGTAAGGGTTTAGGGACTAGTACAGGCAATGCAAGGAAAACAGGGAAGCACCCCGTAATAAGGGAGATCTAGAGGCCGCCACATGATCACATCCAGCAAGAGCAGGGTTACAGCCCTGGTACAGGGAGACAGATGGACAGCTGGGTGCATGAGTTCCCGCCTGCTCTCCAGGAGAAGGTGTGGAGACAGCCTCAGCGCCAGGCTGGAGCAGGATGTAGAGACTGCAGTGGGCAGGGACATCTTGACCACTGGCAAATGGCTGTAACTCTGGGTTTGGTGTTGGCTACAACACAATGTCCACAAGACCAGAGCAGTCCATTTAGAAGTCACCAGGGCAGGGAGTAACTGAAAGCACTCCCTGCACAGCAGAAGGGCAGAGGGAGGGAGGATCCAGAGGAAACCCCCTAGACCTGAGCTATTTTTACCAACACTCCCCACAAGAGGGCATGTAAGCCCCACCTCCTTACACAACCAGGGTCTGTCTTAGAGGAGTGCAGGGGGAAGAGAGAAAATCTAAAAGACTGAACATTTATCTGAAGGAGACCATGTTATCCCAAAGAGGCAATTCACAGCAACAGACAATGAAGGTAGAGTGACCCTTTATCCTTGCTGCCATCCCTCAGAAGGAATCAGGTCCTGAGGTCAATTTTAGGGCATTCAGAAGCTTTGTACGTTTGAGTATATTCTGTGAATTGTGATGCCAAAAGTGATTTCCAGTTATTACTGAAACTATTTATGGTATTTGTTGAATAGCAGTTTGTACTAAGACCCCACTTGGGTTTCAGTTTACCTCAGTCGGTGAGGGTTCGTGCCTTCCCATGACTGCAGCTGATAGACTAAAGTCATCTCCAGTTCAAAAAAATGAGAAAAAATAAATTGTTTTTCAAAATTCCACTTACCTCTTTTTTCAGCCAGTCATTCTCCCAGATATGTTGGTAGTTGCCCTTGTCAATGAACTTCACAGCATTCTAAATGAAAGTATCTCTATTAAGGAGGAGTTGCCACAATGCGATTCGCAATTTTAGCAATGATGATACACAACCAACTTATCTGATTGTTCATCTTAAGTTATGTTTTGCAAATACTTTGGAAACATACCTAAGAACTCGTGGTTCAGCTGTTCTTTCTTTACTATCCTACTGGATTGTTTTTACCGATTTACTCTGCCCCACACAGGTGATTCAGAGAACTGGACAACAGCTGCCCAGGCATTTTGGCCTCCATTGTGATGGAGTCTGACTGCCACGGTGAAATCAAATCAGTAAGTGATCTGATCCACAGTTAGGATGGCTAAATGGTAGTGATCAAACATTCTTCAAGTTTATGGTCAAAGACATAACCCCACATATAGCAAAAGCATGAGAAATTACATTACTACCTTTTTAATTGGAAAGATTTCTGCATGTCAGTAATAACAATATTTACAAAGTTAACAACAAATAGTTTGCCAACAAAAAGGGTGGCAAACTATAGCTAGACAGCCTCCTGCAGAAAAGGCATTTTAGATGAAGAAAACAGAAAAAACCTTAGTCAGTAGGTTTGTAAAATGTAAATTCATTTTCTAATTACTTGGATATTTACAGTTTCACCCAAAGGAACTTTATAGTGGATGACAGATCATGTTTATCTGTAAGGTGCTTTTGGTGGATACCATGTTACAACTTCAATATTCAGCAACCAAAGGGCACAACCAAAAGAAGAGAAGTTAGGAGAAATCTTCTAGTTCATAAACGTGGACAGGAATAATTTAAAAATACGTTAAGGGTAAATTTTAGAGTTGGAAGATTTGCAATGAAATATTTTTCTTTAAACCATGCTAGTGAAACTAAGAGTGGACTTTCATTCCCTAGGAACCCGGAACTCTTACATTCCAGCTATAACGGACACTTCTAAAGTTCCCTCAGACATATAATTTCATTTGGACAAAAGTAGGAAAACACTAATAACCAAGGTTATTTGGCTAATGGCTTAATTCACTAACAATGGAGTAGTGTTTTTCAACTGTGACCACACATTAGAATCTTCTGAGCACTTTGAAAAATCCAGAAGCCCAGGCAATATCCGAGGCTGATTATATGAACAGCTCTCTGAGTGTGGCAGCAGGCCCCACATGGGTTAAACAAATTTCTCAGGTGATTCCAATATGCAGCCAAGGTTGTGCAACACTGGAGGATAGGATATTAAAGTACATGCTAAAATGGCCAGATTAAATGAGGAGAATTTATTCACGTGTGTGGGTGTTTGGTTATGAGGAGAGAAGAAAATGTACGGTGTAATGAGTAAGAGCGATGCTCTCAAGGGGACATCTTGGATTGAATCTTGATTCTGCCACTTGCTCTCAGCAAGTCACAAAATTTTTCTGTACCTCTGTCTCCTTATTAATAAGTCCCTCCTTTATAGAATTGTTGAGAGATTTAAATGTAAAATGCTAGGAACAGCAAAACAGTCCTCATTGTATATTGAGCATATATACTTAAAGCATATTTGATCCACACATACATTTGAATCATCTCAACTTCAGTGAGACCACTTAATTGTTGGTTTCACCATTTTGTCATATTTAGTCACAAAGTGGCCCAACTGAGTGGGCAGACAAACCACTGGTCAGTTTTTCATAATCCTCTGTATTTGTGTAAATCAGTAAAGATCATACAATAGAATAATAACAGAAGAAGAACAGTTGAACCAATGGGGAAGCAACAAACAATTGCAACTGAAATTCAATGAAAAACTCTAGAAAAGACCAGATATTTATGATTCTGAAGAAGGAATGTTCCAGATGAAAAGATAGTCCCATTGGGGACCTCGCCGATTTTGGAGATATTTTAGGGACAGGGGAGGACAGTGAAAAAAAAAGGAATCAGATATTTTTGCCAAACAAAGAAATTAAAAAACATAAGATTAGAAATTATATCGTAAATATTTTTTATATCCTAAATTTTTTGAGCTCTAGCAATGTAAAGTATACTCTCTTAGGTTTGGATATGGAAGAAAGTACTTTTTAGACAAATTATATTTCATTCTATAATGCATCCACAACTGTATTTAATAATTTTTATAGCCATTGTTATTATACTTAAAAACAAATGAATAATAATTTACTGAGCTCATGTTCCTTATGAAGCACTGTGCTACTTAAGTCATCTCATTTAATCCTCATTATACTTTAAAGATAAATATTATTATTTAAAAACCAAAGCCCAGAAAAGTCAAGTAACAAATTTAGTTTATATACCCAATAAGTGGTAAAACTGTAACTTAAACTGAAACTCCTAACTTAAGATCCCAAGTTTTTAACTATTAAAATATACCATGAGAAAAAATAAGGGGAAAAATTTTTTAAATAAGAAAATTGAAATATACCTCTGTGGCCCATTCCTTCTTTTGGTCCAGTTGCAACAAAGTTTCTCTGATTATTTTCTTTCTAGCATCTTCCAGAGTGATTTTATACTGTTCTTTAAAAAGAAAATTAGAAGCTGTAACAACGCCGATCCTAGGTAAAACTATGATGTTAGTAAATTTTATCTTCCATGCTGTTCACCTTTCCTTTCCTACACATTTTTACCCTGAATTTTCAGGGTACATTTTTACTGAAGCATCTAGTACCTTCAACTAGCAGAAATGCCCCAGTAACTTTCTCACACCTTAACATGAATCACTTGAAGATGACATCTCTCCCAAGAATATCTGTACTTTGAAAGGACTGTCTCTCCAAAGGCAGAGTTTTCAGTCTGCCCTTCATATCACACAACATCTGATTCCAAACAGAAATATAAAGAAGTTTTGATTACATGCTTAAGTAGCATCCTGTACCTCTGACTTCATCTAACTAAATTCCCACTATTCTTGGCACGCATTTCCTGGGACAGGAAGGACAACATGAGGAGAGAGAACAGCAGAAGAGCTATTTCTGAAAGGCTGTAGACTTGGTTCTGAGGCTCAGAGGAAGAAAGAGGACGGAGATGAAGGGCAGATTCTCTATCCTCACCGGGTTTCCTTAGGTCACAGATGTTAGAATTGAAAGAGCAAAGGATCATAAAATTTTAGACCTTGAAAGTTGCTTAGAATCCTGCAATCAACACCCCTGTGTAAGGAAAGTGAGTTGCGGTGACATGAAGGCTGCTTTACAGAGTGAGAGAAGTAACGCTGGAAAAATCAGTCCAGCTTGCTCATTGTTTCATACAATAAATCATCACCAAGCTTTTTTGATGTATAGGACACTATTTAAGGCACTGATAGTACTGGCAGAGAAGAGACGAACCACTGCCTTTCTGACATGTACATTCGAGTGGGAAGCCAGACCATAAATAGGTAAACAAGCAAATCAATGTTTCAGGTGAAGATGTGTGATGAAGAAAAACTAACATTCTCTACTTTAGATAGGGTGACCAGAGAAAGCTTTTCTGAGGAGGTAACATTTAAGCAAACATAGAATAAAGTGAGCAAGTCAACCATGTGCAACAGGAAGGGGGACTACTCCAAATGCAAAAATAATCAAAGTTAGTTTTTTTTATGATAATATCTGTGTTATATTTATAATGCCTGAAGGATATGTATTTGGAAGTCAGGATTTTTCCATACAAACCATGTTGACAATTATAGTTGCTGGATTTCTGGACTGGTCCAGAGAGACCCATTTAGTTTATTCTGTAACCAGACAATAGTATTGTACAATACCAAGAGTGATGTTGAACCCAGCTGCCATTTAGGACATTGTTTCAAAGGGAAAATTTTCTCCATAGATAAGTCAGCCAAAGCAGAACTCTCAGGGGTCTACAACTACAGTGGAGGAGATCTGCAGGTCTGGTCTTTCAATAGCTTGAAGCCAAACTAACGCTCTGGAGGGGCAGCCAGGGAGCTAGGCACAAGTTATTCAGCCCTCATCTGTACTTCATACTGGCATAACTGCTTCTCCCAATAGATGAAAACTCAGAAAGCAGAGTTTAAAATCTTCTCTTCCATATCTTTCTTATTGTATTTTTTCCCATTACCTTTTATCCCCCTTATATTCCCTCCCCTCTGCAATCACCACACTGTTGTCCACCACGAGTCCCTTTCCTTTTTGCTCAATCCCTCCATTCCCTAACCTCCCTTCCAAGAGCTGTCAGCATGTTCTCCATCTATGCATCTCCCTCTATTTTCCTTGTAAGTTCAGTTTGTCCATTAGATTCCACATATGAATGAAATCATATATTTGTCTTTCTCTGACTGGTTTACTTCACTTATCATAATGTTCTCCAGGTCCATCCATACTGTCACAAAGGGTACAATTTTCTTCTTTTTTATAGCTGGTACATATTGTGTAAATGTCCCATAGTTGTTTTATCTACTCATCTACTGATGGATTCTTGGGCTGCTGCCATAGCTTGGTGATTTTAAATAACGCTGCAATGAACATAGGGGTGTGTATGCTGTTTCAAATTAGTGTTTCAGGTTTCTTCAGATAAATTCCCAGAAGTGGAATTGCTGGGTCATAAAGCAGTTCCATTTTTAACTTTTTGAGGTAATTCCATACTGCTTTCCACAGTGGCTGCACCAGTCTGTATTCTCACCAATGGTGCAAAAGGGCTCCCCTTTCTTCACATCCTCACCAGCACTTGTTGTTTGTTGATTTATTGATGACAGCCATTCTGACAGGTGTGAGGTGCTAATTGTAGTTTTAGTTGGAATTTCTTTGATGATTAGTGACATTGAATATCTTTTCATATGACTATTGGCCATCATATGTCTTCTTTGGACAAGTGTCTGTTTAGGTCCTTTGCCCGTTTTTTAAATTGGATTGTATGGGTTTTTTTGGAGTTGAGTTTTATAAGTTCTTTATAGATTTTGAATATTTACTCCTTATCAGATATATCGGCGAACATGTTCTTCCATTCAGTGGGTTGTCTTTTTATTTTGTTGAAGGTTTCCTTTGCCAAACAAAAGCTTTTTAGTTTGAAATAGTCCTGTTTGTTTTATTTTTTATTTTTTTGTTTCCCTTGCCTGAGGGGATATAGCAAATAAAATATCACTATGAGCAATGTCTAAGGTTTTACTGCCTATGTTTTCTTTTAGGAATTTTATGGTTTCAGGCCTGGCATTTAAGTCTTTGATCCATTTTGAATTCATTCTTGTGTGTGGCATAAGAAGGGGTCTAGTTTCACTTTTGTGCACATATCTGTCCAATTTTCCCAACACCATTTATTGAATAAACTATCTTTAGCCCATTGTATGTGCTTGCTTCCTCTGTTACATACTGATCAGTTAGAAAGGTGTGGGTTTATTACTGGGCTCTCTATTCTGTCCCACTGATCTATGTGTCTGTTTTTATGCCAGTCCCATGCTGTTTTGATTACTATGGCTTTACAGTATAGTTTGATATTGGGTAGGGTGATTCCTCCAACTTTGTTCTTTCCCAAGATCGTTGTTGCTATTTGGGGCCTTTTGTGGTTTCATATAAATCTTTGAAATATTTGTTTTAGTTCTGCAAAATACATCATTGGTATCTTGATAGTAATTACATTGAATCTATAGATTGCTTCGGGTAGTGTGGACATTTTAATGATGTTAATTCTTCCTATCCATGAACACAGTATGTGATTCCATATCTTTCTATTACTGCAGTCCCTGGGATAGAACACATATTAAAAATGCTTTGAAGAAAATCAAATTTGGCAAATTGCAACTCTTTGTCAGGCAGTGATCTGAGGCTTCAGCACAGGGTAGCCACAGCCAATGATAGCAACTTTCAGTGGCAACTTTGGTGAAGAAGAGGAGGAGGAGTGAAAAGGGAGAAGTGGAGAGCTTCCCAGGTTGTGGAGTGGCTAGAAAGGGGTCAGGATGGTCAGTTTCTGCCTCTAGTGGAGTTGAAACAAGAGTGTCTGACTGAGGCAGTGATTTATAAACAAGAGAGTTCATGAGGTCTTGGGGACTAGTCTAACTTGACATCTGGAGAATAAGAAAACAGAATTCTTCATTATTCCAGCCTACATATGCCCATCTCTCTAACCTGTATTATTCTTACTCATTCAAAGTCATTGCTTGAATATATCAATCATTCCAATCTCATTTCTGATAGAATTTCTTTTTCAATTCAGGATGTAGCCCACTAGACTAATGCTGCGTTATTATTTGAAACTTCTACCCCCCAAAACACAAAAATCAGTCTAAAAGTAGCAATGTATCAGGAGGTTAGATGTAATAAATTTTACATTCTTAGCATCTAAAAGGAACCATAAAACCTGGAGCTTGATAGCATGAAATATTGATTCTTACTGTAAATCATACAAAATAGATGACCAAATATGCTCTAAAGTTGTGCTCTCTCACTTGCCATTTTCCTACTGAAAAAGCAATAGTAACATCCAGCTCTCTTTCAAATTCCATAAAAAGTTGTATGAACTGTTTTTCTTCTGAAAAGCAGAGTAACCAGCACAAGGGAGGATGTGAAGATCTCATTGTTATCCTTTATGATACAGATGATGTTTCAGGTAATGACTATTAACTATTCATTTGTGAATACAGCCAGAGAAACTGAGAGTATATAAAAGCCTCCTTCCCATAAAAGTTTGAGACACTGCAAGTGGGAGCTTGGAATATTATGACCTTGTGCCTTTAGACTCTTGGCTGCTCAGATGCCCAGTTTAATGTGGTACTTCTCAGACGCTGACCGCAAAACCACCCTGGCTGAGGCTTGATTTGCATTGTTCCACTTTCTCTGGTGTATCTAGCTGTGCTTCGGTTTACTCCTCCACAGCTTTTTGGGAGTTTGCTGTCTACTCTTCACATACTTCTGGTGTCAAGCAACTTTACTGTGCTGATCCTCTCCTATGGCGGTGGCCTCCCTTCAGCCCCATCTAGAGAAAACTGAGCAAGGGCAGATGACGATAGTTGCCATGTAGCAATTTCTCAGGCACAGTGTATATTAGAGAGCCATCCCTACCTCACCGAATCATGGAGCTGGGAGGGCTATTGATGCTTATTGGTTTGGTGTTACACATGGGTTCAAATCGCATTTCCACTACTTACTAAGCATGTGAGTTTGGTCAAGGCAATTAGTTTCTCTGGGCTTCTTGTTTCCTCATGTTTAAACGCACAGTGATACCTAATTCAAAGGGAGTTGAAAGGGTTAGGTAAGGTGTAGAAAACAGGTGCTGGAAACGTGAGTTCTCTTGGAGATCACCAAGGGGGATTTTACAGAGGAGGAAATTGACATTCAAAGAAGTAACGTTATTTTTTGTAAGTGGACCTGAACCCAAGTCTTTTAACTCACTGCCAGTGCACAAAGAGCTTCTATGGGTCCCTGACCTGTGCACTTGGTGAAGGACAAAAAAGAACAAAAAGTAAAAGTGCTTTGTGACTCTAATATCTAATGACTTGTAATAACCCCACCCTTTTTCTATTCCTGGGCCTAATCTAAGGTTTCCTTTCCCTTTATTAAGAGAATGAACACATCCTAAATTATCAGTGACCATGTTTTCTATATCCAATATCCTAACATCGCCTTCCGGCTAAAGCATGGAAAGGGACAAAAAGCTCTCACTTGACTGACACTACCCCAAGCAAATATTTCCCTTTCTGGTCCTCACTGGCATTTAAGGTTGATTCCTCCTCTCGTGGGGCATTGCTGTCATTTTTCAGAGGACCACCTTCCCAATTGCTAGTTATATTTGACCTGCATTTCCTTCCTATAGGGGATGTACTGTCCTTGGTGGCTGACTAACGACCTGTCTTTTGGCCTCTGGCTGTTAATCTCCTCCTCCCTCCCACACACACTTGCTGATAAAAGCCCAGAGAGCTCCCCACTCCTTCCACCTTGAGGACTCAGTGCAAAGCTGGCCACCTATGAATCAGGAAGCTGGTTCTCTCACCAGACACTGAATCTGCTGGCACCTTGACCTGAACTACTCAGCCTCCAGGACTGTGAGAGATAAATTTCTGTGTTTTTTTTAAGCCACCTAGTCTGTGGTACTTTGTTATAGCAGGCCACATGGGCTAACACACAGGCCTAGGCCCTGGCAGCAGCCACCTCTTCTTAGCTCTGCTGTCAGAACTATTAGCTAGTTAGCCACATGCCCCATGGATTTCCCAGGGGTGAGTCATAATACAGATTTGAATGTCCCCTAAACTGGAGGGGACACATATTGAACAATCTGAGGAAATTCTTTCAAAACTTTCTATCTTTTTTATAAAAAAATATTTTATTTTATTTTTTTAGAGAGAGGGGGAGGGAGGGAGGAAGAGGAGAAAAACTTCAATGCGTGGTTGCCTCTCACGTGCCCCCACTTGGAGACCTGGCCTGCAACCCAGGTATGTGCCCTGACTGGGAATCGAAATGGCAACACTTTTTGGTTCACAGGCCGGCACTCAATCCACTGAGCCACATCAACCAAGGCAAAACTTTCTATCTTGATTTGAGGTGAAGGAAGAAATACCCTTCACCTGTCCCTTTGGGGGACAGTGTAGAACTTATAGCATACCATGAGCTCTTTGGAAAAACTATCCCCTAATTTCTGATCATCTTTTCTTGGCCTCTCCACCTTCTTTTATAGACTGGAATTCAGTGGTTGGAAGTGTGGAACCATTTTTCTGCCTCATCATATTGCAAGTTTGCACAGTGGTATCTCACTTTACTTTGAAATGTGGTATCCATTACGTAGCCACCCCCGTTTAAAGTGAGACTGAAGAAGTTTTATTTTAACATCCTGTTTCACTTTCAGCAAACCCTCTTTTTTTCTAAAATACTTGATCCTCACAAGTGAAGCAGTTTAACTGACAAGAATCCCATAATTATGGGTTTGGGAGGAGATTTCCAGAGAAATCATGAAAGCATGGGGGGAGTGGCAGAAGAAGCGGGGAGGCTGGTAGTAAGGCCGCACACAATTGATTTAGGAGTCCCCCTCATAATCACCATGGCCAATTTGTGGCCCCAGAAGTGCTTTAATGCTTTGGGGAAGAGTTGCTGCTGCATGGGTGGGAGAAATGAATGGCAAAAAAGGTAAGCCCATCACATCCATTTTCCCATGATACCAAAGTTGGGCTATAAACTGAGGCACAACCAGTAAGTACAATAGTTCAATATATAAATGTTACTACCACCACCCCAAGTTGGATACAACAGCGTGAAAATTTTTAGCTGAAACAAATCATCCAAATGTCTGATCCAGATAATGGGGTTGAGGGTGGGGCTGGATGGAGGTGGGGAAAGTGGGAGAAAATGGGGACATCTGCAACAGTGTCAATAATAAAAATAAAGTTAAAAAAAGATGAGTTGAGTTTACTTGAGATGATCACTCTTTCTACTTAAAAAATATAAAATAAAGAAACTGGGCCCTGGCTGGTGTGGCCCAGTGGATTGAGTGCCAGCCTGTGAACCACAGGGTGGCTGGTTTGATTCCCAGCCAGGGCACATGCCTGGGTTGTAGGCCAGGTCCCCAGCAGGGGGCATGCGAGAGGCAACCACACATTGGTGTTTCTTTCCCTCTCTTTCTCCCTCCCTTCCCCTCTCTCTAAAAATAAACACAATCTTAAAAGAAAAAACCTGGGTAAAATTTTAAAATATTTTAAACATTCCAGAACAATAACTATTTTAAAAGTATGGTACTGGTGCACAAATACATAGACAGATCAATGGAACAGAATAGAAAGTACTTAAAGATATCCAAATACAAATGGGAAATTAAAGTAGATAAAGTCAGCATCTCAGATCAGTAGGGTAGAAATGGATGACTTGATAAATGGTGCTGGAACAAT
Source organism: Trachops cirrhosus (assembly GCA_028533065.1). Classification (NCBI taxonomy): domain Eukaryota; kingdom Metazoa; phylum Chordata; class Mammalia; order Chiroptera; family Phyllostomidae; genus Trachops; species Trachops cirrhosus. Next base: position 50,780,341 of record CM052543.1, on the reverse strand, counting down.
GGGAAACCATCTGGCAAAAAATAAAATTGGTTTCCTACCTCAAAAAAAATCATAATTTAAATATAAGACTACAAAATTTTCTCATACATACACCCCACAAATGAAAGACTAATGACAAATGGAAAGACATTTATAGCTTCTATCACTGTTAAAGAACTAATTTCCTGAAAATGTAAAGCGCTCCACAACACAGTAGAAAAGTGGGCAAAGTGTGTAAAACAGCTGGTTCACATGAAGGAAAATTCACATGGTTCTTGAACTTAGGAGAAGATACTTACAGGTGCTTATAAGAGAAATGTAAATCAAAGCTACAGCGGGATACAGTTTTCTACTTTCAAGACTAACAAAGAACAAAGAATTGGGTAATATCCCCTGTCAGTGAAGATGTGGGGAAAAAAGCATGGAGGGCCAGGCCTGTCAAAATAAAAATAAATGGGCTGCTTGGGCCAGCCATTTCTCCTTAGAGATACACATAAGCGAAACTGCGTGAATATAAGGGTAGTCATCGCTGTAAAATGAGATGTGTATAAGGATACTCATTGTAGCATTATTTGTAATAGTCAAAGACAGTGAATGGCCTAAATGCTTATGAGTAGGGGACTGGTTAAGAAAATTATAGTACAACAAAACACAGTGGCCATTGGGAGAATGAGGGAAGTAATAATACAAAGTGCTGTCTTCATTGTTATGCAAAAAATCGCATTTGTGGCATGCTGTTTACACATGTGTAATCTTTCTGAAAGGCTACAGAAGAAACTGGTAATTGTGGTTTTATCTAGAGAGAAGACTGAGTGGCTGGGGAACAGACAGGAGTAGGAAGGTGTCACACTCTTACTCTGTACTTTTCTTTTGGGGATAAGAACACATTTTGAAAAACTGTTAATTTCAAGCCCAGACTAATCTGGGGCCAAATTTATATTACCATTATGGTGCAGAGACCCCTAGCTGAGAAACTCACATAAACATTGGTCTAGAAGTGGAGTGTCCAGACAGGCCCTCAGCCTGGGATGATGGGAACAACCTCGTAGGACCCCCTGCAATGCGGGGCACCATGACCCACTGGGCTCAGCACCGCCATCCACCCACAGTGTCCTTTCAGGCCTGATTGCTTCTGTTCGCTCTATCCCATGATCTTCCTGTCTCTGGGTCTCGGTGTTCCTTTAAGCCACTATGCTAGTCACAGTGACAGACAGGGGACCTCAGGGTTCTCAGAACCTGTACTGGTAAGCTTCATCACGCCTAATGTTATCTGCTGCATACCTCTCCACTTCCCCTCTCGTATTCATTCTCCAGTCTTTTCTGATTAGAACTTAGCATTTGCGTGAGGTCAGGTCGCTTTAGCTTGCCTCAGGTGAGTTTCCTTTCTAACATAACACAGGCCCAGGACCCTCCTGCCTCAGGGGACTTACCTCAGACCCAGGTGTGGGAGCACACAGACACCACCCACTGAATGAAACTTCTTCCTTGAAGACAGTTTCTCCACCCCGCCTCCCCTCCCTTTACTTCCCTTTCCCAGTTTCGTAGGTGGTCCTGGGACAGTTTCTCAGTTTCCTCCCTCCACCTCTGCCCTTGGGCTCAAACTGTTTGTGCTGACCCAGCAGAAAGGAACAAATGATTCAGGGAGTACCCACTTTTTTTTCTTCCATCAAACGTCTGCTTTCTAAAGGATGTTTTACTGAACTTGAGCTAGCTTTGTTGCAACTGACCTGACATTTTCTCTGCATTCTCTTTAACTTTATTGATGTCATTTTGTAAGGAGATAATGAGTTTAGCATGTTGTTTACTCCCTACATTCTTGTACTCTTCCCAATATTCCTTCTCACTGAGTTTCTCAAGAAATAGTTTCTCAGCATTACTTATTTTTAAGCGCATATCTGTTGAAAGAAAATCAAAACACCATGTCATTTCTATCGTCCTTGTAACCATTATATGTTGCAGTCTGATTTTATGAAGTTAGGCTCTGATGTTAAAATGCTGTTATCTCACAAATCCATTTTATATCTACAATTGAAGGAAATCTAAACTATTCAAACTATTGTTTAACTATCCCTTGTGATTCAAACTCTAAGTAAAACTAAAATTCTAATTCTAAAGTAGAAGTGTGGTTTTGGGCTGTGAGTGAGAGCTGTAATAGACAATTAAGCTATATGCCTAGGAACCCACAAGTTTAAATTGTGACAGCTTGTAAGGGTCCTATCTTGTACAATATATTAGGTCACGTATACATTTTATTAGTAAATTGTCATTTTTTCTGGCCATTATGCCTCTGGGCAAAGTCACCTTATGTGATTCCGTAGTCCTTGGTGACCCCTTCTGTGAATAAGTTGTGTGAGCCTGTCATCTAAAGTTCATTTGTGTGGAATGACAGTACATGACAGTCATACCAACATGTTTTCCCCACCTTCACTTGTACGACTTTAGGGTGAAAGATAAGTTTCCTAACTAAATATGTACAAATATTGCCTGATCTGAACCATATAAGCTCCCAGTTTGCCCTGGAACACTTGAGAATCATGATATGCTACTCAATCTTTAGGCTGAATATTATGCTGCTGAATATTTTGGAAGAGGAAGCGTTACAGAGAGCCAGGTGCAATGAATTTAATGGCTATTTGGCTTACTGCCACACACCATCTTGTCTGAGAGCTCCGTGACAGTGATGCCATATCTGACCCAGCTCCGTATATCCAGCACTTAGCAAGAGGCTGGCACTTAGTTGGTCCTAAAAAATGCTTATGGAATGACTGAATCATTCCAATCAGGCCAGAGCAATGTTCTTCAGTCTGATGCTCCAAAAGGACACCAGACATGTCTTTTGCCAAAGATGTAAGTAAGGTTATATTTTAAAATCCCTTAATAAATGGCACTTGTTATTGTCATTAAACAATTAATGCTCCTATAACCCAGATGGTCAGCTGTCCTCTTATTTGAGCAGACTATTGCTCCTCAGCCCTGTGCCATGGTCAGCTTCTGGGCGGGGGGGCATGCTGGTTGACATCATCGAAGATGCTGAAAGAGAGATGGATGTAGTGGCTGTTGTTCTACTTTTCCACAACCCCTCTTCACTTCCAATCTTGTAACACACTTCTCCTACTCCTTGTCAAATGTACAGTGGGGCATAAGGAGGTTTATAGTAGTGTGTATGGAAGATAATACTGTAATTAATAAATAACACAAGAATAAACTGTGTTTCACATACTCGAAACTGTGAACCTACTCTTGCCCCACCCTGTAAGAGGCCAGTTACAGTGGTCCCTTCCCCTAACCACAGGGACAGGCCCAGGCATGTGTGTTCCAAGCTAGGCACATGCTCAGAGTCCTTCCATAGAAATATTTTTATTGAAACTGGTAGAAAACATGTCTCTTTGGTCTCCATTTTGAGGTTATAAGGATATAAGATCAGAGATGTCTGTGGTTAGTATTCCAGCCTCATGGGGACAACAGTGTGAGAAAAAGGGGCCAACTTTCAGGGAGAGGACAGAGAGAGGAGAGGGATGAAGGAGGTGGGGAGAATGAGGGAAGGGGAGAGAGAGGAGAGAGATGGGGGGTTGGAAAAAAAAAGCCTGGGTCTGACAGCATGTGAGGCTCTGGGTCACCCCGTGTTTTCTGCTTGGTTATATGAAAAAAATTACCTTCCTCTTTATGTTTACACTAGTATGTGTTAGATTTTTATCCTTTTAACTGAAAGAGTCCTAACTGAAGCTGGAAGAAAGAGGTTACGTCAGTACCTCTCAAACCTTACTGTGCATGGGAATCCCCTAGGATCTTGTCTAATGCAGATTCTGATTCAGCAGGTCTGGATGGGGCTGAGACTCCGTCTTGAAACGAGCTGCCACATGATGGGAGGGCTACTCTCCACAAACCACAGCCAGTTGCAAGTGACTACCTGGTACATAACAAAACTGCCTGAGGAATCCTTTTCAGACACATCTGTTCTCTCCCTTTCCCTCTCTTCCTCGGCATCTGTGGGCTGCTTTCTTCCTTGGACCACATGCATGCCCAGGCCTGCTTTGCTGTACTCAGTCATCTGGCTGGGCCCCAGTCTGGTATGACATACTCACCCTGAACTGAGTCCAAACCATAAACAGGCACACCTCAACTCACTGGCCCATTCCGATTTGAAGGCAGTTCAGTGAGCACATTTGAGTAGTATCTGTTTTGGTCTCACTCCCATCTCAAGGGATTTATTAAAGTATTCCTTCCAAACATAAGCAAAACTTTCCTGGAGAGGAACCCACACAATACAGTATCTACCATCTCATTATATCACTGTTGCCCATAAAGAGACCTGGGTAGGTGGAGGTTTATGGGAACAATTTTGGAGACCCTGAAAAATGAAGTTTGCTGGTTAATGTATGGTGTTTGTAACTATTTCATTCAAAACAACAAGTTATCTATGAATGCAATGCCTGCTCTGTGCAAAGTGCTTGGATATGTAGGCTATCTGAAATATTGGAGAAATTCAGGAAAATCTTGTCCCTCATTTTGCCTCCCAGCTTCTAGTACTGCTTCCTGATAGCACTCAAGTCTCTTTGTCACATTTTCCAGCTTCCTAGCAGACATGGTATTTACAGAGGTTCTGGCAAAAGTGGTTTTGGAAATCTTGGCAGGATGTCTGAGATAAAGGAATAAGAATTTAAAAAAATGTAAGTGTCAAAACTGTGTGTGACTTACCCCCCGGATCATGGTATTTCGTAAGCCCACGGCAAGAGTATGTGCTGGGTCCTTCATATTCTGCACCTCACATCATTTCTATCCATGTCCTCCAAACTGCCTTTTTCCCAACTCTAATCCCTCTTTCCCCATCTAAATGGGGGTGGGAGGAGGAGCTTAGCTCCATACAGATATAGGGCTGGGGGAGCTTCATGGTTATACTCACTTAATCATTCCCAAGTCTGAACTGACACTGAAGCCAATGAAGCCCCAAACGAGAGAATGTCCCAAAAGAAAGAACGAATCCCCACCATGAGGAGGCCAGAGTATCTAACAGGATATTGTCCAGTGTGTGACAGTCAGATGGCCTCCATGTGTCTTTGTTTTTGATCACTGTCTTTGCTCCTCCTTCTCCTCACTTGATTTCAGTGTCTCTGCGGCTTATTTCCCCCTCCTGTTCATTCACCTACATGTGTTTCTGGTTGTAGTGATAACGATGTCGTCTGAAACATGTTCACAGCATTTTTAACATATTAGGAAACAGGCATTAATGCATTCGAGAAATAACTTGATTCATCTTTATGATAATTTTCTAAGTTCGTAAATCACCTTTTAAGTTTTGTTCCTGGTCTCTTTCAAACTGCCACTTCTCCTTCATTGCTGTTTCAACATCCTCTCTTGATACGACTTTTGACTTTTCTGACTTCTCTTCGCTTAGTTCCTTGAGTAGGTTCCGGATGTGCCAAATCTGTTCATCCTTTAAGCGTCGATTCTGTCATGAAAATCAACAGAACTCTGAAAGTTTATAAACTCTGTATATAAAAGTATATAAATCTGAAAATTTATGGAACATGGAATACAAAACAAAATTAAACAGATCAACATGGTAACTATTGGATAGCAAGTTACATTTAAAAAATTGTGTTACTAATCTACCAGTCTCTCACCCCATAATAGAATCAATGAACATTAAAGTCAGCCCTTGGAGCTCCCTTCCTCTGCTTAGCACCACCCTCCTTCAGCACTCACCGTCACTCAGTCAGCATCCGTGGGGCCAAGCAGTTGTCTGTACACTAGGGATAGATATGTGAGCAAAGTAGACAAAAAGTGCTGGTTTGTGGCATTTATATTATTCTTTGCTTTTTTCACAAATGACCCTAGTTCTCTTATTTTAGGGTGATGTCTACTCACCACTCCAGTACTTCATACTTAAAATATGGACTGGGTTTTCTCTGTGGCTATTTTATCCATGTTTCCAAGCTTCTTATATTTCATCAACTTTGAGCTTACTCTTGCCCTTGCTATCTTATTATGTATATGTAGAGATATTTTAGTGTGTGTGAACTCAGTATATTTTCCTTGTAATTTTCCTAGGATCTCTTAAAGTTCTAATACTTCCCTGGTGTCTCTCCTTCAATTTTTTAATACCTAATAAAATGTATATACTTAAATATTTCAATACTTTTAAAAAAATTACTTATTTACCTATAATTTAACATGCTCTTTACTATAACTTTTCAACATTATATTTTATTTCTGATATTCATGTCTTTTATCCTCTTCACTTACTTAGATACTTCAAGAGTATTTTGTTCTCCCAAAATTGATTCTTTAGGCCAGTGCTTCTCAAGCTTTACTGTGTATGCCAGGCACTAGGGGGTCTCGCTAACACGCAGATTCTGATTCAGTAAATGGGGCACATTTCTGACAAGTTGCAGGTGATGCCAAGCCTGCTGGCCCACCAGCCACACTTTGGATAGAAGGGTTCTTTCAGGTAACCTAAAGAATGTATGATTTATTGATAGTATTAGAGCCTACTAAAACGCCATTCTTTATTACATAATCCAACAAACTTTAAAGTTGAGGACTGAAAAACTTGATTTCTTAAAATTGTTTGGCAAAATAAACATTAGTTTAATAAACTAGGATTTAATGTTACTCTAATGCTCTTTAAGTTATTCCATAGGATGTGTGATCTGATTGTCATTTCAGTGCGTTAGAATTTTAATTTAAAACTTTGACAAACTGAACACAAGCAATAGACAATAAAATTTATGACGCTCAGTATTGATAAATGGAGGCCAAAAAAAAGGATTGGGATGGATAGGCTTTTAGTAATTTCAAAAATTGGGAACAAAGATTAAAAGGTATGATATTCAAAATTTAGTGGTTTAACTTCTCTGATATTTTGTTTACAATATTCTAAACATCATAATTAATTGTCTTTTAATAAATTTTTAGATCCGGGGGGAAGATGGCGACGTGGTAGGAGGGAGCACACGCCGCCTCCC
>CM052543.1:50672478-50772897 GCA_028533065.1 Trachops cirrhosus | reverse complement strand
AAAAAAAATAATAAATAAATAAATAAATTTTTAATACTAGGATTCATAATATGCTAAATCTGAAGGCTGAATCTCTTTCCTTCTAAGCTGCTCTTTAAAATCTTATTGGGAGTGACATAAACAGAAGTATTTGAATAAAAACCTTCAAAAATCCTCTCCTCCACAAAAGCAATTAGAAAACTGTCAAAATTGTCAAAATTGACTTTTCAGAACTCTGGAAGTTAAAAGCTTCCAATAACTTCCAGAGAATGTTTATTCACGAAAAACAGTTGAATGTGGGTAAGGACAGTGAGCTTTGTGGCATTTCACCTTCCTCTGAAAACCAAGAGCCTTACAGTTGTGGGGAAAACCAGCAGCCTAGCAGCCTGGGTTAGCGGGTCACGGAGAAAAGTGGTGGGGAGCAGAACTCTTCCAAAGCACAATCCCCAAATTACCATCATTATCTAATGTATCTGGTAGTTCCCTGGAAAGCCCACCAGCAAACCTTGTCTTTATTTGACCTAACTCAGAGCTTGTGTGAATAGCCGTTTCCCAGAGTGAAGCTGGTCAAAAATAATCAGAGGCAATTCTTAAACATTATAGCTCCCTGAGGTGGTATGAGAGTTGGGATAAACAACAAACTGATGAAAAAAAAAAAACTTTAAAGGAAAGCTGGAGAGATGTCCAGAGGGAGCTTTGACATAGTCTCAGGAATTTAAAAGGTCACATGCATGTATGAGGCTGTGAGCATACTGAGAGCTGTGCAGGTGCTTAGGAAAGGCCTAAGAAGGCCCTAAGCACTCACCTCTGGCTGACCTTGAGGTTCTGAAGAAGCAAGAAGCAAGGGTGAAGGTGAAGCTGTGAGTTTACTGGCTGAGTGTAGAAGTCATGGCCCAGCAAGCACATAGAGGCCTGCAGCAAAGGCTGGGAAATTTATTGTTTAGAGACATTAAAAAAAATTTTCTGTCCAATCATTAACTGACCACTAAGCTAAGTGAACCAAGACTTTAGTGGCCACACAAAACAAAAAACATAGGTTTCACAGAATTGGTTCAGAAAAGTCACTAAATAAACAAACAACAACTGTAATAAGTAGCAACAACAACAAACTCTGGGGAGAGAAAAGAATCTAATCTTCAGAGTTGTCACATTATAGTAATAAAAAATGTCTGACTTTCCACAAAAAAAATTATGAGGAATACAAAAACACCCCAAGAAAGGATGACCCATGCATATTCTTATTGGGAATTTTACTACACAGGGGAAAAGGCAGTCAACAGAAACTGTCCTTGAGAAAGCCCAGACCTTGGGATTTCTGGACAGAGACTTTGAATCAGCTATCTAAAATACATTCAAAGAGTTGAAGGAAACCACACCTAAAGAACTATAGGAAAGTATGAAAATAATTTCTCTCTAAATAGAAAATAGCAATAAAGAGAAAAACATTATTTAAAAAAAATAGAAATTCTTGATCTAAAAAGTGCAATAATTGAAATGAGAACTTTAGTAGAGGGGCTTAACACAGATTCATGCAGGCAGAATATTGTTCAGCCCTAAAAAGGAATGAAGTACTGTGCTAGAGACTGAAGTTTATGTCCGCCCCGGGAATTTATGTGTTGAAGCCCTCACCCCCAATGTGATGATATTTGGCAGTGGGGCCTTTGGGAAGGAATTAGGTTTAGATGATAGAGCCCCATGATGAGATTATTGCCTTTATAAGAGGAGGAAGTTTAGAGCCTTCTGCCACTTCACCACTCTAGGGCAGAGGTGGGGGAGAGGAAGGGAAACAACCTTGATCTAAGTCTTATAATTTATACAAAAATTAACTCAAATGGACCATGATTTAAGTGGAAAAGGTAAAACTATAAACATTTTAGGATGAGAAATAAGATAAAATCTTTGGGATGTAGGGCTAGTCAAAGAATTATTATTTATTTATTTGTTTATTTTTATAGCCATTCTGACAGATGTAAGGTGGTATCTCATTGTGGTTTTATTTTTATTTTTTTAATATGTATAATTTTATTACAAAATTCATTGTGCTTTTAATTTGCATTTCTCTGATGATTAGTAACGTTGAACATCTTTTCATATGACTATTGGCCATTGTATGTCCTCTTTAGAGACATGTCTTTCAGGTCTTTGCCCATTTTTTAATTGGATGTTTGTTTTTTTGGTGTTGAGTTTTGTAAGTTTTTATAAATTTTGTGTATTAACCCCTCATCAGATGTATTGGTGAATATGTTTTCCCATTTTGTGGGTTGTCTTTTTATTTTGTTGAAGGTTTCCTTTGTTGGGCAAAAACTTTTTAGTTTGATGTAGTTCCATTTGTTTATTTTTTCTATTGTTTCCCTTGTTTGAAGACATATGTGAGATAAAATATTGTTATGAACAATGTCTGAGATTTTACTTTCTATGTTTTCTTCTAGGGTTTTTATGGTTTTAGGTCTAATATTTGTCTTTAATCCATTTTGAATTTATTCTTGCGTGTGGCATAAAAAGGTGGTCTAGTTTCATTTTTCTGCAAGTTATTTGTCCTACTTTCCCAACAACATTTATTGAATAAACAATCTTTAGCCCATTGTATGTGCTTGCTTCCTTTGTCAAATACTAATTGGCTATAAAGGTGTGGGTTTATTTCTGGGCTCTCTATTCTGTTCCATTGATCTATGTGTCTGTTTTTATGCCAGTCCCATGCTGTTTTGATTACTATGGCCTTATAGTATAGTTTGATATTAGGTAGCATGATTCCTTCAACTTTGTTCTTCTTTCTCAGGATCACTGTTACTATATGGGGACTTTTGTGGTTCCACATAAATCTTTGAAATATTTTTTGTAGTCCTGTGAAATACATCATTGGTATCTTGATAAGAATTGTATTGAATCTATGGATTGCTCTGGGTAGTATGGACATTTTAACGATGTTAATTTTTCCTATCCATATACACAGTATGGACTTCCAATTATTTGTTTCTTCTTCAATTTCTTTCTTCAGTGTCTTACAGTTGTCTAAATACAGATCTTTTACCTCCTTGGTTAGATTTATTCTTAGGTATCTTATTCTTTTTGAAGCAATTGTGAATGAGATTGTTTTCTTAATTTCCCTTTGTTAGTTCTTTATTGCCGTATAAAAATGTAACTGATTTCTGAATATTAATTTTGTATCCTGCTACTTTGCTAAATTCACTTATATTAGTTCTAGTATTTTCTTGGTAGAATCTTTGGGATTCTCTATGTACAGTATCACATAATCTGCAAATAATAGTTTTACTTCTTCCTTTACAATATGGATGCCTTTTATACCTTCTTCTTGTCTGATTGCTGTGGCTAGGATTTCTAGTACTATACTGAATAAGAGAGGTGAAAGTAAACATCCCTGTCTTGTTCTTGATCTTCTGATGCTGGCAGTGTGTTTGTCATAAGTGGCATTTATTATATTTAGGTATATTCCCTCTATTCCCACTCTGCTGAGTTTTTATCATAAATGGGTGCTGGATTTTATCAAATGCTTTTTCTGTATGTATTGATATGATCATGTGATTATTATCCTTCACCTGGTTTATATTGTATATCACATTTGTTGATTTGTGGATATTGTCCCAACCTTGCATTCCTGAAATAAATCCCACTTGATCATAGTGTATGATCATTTTAATGTATCTCTGAATCCAGTTTACTAATATTGTTTTGAGGATTTCAGCATCTATGTTCATCAGAGATAGTGGCCTATAATTTTCTTTCTTTGTAGTGTCTTTGTGTGGTTTTGGAATGAAAATAATGTTGGCCTCACAAAATGAGCTTGGGAGTATTCCCTCTTCTTGAATTTTTAAAAAAGTTTGAGAAAGATAGGTATTAATTCTTCTTTGAATGTTTGGTAAAATTCACTTGTGAAGCCACCTGGTTCAGGACTTCTGTTTGTTAGTTTTTTGATTACTCCTTCAATTTTACTGGTTGTAATCTATCAATATTAGCAGTTGAAAAATAAACCACTTGTTACTCTTCAAGTAATTCTCAAATATTCCATTTTCTTGAATGAAATAGGTTCACGTTTATTTTCTTACAAATAAATTGGATTACTTTGGCTTTACATAAGTTATTTTAAAATGAAATAGTTGTAGAAACTTGAATCATAGCAATGAAAATATTCCTTGCTAAACTACTGCACTGCTAATCCTTTTACCAAATGTGGGCTTTTCTACTGATTTTTGTAGAAGTGGAAAATTACTTTATCAAGTATGTTCTCAATACTAAATAAATCATATCTGATTTTAGTTACAGTAGTTAATTTCAGTAAGGCAACAACAACCTCTAAATTAAGTGTCAGATCAAAAATATTTACCATGATATATAGGCAAAACATTTACAAAGATATTGATAATACAAAAATCACTACATACAATTCATAGAGAAATATATAATAAAGAAAACTTTCCTCACAGAGCACAATACTTCTCAAAGTGAATGCAATTGCTACATTAAATTAACACAATAACTATTCTTTTCAAATGTGCTATTTTTATTTGTAAATTAAAACAGCATCACATGCCCTAAAAATGTAATTGTATGTTGTAGAAACATTATTATATCCTATTTGCCATTATATATAAATTTAACATCTATATTAAACTTCCCAAATTCCATACAAATTTCAAATGGAAGGGAAATGTTTCTGACATGTTACAAAACTCATCATGTCTGAAAAATTATTTTGAGCTACAGACTGAAATAAAATTTAGTTCTAATAATGTGCTAAAAATATGTTTATATTACAAAGTGACATTAATTGTTTTTTGAGGTAAAAATAATTATTACATTATAAAACAGAAGGAGTTTCAGTAAATAAGCTTCAAAAAAGGGATTAGTTTTGTTTTGTTATAAGGCATTTTATGAGCTTTTACCCTTTTAACTTTATGACTCATAAGAATAAGAACAGAATTTGCCAGAATAGTACATAGATTTCCCATCTATTCACTCAGCTTTCCCCAGTGATGACATTTAATATAGTACATTGTCAAAACCAGGAAATTGACATTGGTACAGTGTTTTTAACTAAACTAGATATGCTATTTTTTTCACCAGTTTTTATATGCATTAATTTCTGTATGTAGAATTATGAAATTTCATCACATGTACACATGAGAATGGTCACCACAGAGATGGCATTTGAAGCTGTGGTGTTCAATAAGGTGGCCCAGAGAGAGATTAAGCTGAGAGAGAAGGTTTGGGATCAAAACACTGGTAAATACCCTATTTAAGGGGTAGGTCCAGGAAGAAAACACAAATAAAAACATGAAGAATTGATCAGAGAATTGGGAGGAAAATTAAGGGAGAGTGATGTGCTGGAACCCAAAGGACAGAGAGCTTCAAGGTGACAGGTATGACGGCTGAAGGGATGTGGGGTAAAGTCAGAACTACCTAAAGCGTCCATTGGACCTGGCTAACTGGTCATTAGTAACTGTTGCTAGAGCAGCAGTGGTGGAACTGTAGGAGTAAAGAATGAATCGGGAGGTAAGGAAGTGGACACAGTGAACTATGAAATATCTAATGAGGTAAGTGGAACAATTAATGCAAACAGAGTGAAAGATTATAAATGAGGTGTTAGTCTAAACACACATAAGAGGGGATGATGGGTAGGAAGAAGGGGAACATTCTAATTTTGACCTACTGAAGAGAAAAATATGTCTTGCTAGTGAGTCATATTCAATTTAGCAATTTGAATACATGTAACCTCAGCATTCCAGCTTAGATTGGGGGAACTAAAAGGATCTAGCCAAGAGAAGAGAATTCTGGGAAGAGAAAATAGCCTCTTTATTGTAAAGGTACAAAAACAAGAGACTGATTGGGTTTTCCAAGATTTAAAAGAACCAGTGGTAAGCAAAGGGCGGGGTGGCTGTAGAAAAGGTGGGAAAAGTGTACAGAAGTCAGATTTTGCAGGGCCTTGAAGACTTTAGTAAGGACTATGGATTTTTATTTTCTGTGCAATAGGAAGCTACTGCAAGGCTTTAAGCACTGAAAGGTTTACAGTATTCAAAGGGCAATCTGGTTGCACTATGGAAAATGTCCTGGATAGAGGAAGGATGGGTAAGAGATAATGGTGGCTTAACCTGGGTCAGTAACAGCATAAATGGAAAAAAATAGATATATACCGTTGGAGCCAGGCTTGGCCACTCCATGCACTGCACTGCTGGGTCCACTAATGACCATAAGAGCAGAGTTAGGCCTCTCTTATTCCTGCATTAATCCTCATAGAAACAAAAACTTTGTTTCTGGCTCCAAGTGATGGGCTGTGGGAAAGTGAATCTTTAGTCCTGATCTGTTGTCCTTTTCACAACCAAATGGAAGTTGCAAAGCTGGAGTCCCAGTGCTGACCACGGGAGGCTGTCCATTGGTCCCTTGCTGGCAGCTCACTATAAGCAGCTAGGCCAAACTTCCCTTTCCACACTCATCCATAGACCTGAGTTTGTTTTTGTCCCTATTACAAGTGACTGTTCCTTGAGAATCATGACCTTGTCAGGGTCACAGTTATATCACCACCAGGGCCTGTAATCACCAATAAATATCTGCTGAATGAACAAATTGGCCCTATGAAGAAGACTAGGAATCCCCATTCTATAAGAGGGAATCAAGGCTTACACCAGTTTTGGCCAAACTAACATCAGCAGTAAGTTGTACAGTCAGGATGCAGACTCAGGCCTCTGACCTGAGCTTTCATTAAAATTTGTTGATAGTCTTTTTATACAACACACCCCCTCCCCAAATAACATTTAACATGGAAGTTTCAGGGTCCATATAAAGTGAATGTTTTAATAGGGGGACACCCTCAGTATTTCCTCATTCATGAGATGCTTTAAGGGGTAAGTTTAATTATCATTTACTGCTTTCAAACTTTATTTCTGTTGGTTTTTGGTGCAGATAGTTATATACAGCACTCCTTGGATATTCATTTTAGTCTAATTTTATAAGAACAAAATATAATCTTGCCCTGGCCAGTGTAGCTCAGTTGGTTGAAGCATCATCTATAAACCAAAAGATTAGGGGTTTGATTCCTGTCAGGGCACATGCCCAGGTTGCTAGTTTGATCCCCGGTTGGGACGTGCATGAAAGGCAACTGATCAATGTCCCTCTCTCTCACACTGGTGTTTCTCTCCCTCTCTCTCTTCCTTCTCCTCTCTCTCTAAAGTCAATAAGCATGTCTTCAGGTGAGGATTAAAAAATACACATTATTTTAAACATTAATTTAGTCATTTTAGCAACTAAGACTGTACTTTTCAAATAATTTATGTGTTCACTGAAAATCTAAAAGAAAACAGATAACAGAAATTAAAAATAAAGAAACAATATTGTATAGTTTGGTTAAATAGGAAATTAAAAGACTAAGGTAGTTCCAGCACTTTAAAATTTTGAACATTCTCATGACCTAAATAACATAATTCAAAGTGACTTCCTTTGACATTGTAATTAAAATAATAGGAACAGCAGCACCTTCTTGCCTCACTTGTACAAAAAACTAAATAGAACGTAAATTCATCAGTTACAAGCACTAACTAAGATCATTTCCTAGAGTATATTTCATCATAATTCACAATTTTTAAAGCATTTGTGTACATGTTTAATGACTAGATTTGGGCTTTAAAATCTGCTACTCACTCTTTCATGATACTTTTGGTTCTTTTCTCGAAGCTTCTTTATTTGAGCCATGAATCGTTCCACTGCATTTTCCTTTATTTGACAGCTGATAATAAAAAAAGATAACATTAGTTAAATTACTTAAGACAAATTAGTGATACAGAATTTTAAAATCAAACTAAATTATTGGAGTTGTCATACAGTACTAAATATATTATAAAAACCCATTTAGGGATACAAATCTTTCTTTAAATATGTATTAGAGAGAGAAGTTCAGTTTTTTAAATCAATCACCGTTTATATTTCACAGCAGTAATCTTGATGCTTTCCAATTGTCTATTAATAATTCAGCATTAAAGAACCTAGAAAAGGGCACACAGAAAACGTGCTTTCTAGAATTCTAAAAATGTTCAGACAAAAATGACAAAACAAAGACTTTATAAGGGCATGCTTATCTCCTTGAAATAGTAAGGTAAACTAGGCATACCTATTGGTTCATTAGTATATCGTTTCTCCTATAAATAATAAAAGCTTCCTTCCTGACACCCATACATTTTTTTCAACACCCACAAATCTTATTGAGCTTCTGCTAGGTATGAGAGAGAGAGAGAAGTGCAGAAAGACCTTGGTATAGGCCATTTGATGGCTATTTGAAATGTTAAGTATATCTTTATATCTCTCTTACCTAGTAAATCTTATAAGTTTAAATCTGAGACCAAAATAAGGCTGCAGAAATAGCTCTATATAAACCCCATATTTCAATTAAAAAAAAACAACACAAAAATATAGCAGTTCTGTGGGGCAGTGAACAGGGGAGTAGGGGTTACTGAGTGAGGAACTCTGGTTGGCCGTCTTGCCCTGCTCCTTCTTACCCATCTCACCCCAGGCAAGTCAGTTCTCTGAGAGTCAATTTCCAAGCTGTCAATGGAGATCACAATACCCAGTCCTACATAATATTTTAGGATTAAAATAAGAAGTCTGAATGTTTTTAACATAAAGTAAGTACTCAGTAAATTTCAGTTGAATTTGAATCTTCCTCAGCCCTTCCTCCTAATGGTCATTTGTACTTGTGACATTTTATATTTAGTAGAGAGAAAATAAGGCCCCTTCTTTCCAAATCATGAGAAAAATGGGACATGAAAACAAAACAAGCAAATCCTTTAGTGGCAAAAAAGCTCTGTTTGGATACTATGAAACTTGGATTGTAGGCTTGGTTCTCCACTAAACTGCCTCTTAACCTGTTTAGGCCTTCGCTTGTTCTTCTATAAATAAGAGAATTGAAGGAGATGAGCTCCAACTTTCCTTTTCAGTTCCAAAATTCTACAGTTAAATTTGTCAGTGTTCCCTTCCATGCAGTGGTCCACACAGCACAGAGGTAATGCGCAGCCTCCACGTGCCCAGTATTGTTTGGGCTATACAGAGATAGTGACGAACAGTATCTCTGCCCTCAAAGAGCTTACA
This sequence comes from Trachops cirrhosus, assembly GCA_028533065.1. Taxonomy (NCBI): domain Eukaryota; kingdom Metazoa; phylum Chordata; class Mammalia; order Chiroptera; family Phyllostomidae; genus Trachops; species Trachops cirrhosus. Next base: position 50,763,831 of record CM052543.1, on the reverse strand, counting down.
TTTCACTAGACACTAAAGAAGTAAACACACAAACATGTTATTTACACATTGGGATACATGCTGTGGGGGAAATGTGAGAACAGTAGTAAATGGAAAAACTACTATAGTTAGGCTGGTCTCCACACAATAGTTACAAATAAAGATAGACGTAAGTATAAACCATCTTTTACTTTGTACCTAAAGCTTAGATATACACAAATTTTGAAAGAGTGCACTTTCTACCTCCTTTTTTAGAAAAATTATTGCTCAAGGATATGTTTATTGAGAGAGAGACAGAGAGAGAGAAACATCGATGTGGAAGAGAAATCCCTCGGGGGGGGATTTCTTTAAAGAATTTTATTTATTTTACTTTTAGAGAGAGGGGAAGGGAAGAAGAAAGAGAGGGAGAGAAACATCAATGTGTAAGAGATAAATCAATTGGTTGCCTCTCGCACGCCCCCAACTGGGGCCTGGCCCACAACCAGGTATGTGCCCTGAATGGGAATCAAACCAGCAACTTTTCACATCTCAGGCTGGTGCTCAGTTCACTGAACCATACCAGCCAGAGCAACTGAGGGGAATTCTGAGATACCCTAACCTTTAGTAAAGGTTTTGGTGGCTCTGTCGTCTCCTCCCTGCCCCCCAAGTTCTGGAGGTGATGTTAGTTGCAGGTCTAACTTAGCCTAGACTTTCCTTGGAATTAAATTCCATCTCCTCAGGCCTTATGGAGAGATGGATTTACTAAGAAGCAGATGAAGCTGAACTTCAGAACTCCACACTATTAGCTACTGCAGGAATTCAAGATTCACCATTCTCTATACTTTTTCCTTTTCATATCTCCCTCATCTCTGCAATGCCCAGTAACCCATATGTCACAGTTAATGACAAAGCAAGTGGCATAATAAACCAGTGAGGTAATGTGTCAACTTTCTCCCTCCATGCAATTTCACTGAGAATTCTGAGAAGGAAAATACCTTTGGATTCCAAAAAAATCTATACTTTTGTCTTTTTTAAAAAATCTATAACCATTTCCACATCTATTTCTATATCTATATCCACACTCCTTGCAGAAAACTTGGGGCGGGGGTACAAATACAAGGAGAAAATAAAAACCATCATTACTCAGAGATGATCAGCTTATAGGTTCACAGTCAGCCATCGCAGCTCTTCCCAAACAACAGTGGAATTTCATGACCTTATTTTCTTGGGATATATATTTTTAAAAGTTCAATTGTTCAGAAATCATTGATCAAGTACCATGTGCTCTCAGCTCTTTGTTAGGAGCTGCTGTTAGATGCTGCCAGGAGACCCTCAAAGAATCCTTCCTCAGACAATGAGGTGTGTCTCACTGATTTGTCATGTGACAAAAGTTCTGTCACCGGGGAACATGTGGAGTGAGTAAAGTGTCCCTAGCAGCAAGACCGTGGCTGTTTCAGCCCATGAGATTATTTATTCAGTTTTTTTTTGCAAAGGAAAGAGAACAAAAGCATGGGATGTTTAATTTATATCCTGTACTAGATCATGAGAAGTTTTAAATGTTTGCCTTTTTGTAAACCTGTTAAATAGGGGGAAGACTGGCCTCTGTTTGACCCGGAAGAGAGAGAAACAGTTGTAATTGGATGGTATCACTATAAACTGTGGGAACAAATTAGAGACCAGGTTGTATTTGCAGAGTCTGATGTTTTGTCCGTCTCTCCTAAGAGGGGATGAGGAAACTTTTCAGTTAGGCTGAGAAATGAGTGCAGGTAGTATCTGGTTATTACTTAAAGTCATCTCAAGTAGAAAATAAGAGGGAACTTTGTTAAAAGTCCCTTTCCATGGATCTTTCTCTCTTAGTGTTCTAACCTTTTCACTTACTACCTTCTAAAAAGAACTTATGAATAGTCTCTCAAGAAGGAGATGAATTTCCCTGAGTGGTAAAAATAATTGTCTTAGCACTGACTGGTGTGGCTCAGTGGACTGAGAGCTAGAGTATGTACCAAAGGGTCGCTGGTTCAATTCCCAGTCAGGACACATGCCTGGGTTTCAGGCCAGGTCCCCTATAGGGGGTGCATGAGAGACAACCACACGTTGATGTTTCTCTCCCTCTTTTTCTCCCTCCCTTCCCCTCTCTCTAAAAATAAATACATAAAATATTTTAAAAAAATAATTGTCTTAAACATAGACCTAGTCACCACTATCATGGATTCCCCACTTTCCATCTTGTCCCCTCCAATAAATGACTTGCCATTCCTGAATTGCAAGTGTTCCACAGGGCTCGGCTTACCTGGCCCCAGCCGAAGCCATCCGAGTCTGGGCTTGTCCTCTCACCCTCCCTCTTCCTTCTCTCATTTCCTGGACTGTAGCAAGCATTTCCTTGCCCCAGTGTCTTTTCCATAAGCCTTTCTCTCTACTACTATATGTTTTCATAACACCTGCTCCTCTTCCAGAGATCAGCTGAAGGACTGCTTCCTAAAATAAGCTTTTCCTGACCCTGCTATGGCACCCTGCACTTTTTTTTAGAGAGAGAAGAAAGGGCAGGAAGAGAGTGAGAGACAGGGAGAGAGAAAAAGAGAGAGAAACATCAGTTTATTTTCCACTTATTTATGCATTCACTGATTGCTTCTTCCTGTATGCACCGGGGATCCAGCCTGCAGCTTTGGTGTATTGGGATGATGCTTTAACCAACTGAGCTACTCAGCCAAGGCCCTATACTTTTCTTTCATAGCACCTCAATTGTAGCTATATAATTTTTTTTTAAAGCTTGAATTAGTTGCCTAATGTCTGTCTCCCATGCTTACTCAGGACAGGGACCATGTGGTCCTGTTCACTTCTGCCCGCCAGTACCCAGCAATTGCCTTGTTCTTGGTAAACATTCAAGTATTAGTTCAATAATGCGTGCATGGAGTGCATTCTTATTTGGAAAAAGACTGACATAGATGTGTAATCATTCATTTCCTAAGAATTACATATGAAAACACTGACCCTATGCCAAAAGTTCAGGTTCAAAAGCTCTCAAGGGGCTCACTTTTCATTGGTTGGATAAAACATCAGCATAGAATAGGTATTACCTCTAGTTTTGTCTCCAGTTCCTTGCAGTGGAACATTAAGAAATATCATTCTTATTAAAAATAATTCTAAATCATTTGTATTTGATCTGTAGATATTTGGAGATAATGCAAATTGGAATGTCTGGAAATAAAAAGTTAAATAAAGAGGAAAACTTTCCTTGTTTACTCTTCTGTGAATGTACACTAACTATTCTATGTTGCATTTTAAAGTGTGGCCAGCAAGGTGTTGTGTGTGTGTGTGTGTGTGTGTGTGTGTGTGTGTATATGGTGACCAGCCATACACAATGGTGTATGATGGTGTATGGTGGATGGTGACCAGCAACACAATGGGGGGGGAGGGGGCTGAAACCACAGTAATGAATGCTGTTTCATAGCTACTCCTTGGACTATGTTACAATTAAAGTTTCAAAAACTTTTAAAAATATGCACTTAGCACAGGAGCGCCATTATGCCTTCAGTCTACCTCCAATCCAGCCCCTCTGACAGATTTGAAATTATCTTATTTTATTCCTAATTGAAGTTATTGGAGTGACATTGATTTTCAAAGCCATACAGGTTTCAGGTGCACCGCCCTGGACAGCTTTTGAGCACGTCATTTGTGTTTGGAGTGGGATGAGTGTTTACAACGGTCACCATTTACACGTGGAAACCTTTGGATTTAAGAGATTGTTAACAATCTAAGCTTACTGATAGTCTAGAAATGCTTCACTGGTAGGCAATTTCACTTCTTTTGGCAGCCCATCTTGAATATCCTTTTTATTTGCTTTCGCTGTATTTTCCATTGCGTTGCTTAGCTAGTAAGAAACCTATTTTGGAAAAAAAGATATAAGAAAAGCAAATAAACTCTTGGTTTTGCCCCTCTACTTGTATTTACTCAAGATAAGATACTGCTGAAACTTAATTTAAAACCGGCTTTTCAGCCCAGACTGTCTCCCACCTAACACCCACCACAAGTCAGGGACGTCGTAAATCACTGGGTTCTTGAGTCCGGGGAAATTCCACCTTTAGCCCAGGTGCAGCATCACCCCGCCCAAAACCGTGTGCGATCCGTCCCCTTACGTTATCCATCTACAGCGGTCACCCCTATCAAGCTTTTTCAAGAGCAAGGACTAAACTTTTTCAATCACTTTATTGCTCCACAGTGTTTGGTAGCATGCACTGCATATAGCAGCTGCTCAGTAAATGTTAATTTGGAAAAATTAAGAAAATGCAAAAGCACAATTTTCTATGAGCACCAAGAAACTTGGATCCAAAGGAATTAGGCTTGGTCATAGTTGTTATAAAGAGCTAATAAAAGCACACATTAAAGTGTTTTTAAATGGTTAAGAGGTTTATAAATACAATGTAATAATAATAATGCATTATTATTATTAACAGTAACTGTTTACCTAATAACAAATTTACAAAAATAATATTTTTAAAAGGGTAAATCAGTCCCACTGTTCAGATATTTTTATAGTAAACAGGAATACTTCAGAGATTTGATATGGGTACTAAAGTACGTCTTTTCAGATCGTCTTTTTTTAACCAGATTTTTAAAATCTTTCAATTTCCATCAACCTCTAAAAAATAACTGCCTAACTCTCTGTCATTGTAATAGTAGCTGGGTATGGGAGAAGGAACATAAGCTTTGTGATTTTTTAAAATGGCTGGAAGCTCCATGAAACTGACAGTGATGTGATTCTGGTGCATCACTCTGCTTCCTGCCCTAGCGCAACAGATGCGCAACAAATGCTCGTCGAAGGAAGAAATAAATAAGACAGATGAATAATACGGGCAGACGTGTTTAATCCTGGATCCACTGCCTAGTATCTATGTAACCTTGAGTAGGTCACTTAATTTTTTTGAGCTTCAGTTTCACCATCTGTAAAGTGAGAACCCAAATCTTATTCTGAAAGCTGTCATAGGGTTAAGTAAGCTAATATTTATAAGGCACCCAACATAGTGTCTGACATATAAAGAGAGTTTAATAAATAAATATTATGCCCCCCATGGTTATAGTTCCAGCCTGTGCTTCTTCAAAGGGAAAGCAGAGCTGCCCGCCTGCGGCCAAGTATGACGGTATGTGGAAAGGCTGCTCGGTGCAATTTGCTACTGTCAATATTCATCATCGATCTGGACCACTGGATTGGCGGTCTACGTGATTATTCACATCTGCAATGGAAAAACTCTGAAATGAAAACACACTTTTTGTTTTCCTGTAGACAAGCTGCTCACACACCCAGGCCTCCAGCAAGGTTCAGTCTTTGTGTCTGAGATTTTCTAGCTAAGTGTGTTCATCTCTGCACTCTAACTGATTCGAGTTTTTGTGAATGCAAATGTACTACAATACTTTCCAACTGAAAATCACACAGGTGACACAACAAAAAGATTTAACACATTAAGACAAGGCAATATATTAATTGCTATCTTCTCAGATATGAAAGTATTGAAAAGAATTCCATAAGCTATGAACCAAAATGTGTCATTGGAACACCATCGCAGTTCACAGAAATTTGTCAGTGAAGAGAAAAATTGCTTTCTTTTGTTTTAGATGCACAGTTGAACTTTGATCTTATTTTCTATATTTTAGAATTAGAATTTTTAACTTGACAGTTGCACAAAAAGGTAGCATGCTGACAAGTGTGCCAATTTATAATAACTTACTATTTAACAATGATTTCTACCATAGAATATTTCATTTAAAAGTTAAAATGAACATCAACATTAATCTCTAATTTTCTTCTTGAGTCATATGGAACAGATCGAAGCGGTATGGTTCCCACCTGCAGCACCCATCTGGTGCTGGCAGGAAAAATGACCTCATCTGCAAAATTACCTCAGTTACCTGGCTCTAATGTTTTCAACTATGTGACTAATGTATAATTAGTTACCTAACTGCAGCTGATGGCAAAGGATTTTAATAAAATATGAGTGAAAATGTGGATCCATTAAGCACAAATGACTTATGCATAAAGTAAATTAAGATTCATTTTTCACACACTTTCCAGAAAATTAGTAAGCCATTTGGATTGCCTGCTTAATAGTTGCATCATTGCAAAGAACTAATGACATCACCTCAACATGCATTTTTGCATTTGATAATGTTCTACAAACAATGAGGATTTTTATAAATATTTACAAGGTTTTACAGTTCCTGACCACTCAGATGATTTCTATATCAGTAAAGGCTGAGAATTCTATAAAACCTTCACAAAGTAATGTAATTATTTTCCAGGAAGGCTTCACTTAGACTATTTCCTGACAATGGACACCTAATCTGTTTGTCAGTAACCACAGACACTTACTCAGTGCTTGCTCTGTGCCTGGCACTTTACCTGGCCTTTGGTTATAGAATACAGAAGAGGCAAGAACTTTACTCAGACTGACAGGGAAAAAGAAGCATACCCCAGCAGAACTTTTAAAAAATAGTCAACAGCTTTAACAGACTTCAGCCAAATTGTGCATGATATGGAGGTCTTTAGTTGCTGTGTGACCCTTCGGGCCATCTGTGTTTCCTCTGCCTGGGCATTCCGTAACATGCCGTGGAGTGCAGGCTGGTGAGGAGGCTGGGCTGAGAGACTCAGTCTCCAGGCCTTCCACAGTCTACTTCATAATCAGTTTCTGTCAGACATTTTTTAAAAAAATTTCCCAAATGCTTCGCAGTGAAAAGAAGTCTGTTTTGTAAAAGTGGACATATGATAATAATTCCTTCAATGTAGATATTCCATAATGCTTTACTTGACTCTGCAAAATGACCCCAGAAAGAAAGAGTATATCCTCTCCTGTGAAGTCTCAGGATCCTGGCTCAGTATCTAGGAAGTTCCTAAAGACTGTTTTTCATGACTTTCTGGAGCCATGAATATCCAGAAGGCTCCTTAATGACCGTGTCATAATTTTGCCGAGGCTGGGAGATGGGAGGGCTGCCTTTTCCAGACATTTGGAATAGATCCTGATGTCTATTAGCTAATGTTTCATATAAATGCAGATTAAAATGAAAGATGTTTACTTAGTAGCATTAGTAATGACAACAGTTCTGGGTAAGATTACAATAGCAGTTGAGAGCATGATGTAGTTAAAAGATCTCTACATGGTGTTGGAAGTCTTGAAGTCTAATCCTGGCATTGCCATTAACTAGCTACAAACTTGTGTAATCTAATATTACTGCTTCCTCTACCACCACCACCACCACCACCACCACCACTGCTCCTACTAATGTGGTACTTCCAAAGGCCTTTGTTAAAGAATAATCTCACTTTAAAGACATGTGTCTCATACAGTGTTAATTGTACTACATATTTGAAAATATTCATGGCACTCATCTTCAAGAAAATATAGCTCTTTCAACATTGAATAGCAACTCACTATTTCAACAAACCCTTATCTTTGCAAATTCAAAATAGATATTGGCACATTGGCCCAAACTAGCTGCCCAATAATATGTCTGATTTGAAGGAGTGACTTGTAAATAATGCATACTTGCTTTTTTATAAACCTCTCCCAGGGACATTTTCTTCATTGCATTTTAGAGAGAGGGGGGGGCGGGAAAGGGAGAGAGAAATATCTATGTGCCTGGACCAGGGATCAAACTCACAACTCAGGTATGTTCCCCAGCAGGGAATGAAACCCGCCACATCGCAGTTACAGAATGACACTCCGGCCAACCGAGCCACACCGGCCGGAGCTACCAATAGTCCTGCTTATGTGCTTGTGATGTTGTCTGTACTCTAAATTCGGAAATCAAAGCAAAATCACTTTTAAACTCAAATTCTCACTTCTGCTAGGACACATTTTAAATATAACTTTTAAATGTTTTACAAATGCTCTCCAGCATATGTTTAAAAAAAAAAAAACCCGAATGCTTTTAATTTAGAGCCGTTTAGTAGTGATAACATTACGAAAAGTTAGCTTAAAAAACTTCAGACCTCCTTTGTACAGATTATGTACCTGTAGCCCAAAACGAAACAGCTTTAAAATGTAAAATACAGCTAGTTTAACAATATGTTAAACAACCATATAGTCAAACCAAGGCATTTAAAATTATCTGGCCGAGAGCCATTTTCAGCTTGCACTCACGTGATTGCGATGTGCATTACGGTAGCACGTATTGCCTTCACCAACACAAGTCCTTTGGTCAGCAGCACATTTTTGAACTGCAGTTCCCAAATTATACTGGATTCTTAGTTTAAAAGTTGATCTGCCTTTTGATCCCAAATAGCTAAAAATAGTTTGAAATTCGGTATGTTATACTAACTTTTCTAGCAACCAGAACTACTTCCCTGCCTGCTCTCCTTCAGTTTTATAAATGTCAAGAAAGACAAGAAACATAACGGTGAAGAGATTATTGTGAGGACAATGGAAATACAAGCAGTACTCTTGTAACTGACGGAGAGGGAGAACAAAAAGGCCTCTATCTTCAAACGGCAGTGCTGAACTGTGTAAAAAGGATCTACTAAATTTGGGTCTTGGGGTGGCAGACAGGAAATCCGGGAGCAATTAGCACACACACCAAGTATCCAGTCATTATTGACCTCTGCCTTCACAGAATTTTTTTTCCCCTCTTAGATGGGGTATCTTTTCCCACCTCTGAACCATTTCAACTCTCTTTGTCCAGCAGAGAATCATGGGAAAACATGTAAGTTTGTATACAAATCTAACAAATTAATAGTAATAATAAAAGAAAGGAAAATCTATGGATCGGGAGTGAGGATGAAAGGGCGTCAAGAACACACCTACAGTGGGAGGGGCTCTGCTCGTACTGAGAAGGACGTAAAGACCGGTGAGGTCCTCACTCAGCAGGCACTCCGCAGCCTGGCAGTTCCCGGAGAGAGCGCTCAGAAAAGCGAGGCGTCGGGCTGCTCTGGCGGGTCCACCCGTGAACAAGTCTCTAAGCCTCTCTGACCCTCCTTCTCTCTTCCATCTTTCCTAGTCCACCCAGAGATCTTGGTGAAGCTCAAACGCTTTGGGAAAACTGTGAAGTGCTAAAGACCCATACAAATAGAAGGCATTGTTGCTTTACTGAGCATCTGCCGTGTGCTGGAGACTGCAAGGCACCGTGAAAGTTACAAACCTGATTCAAATTCAAATCCCTCCCTCTGGGAGAGGACGGTCTACAATGGCACTCAGGCAACGTACTGCAAGGCAGAAAGACAGGTGGGTTAATATTCGGGCCAGATGGAAAGATCTCCCTCGCCCTCTGTTTCCCGAGTGTCGAGGTGGGGTGTGGCCGTCAGGACCCTGTCCAGGGCCCCCAAGGACTCAGGAACAGCTTCCACTGGAGGACAACTGGAGGGCCCGGCACCAGGCCCGCTTCAGCGCCCAGAGAGCTAGGGCCGGTCAGGACCGGTGGGCACGGGGCCCAGACACCCGTTAACAGTCAGCCTAGAAGGAGATGGGGACCCAGTGAGTTTCCCCACCTCCCTTCACGGCTTCCAAGTGCGGGTACCCCACAGTGGACCAGTGGGCAGCACTCTCTTGGGACCAGCGGACTAGGCCCACCCACTCGCGCAGCCAACGCCCGCACCGCGCCCTCCGTTTCCTCGGCGACAGGCGGGGTGTGGTCTCCAGGTCCCATAACGTAGCACAGTCGCGAGCTGTGGGCCGGGCGCGCCACCTGGTGGTCACATCGGGGAGAGTCCGGGCCAAGGGTCCGTGGGGCTGCCTTCGCTGCAGTGGTGCACCTTCCCGAAACCTCGGGGGGCCGGGGGGGCGCGGCGGGGGTGGGGGGGGGTGTTTCACCGCTGCAGAGTATCCCGCTGATTCCGCAAAACTCTCGCGCCCCTCTGTGCTTCCCTCTAGTGGAAAAATGGGAAGTGGTGAGCTGTGTAGAGATGTGACCTCTGGCCCCTGTGCTGTGCCTGTGAGCCAGTGGCTTTCGTCTGTTCGGTTTGTAAAACAGACGAAACTGTTTTTGGGACTTACTGGTGGTTGGATGGGGAAAGGGGTGCGCATGCCCGCCTCTGCCCCAGTCGGCCCCTTCCACCACTGCAGCTCTTACATCTGCTTTTGTTTTGCATTAAGAGTTCTTTTGGGTTTAGCTCCAAATAGAATTGCCTATCCCCTGGACTAAGTGCTTACATGGTAACTTCCAGCTCTAAAAGTCCTTGACTCTATATTCCTTCTTGCTTTACTTTTTTTGCTCCTAAGCTTCAAGAAAACCAATATTGATACTATCTTTCCCTGTTTCCAGGGAAGCTTTTGCAGCTTAAAGTTCCCCCTTTCTTCGCCCGCATTCTTTTTCATTCTCTGTTTCAAGACAGTTTCTTTTTTAAAAATTGTATTTTAATTGTTCAAGTACAGTTTTCTGTCTTTTACTCCCATCCCAGCCCACCAACCCATCCCCCCCCACCTCCCTCCCATTTCCACCCCACCCCCACAGCTTTTGTCCATGTGTCCTTTATATTTGTTCCTATAAACCCTTCCCTTTTTCCCCTGAAATTCCCCAGAAATTCCCTCTCCTCTCCCCTCTGGTCACTGTCAGTCTGTTCTCTATTCAAGACAATTTCTTACATCCTGGGAGTACGCACTTCACTAGTTACACCGCAGTTCTTTTTCTATCCTTTTGTCCTGGGAAGACAAAATTGGATGTTCCATTGGGCTTCCACTCTCTTCATAAGTCACCTGTTTGGTAGTCTTGAATTTGATTTTTAAAAATGGGTTATCACATGTTTTATGATTAATGCTGTGCTATATTAGTAACATAGTAAGAACTTCTTAAAGGAAGGGAACTGAAGCAGTGAATGAAAATGTGAATTAGCTTTTAGTTAAGGGAGTTTATGTCATCAGTAAAAAGCCATCCAAAATTAACCAGTTTGATATAATTAGTGTGTTCCATCTCTTTATTCTATCGGTGTTACATATTTAAGTGCCAATAATTTGCTATGCTCTGTGTATTTGAGAAAGGTTTTTTATTTATCTTCCCTAGAATAACAACAGGTGGCAAAATTATTCAATAGAGTACAAATGCAGGAGGAAAAAAAGCTACCACCCCAAATTTTTAGAGCATGGAGATATTTTTTGATTGTTTATTAAACGGAAAAACTATTTTGTGATTCTTCAGCGCTTTGAATTCATTCCCAAGTATTTCCTATAAATCATGGGCCTGCTTCTTTTACAAGAGCTTGGGCCTATAGTCAAAAATGTACTTGTACCCTATCATTTATCTCCTGTGCAGTTTTTCTTATGGTGTTTGCCAGTTGGTGGTCAAACTGTGAAGCCAGACTAAAAAACATTTGCCAAGTTTCCTCATTTGACCTCGATTTTCTGTTAGCCCTTATGTTGGATGAGGAAAAGGAGATAGGAGACTTTCTGTACTAGAAAAAGTCACATTTGTTGTCTGGTTTGAGCAGAAACACAAGGAGCCTGTTTGGTATGCACAGTTGCTAAATATTTTATACTTTAAAAATGTTTTTATTTGTTTTCATTGAGGATCACTACCTCTGCAAACAGACCCTAAGGTAATTGTCTAAATGTGTTCATAGTAAATCTCATAATAATTTTAGAGACCTGAGCTAGTGATTAACCTATCAACTTTGCCAATCAGTTCAAACTTCTAGTAAACAAAAATTTTTACTGACAACAAAGTTACTTTTGAGAAATAGAAAAGCCCTGCTATAACTTCTTATCCAAAAACTTTTTCCTGCAAATTTGAAACAATTAAATCGGTGTTTTGCAAACAGGAAATCATGAAGTAAAATATTCTCTGGAGAGGAAAAGTTTATGCTCCCTTTAAGCAGGCAGGATAACAAACTCATGTAGGGGATTGTTTGACCCAACATCCATTGGCATGTCACAATAGTGTAAAACAGGATTGTTTCCCACTTTATTTTTATGTCACAGTATTTTCCTTCAGACCAGAGGCAGAGCCCTGCCATCCATCCTCTTCTCTTCAGCTCTTCAAACCAAGTTTAAACGTGGATGGCCAGAACGCTGGCAAAAGGAGACCATGTCTCTTTTCCCGACCTATCCCCTCTGCCTAACTAATTTTGGAAATTACTTTTATGGGCTCTCTGTTCTCTCTGAAGGAGAAGAGCCCAGAATGGAAAGCGAGAGCCAGAGTCACATCTCAGGAGCTGAGCCGGGTGTTGAGGACCATGCCCGAGGGTTTTGGGTGTGATCTCATGAGAGCAGTCTAGCTACAGTGAGTTGCTGCCTGCTTCCGGCAGTTTTAAAATATGACCACATAGGATATATGTACAAATCAGGAGAGTGTGACCCCCAAATCCAGAAATAGACAAATACAGGTACATAGATATTTATACTCAGTTGCTTCAGACAAAAGTGCCAAGGTAATTAAATGAAGCAAGGATAGTATTTCAACAAATGTTACTGTATCTATTGCATATCTGCTGTCTGTCTAGTAAAAAGAAGAGTCTTGACTGACCATACACTATACAAAAAATTAACTCAAAATAAATCATAGATCCAAACATAGAAACTAAAGAGGCCAAGTGTAGGCTCTGTGGTCAGCTGTTCTACCTGAGCCTAAAGTGCCACATGTGTCAGTGAAGCCGTCGTGGACCCTCCCAGCTAGGCTGTCCAGCAGCTGAATGTTGCTGAGTTAATCTCGCAGTCAGTGCCACAAGAGATGGCCAATGACCCACCTACAGAATCTGAACTATGGTGGTGGTTTTAAGCCACTCAGTTTTGATAGTGTATCAGTTACCTATTACTATATAACAAATTACCCAAAGTTTAGTGATTCAAGACAACAGTAATCACTTATTACCTCACAGTTTCTATGGACCAGGAATTCGGGAGCAAGTTGATTGGGCAGTTCTAACTTGGGTATCTCAGGAGGTTAGATGTTAGACTCTATCTATGCCTGAAGGCACTTTCAGTCTAGACGGAAGGAGGGACAGACAAGTTAATAGGCAATTGCAACACAGTTGGATAACCCCTGGAATAGGGGTAAATGCAGAGTCCTCAGGGAAAACCTAACCCAGTCTTGAGGGTCAGGGAAAAATTCTTAGAGGAAGTGAGATCTCATTTGAGACTTGACAATGAGCAGAAATTAGACAGTTTGGAGGGCTGGGTATGAGAGGGGCTGGGACAGAGGGATGAGCATGTACAAAGACCTAGAGGTAAAAACAAAAAAGGTAAGTTTCTTATGTCACTGAAAGAAATTTAGTAGGGTCTCGGGGAGAGGAGGGGGCTGGAGAAGCAAGCAGGGACAGATCCTGATGGGCCCTCTAAACCACCCTCTTTGATGATGACAAAAAATCTGTCTGGGTGGAGTGTGGACAAGGGCAGGAGGGGTCAAGAAGGGGACAATTTCAGGATGAACTCCACTGACCACAGTTGCAATCTTTCTTCTGCCTCAGGGCTTTTCACTTCAGTCTCGTTTCTGGTCCAAGAAACTTGTCTCACACACTCTGCCTTTTGCAAGATTGCAATGATTGGCGAAAAGAATGACCTCATCTCCCTGGCTAAAGTTATCAGCTTGCCCCATCTCTGGAGCCTTCTATGATTCAGATAAGATGCTCACTCCCACACCAGGAAGTAGTTAGTCTATGAAACTCTGCTTCCAACAAACATATTAAAAGACTTAGAACATATGGAGAAACATTACCTCACATCTGGAGAATGAGGCAATATAAACTCTAACTTCCATCTTTTAAGAACTGTATTTGTGTAGTTGTTTTCTAGTTGCCCCCCCTTTTTTTTACTATGGTAAGAACACTACATGAGATCTACCGTCTTAACAACATTTTAAGCGCACGTTATGATATAGCTAACTATAGGCACCATATTTAACAACAGATCTCTAAAATTTATGCACATAGTGTAATGGAAACTTTCTATCTGTTGAACAGCAACTTCCCATTTCCCCTGCCCTGAGCCCCTGGCCACCACCGTGTACTCTGCTTCACTGTGTTTGGCTGGTTTAGATTCTTTGTGTAAGAGGAATCAGGCAGTACTGGCCCTTCTGTGGCTGGCTTTACTTCCCTTAGCATGATGTCCTCCAGGTTTATCCATGTTGTCGCAAGTGGCAGGATTTCCTCTTTATTTTTTTAAGGCTAAACAATATTCCAGGTGATGAATATACCATGTTTTCTTTCTTTGTTCATCCCTCAATGGACAGTGAGGTTGTTTCTGTATTTTGGTTACTCTGAATAATGCCGCAGTGAACATGGGAGGGTAGATGTCTCTGATTTCAGTTCTTTTGAATAATGGGATTACTGGATCATTTGGTAGTTCTATTTTTAATTTTTTGAAAAACCTCCCTACTGTTTTCCAAAATTGCTATACACAATGCAATAGCTTTCCTGTTAGTCAGAAACAGTGGTTTAGAACAGACTGGGAAAATGTGCCATATAAAAATACCACAAACGAAATAAAGAGTTTAACTATGATACTAATAGTATATATTCAAAACTTAAATAATAATTTGTAAAAAGTTCTCAAAACTTATGACTTAACAGACTGGGTTGGAAAAGAAATACTACGTTCCTGAACAGAAAATATATGACATTGAATAATGCCAATGCCAATTCTTTGCAAATGCATGCATAATGTGGATCTGCAAACTGGTATTTGTTTGCAGAAAGGAACATAATTGGGACATTCTCAGGAATATATATCAATATCAGCAAATCCAAGGTAGTGTGCTATGTTTTTAAATAGAAAGAAATAATGGAGTTTTGGGTTGTTCCCTGTACTTCATATGGTGTTGAGAAAATATGAAGTATTTTACCTTTTATGCAATGCACTAGCTAAGAAAACTGTTGCGAAAGACCATATTATGTGATTCCACTTAAACGATATGTCCAGAAAAAGCAAATGTACAGTGACAGAAATTGAGAGACTTCAGTGAGGGCTCCACACACCAGGGTCACCAGCAAGGGGATTTGGAGAGAGAGCTGTCCAGATGAGAGAGGAGCAGCTGAACGGGGCGGGGCTCGTCTTTGGACCTGAAATCAGAAGATCCTTCTAGTGCATGCACCCGACTTTGGGAATTGCTCATTGTGGACTCTGGTGAGACTGAGAGACATAGGTTACTGAACCACACTTTGTTGATGCTTACTTTCTGTAAGAACATAAAATTTGGAAAAAGGTAGTCCAGCCTTTTTCTGAAGCTGTTTACCAGTGGTGAGACCTTGGATAAGTTACTTCACCTTTCTGCACCTCAATTTCCTTATCTGTAATGGGAGATAATATTGCATACTTCTCAGGGGCGACCTAAAGATGAAGTAAACCCCTGGTAAAATTCCTGGCACATAGTAGGTTTTCAATGAATATTAGTTCTTCCCGTACTCCTTCTAAAATATTATTACAGAGACAGAATGCCAGAAAGTAGGAAACTGTGGAGCTCTTCTGGGCCCCATTTCTTCTGGACCACATCAGTGCTCTGTGATCAAGTTTTACCAAGTAATGGGCTAGCTGAATTTGAAGACTTGACTAGTAAAAATAAATACGGTAAAAGATGACTTGGGAAAAAAATTAAGAAGGCCTATAATGAGATCATTAGGGTGGGGCTTTGATGCAATAGGATGCCTTTGCAAGAAGAGACACCATCAAGGTCGGATAGGTTCTCTCTCTCTCTCTCTCTGAGGGAGCACACAAGGAAGAGGTCATGTGAGCACACAGTGACATGGCAGCTGCCCACAAACCAGGAAGGGAGACTTCACCAGAAACCAGCAATGCTGGCTCCCTGATCTCAGCTGTCCAGCCCCCAGAGCTGTGAGAGAATAAATGTCTGTTGTTTAAGCCACCCAGTCTAGGGCACTTTATTATAGCAGCCCAGGCTATGTTAGCGTACAGCCCCCTCAAAGTGGTCCCAGCCCGAGGGTGAGGAAGCTGGCTGTTTAGTTCTGCATTCTCATTTGGTTGAGGACTACTCCTTGGGGCACTGATTTCCTGGCAGTCATGGCCTGCACCATGCAGGGGCTGAGCATGCTCCTGCCCTCTGTGGGCCAGAGAAGTCCTCACTCTGCTGGAGAGTCTCCTGCAGGAAGAAGCTGATGGCTTCCCTGCTGAGTGCTGAAGGGATGTGGGCAGGGCAGTCTTGTCCACCACAGCTGCCAGGATGCACTTTACCTCCCATTTATACTCTCTTTACCCTTGTAATGACTCATCAGTCTAAATTCAGAATTGATTCCAAAGAACTGACACGTAGCCTTATGCAAATTCATGAGAACTTTAGCAGGAGAAACTTCCTACATGGGCAAGGCAGCTGCTGCTTCTAGTGGTGGCCAGCTGGGAAGAATCCACACCCTCCCAAGACAGGGTCCCTTTTTATATGGGGTTAATAGTAAAACCCTATGGTGGGTAGTCAGCTAGACCACCAGAAAGAGCAGTGCATTCCTAAGTTAGCAGATAACATTGGGCAGTTATCATACTCTATACACGCATTAACCACCTTCCTGGAGGCATGACATTTGTCTTTGGGTAGCATTCCTGATTTTCTGGGTAGTCAGCCAAGCCTGAGACTGTGGAGAGTTGAGTCCAACGTTTCCCAGATGCCTTTGCTGCCGGAGCCATATTGCATGTCAGAGTTCCTCTCCACATGTAACAGATGCTTGATACATACATATCTAGTGAATGTTTGGATAAATGAGTAAACGGTGGTCCCTTTCAGAAAGCAACCCAGGCATGTTATGCTGTGTGTTTGACAAGTAAATTACACATGCAGCATAAAACCTCTAAGTTTTTTTGTGACATCTGAATCACCACACACATAAATCACTGATATTTCTCAACTAACCAATCAAGGGCCTTACTAGGCTTTCTACATAAAGCTTAAGAGGTAAATTTTTATCCCTTTGCAACAAATGCAGTCTTAGCACCTTTTTTCCTACAGCCAGGCCACTCCGCACGTTGTGCTGGGTCGGGGAAGATGAGACACATGCAGCCCACCCTGCACAACCGCCGCCAGGCTCAGGCGTGTGACTCTCTCCTGGTGGCTCCCAGCTGCCCATCGGCATGAACACACACCGGTGGAGCACCCGGGGGTGGGGGTGGTGTTATGGAGCTCCAACTTGACTCTGAGGGCACTGGAAGTGGTGGAAGTTTTCCCAGCATGCAAAAAGCAAGACTTCAGAAGGCGTAATGGAACAGTGATTTTTAGGTGGGAAGGGAATGGGGAGAGACTGGAAGCTGCGAGACCTGAGGGGAGGGAAGAGGCCTGAGCCAGCGTGGGCTAACAGAGACTTGGGGGCTGTCAGCCACTGTCCACAGTGAGTCACTAGATCTGCTCCCAGAAAGACGGTACTTCCAAATACCGCCAGGTATATGCCCCCCAGGCAAGAGACAGGAGGCTTCTTCACTAAAGAGAAAAACTCTCCACATACTGACATTGGAAGGATGCAGCGTAAGAAAGTGGCGAAGAAAACTCCAGTATGACCGTGGTGTAGTTGACCTAGAAAGGAATCGGCCCGACGGAGCAGGAGAACTGAGAGTTACTGGTAAGACCGAGATTGCCAGAAAAAGAGCGGAGCAGAAAGATTACCAGATATACTTTTGTATTTGGAAAATAATAATAATAATAATAATAATAATAATAGGTGTTTGACAAGTCCAATCAAACATTTGAATAGGTTCATGGGAAACTGTGCAACTGTAAATAACAAGGCACCTGTTGACTCCTGGAAAAATAAAAAGTTCAAGAAAAGAAACATAATCGTTGGAACTACCTGCTTCAACAGTGCATAATATCTGCATGCTTTTTCTTTATATGAATAGAAACTAATGACTTAACCAAAAATTGGGCAGAGAAGGAAGTGGACAGGTGAGGTCATAGATTGTAAGAGAACTAAAATCTCATCCACTATAACAAGAAATCAGTTTATGTTAAAATTAGTATTTTGAATTGAGAAAGAAAGGTCTAAAAAAGTGTTAGAATTTCCAAATAAAATCCATTAAAAATAACATTAGACTCCTATCTTAATATAAAATCCATATTTAAATGAATCAATAAGCATTAAAAATGAGGGTTTTAAAAATAAACTTGCCATGGAAAAGGCCTCCCTAAGCTAGACACAAACTGCAAAAGCCAAAAAGGTAAATTATGGACAGATTTTTACAAAATTATATTTATTGGAGTGATATTGGTTAATAAAATGACATAGGTTCCAAGTGTGCAATTGTATAATACATCATTTGGATGTTGCATTGTACGTTTGCCACCCAGAGTCGGTGGTCAGGTTTGGGCTTGAAAGAGCAAGAAATTCAGGAGTGACAGGAACTACCATAAACCAAGTTAAAGCAAAGCAACTAACCTGAAAGAAAATATTCACAACATATTTAAGATAAAAGGATTAATACTCTATCTACATATGTAATTTTTAGTAGTTTTGCCCGGTTCTTTTTCAAATGTGTCTGATCGATTTTAAAATATCCTGTCCCTTAATCATACTTTTGATAGTCTTATTTCTTTAAACACATTAAACTTATTTTATATTCTGAATCTGATATTCTAATAATTGCAGTCTTTGTAGTTCTGAGTCTGTATTTTACTGTTTTGGCTAATGCTTCCTAATGTTAGCTTGTTTCCTGTTTGTTTTTTTTTTTTTTTTATTGTGAGTTCATGTTTGTTGAAACCTTGTATGTGAGAGTTTTTTAAAACTTGGCTTAAAGGTTTTTCTACAGGAAGTTTGCTTTCACTAACCAAATGCCTGAGACCATACCCAGTTCAGAATCGCTCTGAACCATATTTACGTGTGGGGGCTTCTTGTGCTACATAAGTGGGCAGATTCTGGTTCCAGACCCGCCTGAGGGTTCAGCTTGTAGCTTGCAATTCTCAGAGAACACTTTACCCCCTCCTTCACTGTCCCCTACTATGTAAGTGACTTTCCCATAATCAGTCTTGCAAATCTGATCATGTCACTGCCCCTACTTAAAAACTATAGGCCCACTTATCTCATTCACTATGAGATTTGTCAGGTCTCAGCTTAAACCTCCTCATTAATGCCTCCTCTAGCTGCTTGCCCTGAGACTAGATCAGGTTCCCAAACGCATGCTCTTATAGTACCTTGTGCTTCTCCTGACAGCATTCATAACAATGACAATCAGTTATTTGTGTAACCACATTTCAGTGAAATGGTAAGTGTCTTCACCAGCAGCTGGCTGTAAACTTGATGATGCTGGAACCCTGTCAGTCACCTTCACGGCTGTGTCTCTAAACACCCAACCTAGCGCCTGGTGTATACTGGTTAAATAAATAAAAAATGAATAAAGGAACAGTTTTGGAAATGTTGCCATAATGAAATGAATCTAGTTACCAGCTCTGTCATGTTCTAGCTGCATAAATGTCTCTAAGTGACTGAATGTCCCAAAGTCTCAGTGGCTCACTTGTGAAATAGCATTAATAATACATACCTAATAGGATTGTTTCGCGGGTTACAAGTGGCATAGCTAAAGAACGACAAATTGGATTTTGGCAATGGTAGATACTCAGTAACTTATAGTTTTTATTATAATTTGCCAGAGAGGCCTCATAAGATCTGAGCAATTGTGCCTCCCAATTATTTTGAACATACTTACATAGCCACCTCAAATAGGGAGTAATGTAAAGAGCTTTTAGCCCATAATGAATCACATACAAATATGATAATTAACAGATTATTCCTGAAATTAGACATTAGAATGACATAGACTTAAAACTCAATAATATAGCTTTTAAAGATAATCCAGTACTATGGTTTCATGGGAGCGCGCCTACATCAAAGTTTATTAAGTTGTGCACTTTAAATCTGTGCGGTCTATTGTATGTCAATTATCCCCCAGTAAAACTTTTTTTAAAAAATAAAGACAAAAGTTAGTCCATGAACAAAGAGTAGAATGAAATACATGACATATCTCTGTTATTTAGGATGAAGTTTGATTTATTTTGTATTTTTTCATCACCATTTATCCCCCCAACCCTCTTCCATCTCTACCCTCCCCTCCGCAGCCCTGCAGTCACCTCACTGTCAGCATGTCCATGAGTTTCTTCTCTTGTGTTCACTCCCTCCACCCCCAGCCCCCTCCCAGCTGTCAGCCTGCTCTCTATCTATGAGTCTCTTTCTCTTTTGCTTCTTAGTTCAGTTTGTTCACTAGATTCCACATATAAAGGAGATTGAATAGTACTTGTCTTTCTCTGACTGGCTTATTTCACTTAGCAGAATGTTCTCCAGGTCCATTCATATTGTCTCAAAGGGTAAAATTTTCTTCTTTTTTACTGCCAAGTAATATTTCATTGTATAAATATAGCACAGCTGTTTTATCCACTCATCTGCTGATGGGCACTTGGGCTGCTTCCAAATCTTGGCTATTGTAAATAACACTGCAATGAATGTAGGTATGCATACATTCTTTCAAGTTAGTGTTTTGGGTTTCTTTTGATAAATTCGCAGAAGAAGAATTGCTGGGTCAAAAAGGAGATTCATTTTTAATTTGTTGAGGAAACTCCATACTGCTTTCCACAGTGGCTGCACCAGTCTGCATTCCCACCAACAACACACAGGGGGCCCTTTTCTCCACAACCTCACCAACACTTGTTTGTTGATTTGCAAGTATTGATGATAGCCATTCTGACAGGTGTGAGGTGATATCTCATTATGGTTTTAATTTGCATTTCTCTGATGATTAGTGACATTGAGCATCTTTTCATGCCTGTTGGCCACATGTATGTCATCTGTAAAGAAGTGTCTATTCAGGTCCTTTGCCCATTTTTAAATTGGATTGTTTGGGGTTTTTTTGGTGTTGAGTTTTATAAGTTCTTTATAAATTTTAGAATTTGCACCTTACCAGTTGTGAGTTCTCCCACCAAGTGGGTTGTCTTTTCATTTCGTTGATGGTTTCCTTTGTTGTGCAAAAACTTCTTAGTTTGATGTAGTTCCACCGTTTATTTATTTATTTTTGTTTCTTTTGCCCGAGGAGATATATCACAAAAAACATTGCTATGAGCAATGTCCAAGATTTTA
This sequence comes from Trachops cirrhosus, assembly GCA_028533065.1. NCBI lineage: Eukaryota > Metazoa > Chordata > Mammalia > Chiroptera > Phyllostomidae > Trachops > Trachops cirrhosus. The sequence goes on along the minus strand of CM052543.1, from coordinate 50,742,920 downwards.
CTGTCTGTTTTCTTCTGGAGTTTTTATACTTTTGAGTCTAACATTTAAGCCTTTAATCCATTTTGAGTTTATTCTTGTATGTGGTGTAAGAAAGAGATCTAGTTTTATTTTTTTACACAGATCTGTCCAATTGCCCAATACCATTTATTTAATAGACTATCTTTACTGCATTGTATGTTTTTGCCTCCTTTGTCAAATATTAATTGCCTATAAAGGTATGAACTTATTTCTGGGCTCTCTATTCTGTTCCATTGATCAATGTGTCTGTTTTTATGCCAGTCCCATGCTGTTTTGATTACTATGGCCCTATTATATAGTTTGATAGTAAGTAGCATGATTCCTCCAACTTTGTTCTTCTCTCTCAAGATTTCTGTTGCTATTTGGGGTCTTTTGTGGTTCCGTATAAATTTTGGATTATTTGTTCTAGTTCTGTGAAATTATTTAATCATTTTGTTAACCAAAAGGATCTATCTTTATTATTTTACTTCAATTTGAGGGCAATTTGTTTGTTATAGTTTTTTTTCCATTGCAGTTTGAACTGCAGTTTGACAATGTTGATGCCATCATTGCTGAAACTCCACTCCTCAAATGTAAATATTTGCTGAAGGTTAATCTTGCTTCAACAGTACAAAAGGAAACAGCCCTATTTCAGAACTGACAGATTCTTTTTATGGTGATGCCCTGAAAAATATGCATAATGCCAGGTTTCTTTTTAAGGTACGTCCTTCACAGATGAACTTTGGCCTCTTTCAGAAGAGTGACCACTTGTGTATACAATTCAGAAATCATGGGTATGTGCATGTGATTCAGCCGCCTGTATTTCTGCTACTGTAAACACAGCAGCAATCAGCTGCGCCATTTATTCATTCACACCCATGGTGTGCACCCTCACTTGGGTTGGCCAGCCAAAGACCTGTGAATAAACCCCAGGGCATAGAACTGAAAGGTGAGCAAGAGCTGGGAGGTGATGCTTCTGTGAACCTGGTGAAGACCTTTGAGACAGTGTCGTAGTGTGTGTTCCCCAAAAGCAGACCCTGAGAAAAGAACTTGGGACACAGGTAGTTTATTTAGGAAATGACCTCGGGAAGCACAGAAGAGGAAGTAGAAGTGGACAGGAAAGGGAGAAATGCCAACAAAGAATGCATTGCGGGTGAGTTACTGCTCCAGGAAATGGACACAGTCTCGCTTGGGACGCTCTGAGGGGACATTTGAAAAGCTTCAAACTTGTCCCACTGAGGGACAGGGATGCCAGAGTATTTATCCACAGATTCATGTCCTCTTTGTTTAAAGGAGGCATGAATTAATGAATGAATTAATGCCCCGAATTGCATGAATTAATGCCCCGAAAAGTGGGGCATTAATTACACACACACACACACACACACACACACACACACACACACACACCCTACTTGTGGGCTGAGCAAGCTCTTGTTGGTTAAAGAGTGGTCTCAGACAAAGACACCAAAAATCATGAGCTGGCAGTGTGCAGGGAAGCTATGGGTGTGATACACTCAGAGGCTGGATGAGGGGACATGGGCGGAGACATCATTGTCATCTGCTACACGAGAGTTTAGGACCTTTGGTGTGATTGGATATCAGTGCTAGGTGTTGAGGCACATGTAGTGGCACGGTTAAAGCAATGAGTTTATAAATTCTGAAGGAGGAATTTCCCTTTACCATTTTCTCAGGATGAAATAAAATTGACAAAATGCCCAATTAGTTGGTCAATTCAGTTGATGTTTCAGTTGTTTTGTATCCTGCAGACAAGTGGTTGACCAGCCTCAGCATCACCAGAAAATTTCTCAGGCCTGCTCCAGCCATGTTGAATCAGAACCTGGGTTTAGCCCAGACATCTGTGACAAGCGCTGCAGGGGACCCCGCTGCACACTGACGTTTGGGAGCTGTGGATATAGGGAAAGCACTGCACTGAGAGACTTCCCTTTCATCCCAATCACAAGCTAATGGACGGGCGATAGAGACCTGTCTGGTTTCTAGTCTTAGTTGGATGTGAACTCGGGCAAATTTGGGGATCTTTGTGGGTCTTTTCCAATCTGGAAAATGAGAAGTTTGAACTAGTGTACTGGAGTTTCAAACTTATTTTTTAAGCAGTAAAATACTTTCTTCTGAAGAAATTTTACTGGAAACACCAGCATATGAGACATAAAAACAGAGCTCCTGGGTTGAAGTATAGCTCAGTACCCATCTTCTCACGTGCCCTGCAATGGCTTCCTAAGCACCACTGTGGTCTCTTGGGGTTCTGAGAATGTGGTCTGAGAATCACTGCACTAGAAGACCCACAAGGTACCTCTGCAATATGATCTGAGACATCAGGCCGACCGAACCATACTTCACCTGATGACGATAACTCTGAGACAGACCTGGGATCACAAACCTTGGATTCCAGGTCTGGACGAACACCCCCCGCCGCCGCCCCCCGCCGCAGCAGGGCGACTGAGCAAGTCATGTAGCTTCCATGGCCTCCGCATCTCATTTATAAGGTGAAGTTAACTGTAATTCTTGTTCCACCTGCCTTACAGGGCTGTGGGGAGGATCAAATGAAATCACATATGTGAACATACTTTATAAATGGCTAAGTCCTGTGTAATTGGAAGAGATTACGGTGGGAGAAATCTTCCTTTCAGGTAGTTTTGCTTTGTAACTGGTGCCAAAGATAAGTAGGAATAGAGAACATAGATAGTTAAATTGTTTGTAGTTTCTCCTTTATCTTCAAGGGATGCAAATATAATTTTCCTTTTAATTAAAAACCTGTTTACCAGGAAGTGTCCCTTTAAAGAAAATGATACTAAAACAGATATATGAGTTAACCTGATGAGTCATTCTACAAAGCTTATAAGAGTAATGTTTGGGGTAATACTATCTAAGGAGATAATTAGTTTTTCTTAACAATTTGCTGCCCACATACTAATAAGGAGAAGCAGTTTTGTAACATGTTGATTTAGCATTTGTATGTAGCTGCAGTATGCTCAGAAAGATTTCAGTGCAACATTAATTCATATTTATTTAGCTTTTTTTCTCTGTCAGATGGGTGTTCTTGAAGAGATAAATTCATCTACTACAAAGATGCCTGAAAAATACTAAATACTATGTTTTATGGCTTTTTTTGTTATTAGGGAAGTCATGAATAATTTCTTGTGGAACTTTTGGAAAACTCTCTACTAGGAATGTCAAACATGGTTGGTTACTGGTGTTACAAGATAGTCCGATTGCAGAGCCTCAGGGTGGCAGAAGGTCAGGATGATGTTTGAAAACTGTGCTATGAGAAACATGTATCTGCCAATAACTGTGCTCCCTTTGAAGGCAGCTATGACATGGACCTATCCACGTTTCCTAAGTGTGTCTCACTTTGCGTTTCCTAAACACGTTTGCCGTTACCTGGATCTTCACCCTCACAGTGTTGCACACCGATCAGAATTACCTGAGAAGGAGTCGGCATGGACTGGACAAGAGGTTGCTCACAGTCACCCCAGATTTGAGTGGGAAGGCTGTCAGCATTCTTGAACCTCAGAGTCATTCAATCTGACTCTGATGCAATGACTCTGGGAGCCATGGAGCAAGGCCCCTGCCCGTGTGCTCGTTCGCTCACTCATTCAAAGAGAAACACAGCACTTAGTATTGGCCAAGCACCGTGCTGGGACGGTGACCTGAACAGACACGCCTCTGCTGAGACATAGGTTACAGAGGAGGCAGGCAGGAGTGGGGTGGGAAGACAAGGAGGTTTGTGGGGGAGCAGGGAGCTTTTCAAATAGAAAGCGTAGCCCTTGGAAAGACCTGGCGGAGGAGGCATAGCATGTTCTGAAAACTGAAAACAGTCCACGTGGCCCAAGTTTAAGGAGTCACATGGGAAGTGAGGTGAGCCAGTGCCAGGGCATGGAAGACCCTGTCAGCACGGGTCTCCTTTCCCTCGTTTATACAGTGGTAGGGCTGTCGCCGAGCAGTCAGACTGGCCCACGGAACCCAGGGGATTCCACCCGGGGCCTCCGAGGGCACTGGGGCCTACAGGGCAGAAGAGAATGCTTTGGGGCTCCACCTTCTGCTTTGGTAAGAACAGCTTTGCTAATACCCATGTCACGTGTTAGGGATCTGAGTAAGATAGTGTTGGAAGACAGGGCTCCATGCATTAAAAAGCAATGATTGGCGACCCCCAGGTCCCTCCAGCTCTGACATCATCAGGTTATAGGATTCTGCGCTGTGCCTCCTGAGACAACGCTGTCCAAGTCACCGGGGGACCGGCTTGTTGTCCTGGGGGCAGCCCGCTGGTCTCTGGCCACACACAGGGTCACGGTATGAGCAAAGGGTCCTGGGGCTTTCTGTCCTTTTTTTCATAGAACTTTGAAAAGTCATCCCTGAAATTTTTACTTTTCCACCTTGACAGTTACCTCTTTTTGTCAGCAAGACAAAGGAAACTTCCAGCAAGCTTCATACCTGCCTTCAGAAGGAGCAAGTACATTGTGATGTTGAGTTCCCCTCTGACTACAGACACATAGTCCTAAAGGCACATGCACTTGCATGCTGAAGGGGTGAGACCAGAACAAGGGCACCTCTCCTAAAATGAGAGCTCACTCTCTGTCTTACCCATAAGGACTGGTAGAATTGCCTGCTTTCTGTTTCTCCCAGCCTCCTCTTCTCTAGACCAGTGTAGCCTCTTTTAGTTTCTCTCACCTGAATTCTCTGGGCTTGACTTCTTGCCTCCTTGACCTCTGGACATTGCCTTCGAACCCAGGCTTTGACTCCGAAGCTCAACTTTTGCTCACATACCCATACGGTTTGCAGACTGCGCCTGCCCAGCCAGATGCGGTTCTGCTTCCTCCGACACAGAGCAGCCTGGCCACCTGCCTAAGCCCCAACATACAGCGGTCACAGTTCAAAGAGTCAGTGTGGACACTACCTGACAGGTCCTGCTTTCCCCAGCCCCTCCCAGCTGGAGCCATGAGATACCATCCTCAGGGCGACGAGGGCCTCCTCATCCCTCCTCATCCCTCCAGTCGGTTTTGCGTAAGCAGTGCTTCTCACAGCTTAATGTGCAAAACAAACCCCTGGGGGGCCAGGCCAAAGTGGATATTCTGATTTATTAGGTCTGGGTGGGATCAGACATCCGTGTTTTTAAGAAGTTCCCGAGTGATGTCAATGGTTCATGAACTTCACTCTGAGGAGTAAGAATGAGAATGTATAGACTAGCAGCCTGAGCCTCACTTGGGCATAGGTCTGGAGTAGATGATGATGATAATAATGATTTTAAAAAAGATTTTATTTATTTTTAGAGAAAGGAGAAGAGAGGGAGAGAAACATCAATGTGTGGTTGCCTCTCATGTGCCCCCTACTGGGGACCTGGCCCACAACCCAGGCATGTGCCCTGACTGAGAATCAAACCAGTGACCCTCTGGTTAACAGGCTGGCACTCAATCCACTGAGTCACACCAGCCAGGGCTGATGATGGCGATTAACCATCATTCTCTGTGGCCATTGCTGTGCTGCTAAGATCACTCTCTATTTTCAAGGAAATTACAAACTAGTAGAATAAAAGTGTTTATTTTGAGCCTAATACTTTATATAGCTCAATTCTCACAGCATCTGTATGAGATTATTATTATCTGTGGTTTATACATGAGAAAACAGAGACTTAGGAAAGTTAAAGACACTTGTCAAAGGTTAACCGATGGGAGATAACACCCTGAATTCCAGTTCTTATCTCTCTGGCTCTGAGCCTTCATGCTTTCTAGGATATTTCAGACACCTTTTCCTGAGTTTCTTGTGTTACCCAAGTCCATACAGTTGGGCAACTCTTTGAACCCTTTGAACCCTGCTCCAAATTCCAGACAATTTGGCTTGAAAGTATGAACCCAGCTCTCTCCTCCTCACCCACCCATCCACCAGACTAGTTATAGATAATCTAATTACCTAGAAACACAAAACATTGCTCCATATTGCCAAATAGAGTGTAGGAACTATTCATGGAATATTCCCTTTCCTCTACAATTCACTCTCGTAGTTCTTTGGCATTTCACACTTGGCATCAAGCACTTCAGAAAGTAAATAAGCTATGTAATAGACATTGTGAACAAAGAAGAAAGTGGCACGAATTTATACAAACTTCGTTCTCTGACCTCTTCAGTCAGGACAGTATACCTAATGGTCCAGCCATCCTTTCCCTGGGGATGTATAGATTGGCCAGTAGAGCTCTTGATGTGCCTTGGCCCAAATCTCAGCTCTGCCAGTCTCTGCCAAGGCTCTGGGAGAGCAGAAACAGTGGGACAGCATCTGGGGCAGTCCTCTGCACGTAGTCCACAGGGGTCCTGGCCTGCGGTCACGGCTTTGCCTTCTCGATTCTTCCCCACTCCCTCCTTACCCGGCGCTCCTTAGCAGGACACACTTCTCTAGTAAGCAAGGAGCTGACTTCCTACTGGCTCATTTATTCCCATTTTACTACCCAGCAAAGGGTAGGGGGAATATTTGCTACAGCCTGATCTGCTTTATCTCAGAACATCATCATTCAGCAAGAGTTAGGAATTGAAATGTATCATTTCCAGTTCTCCCTGACAGTTGTAATGTTTTCTCTGTTTATTACTGAATGCAATCCATTCCACTCAACACATTAGTGAGAAATCTTTAGCAAAATTTTGTAAATTGTTTCCCATACTCAGACTGACACTTTTGATGATCATAGAGCAGACTTTGGGCAATCTTCTCTAGACCCTAGTCACTCCGAGTGACACCTGGTACTTGTTTAAGGTTCCCTCCCCTCCCCTCACATACCCAACAGATGGTAATACCTGCACAATCCAAGCTCAAGTTTGCCTTGGACCTTCTGAGCCTTCAGCTGCTTATAGCTTGATCCTCTGACCTCATTTCCCTCCTCCTCTTCCCCCATACACGCTAGGTGGCTTTGACCGCACCAGGGGCAGCAGCTCTGCAAGTCACTCACACCCCATCAGATAGAATGTAAACATGTTTATGGTCAGTAGTTTGCTGTCTTGTGGTTTCCTTTAATTCAAAGTTAAAGCCCCCTCAGGGTTTGCCATGGTTTCTTTGTGAGTCCCAGAATACTTATTTACCCTGAACATGAGGGTGGCTGATGGAGCTTCAACCAGACAGACCACAGCATCCTGTAGTCAACATACAGAGAATTTGGGGCTTGTGTGGGCTTTATGTGCATCTTGAGAACTTCTGAGTGTTATTTGATCTAGTGCCCTCAGAAGCAATCCACAGTAACATATCAAAGCTTTGCATGAATATTTTCCTTCTGGGAGTCCACTCAATTCTAGAAAATTTTGTAGTCAAACTCTATAATTTTTTTTTTACCTACAATGTTGACTATATAATTTTGACAATTTTCAGGAATTCTTTGTTGCAAATTCTTTTGAAACCAGTGGTAAATGCTTAGTGCAATGGACAATATTGACCACAAATTAGATTTGAAATTTTAAAAAAAGGAAAAATAAATTATTTCATTTTAGGTGTTCTAAAACCTGACTAATTAAAACGTATTTTTACCTTTTCTCAAGTCCATATGCTATTTTTTGTCTTAGAAAAATTTAAATGATCTTAATGTCAGAAGTATCTAGTAGCTGCTAGCCTACTCATATCTCTAGTTGGTAAGTATTAAATCAGCAGGCAACATGTAAGATTACTGTCCTAACTGAAAAGATATTTTAGAACTCAACACATTTGCAAACATTCATTAATGAATGAATGAATGAAATTCAACAAATATATAGCTAGTGCTTACTCTGTACCAGAAATTGTTCTGGGTTTTAGGCCTTAAAATGATGAAAAAGATACAGTGTTCCTGTCTGCATGGAGTTTATAATCTAGTGGAGGCTCAAATGGTTATTAATTGAATAAGTGAATGAATGAAGTAGAGAGAGGAAGAGGGCCGGGATTGGGCTGGATTGTGGTCAGAGTAGCCAACAATTTCTCACAATGCCCGAAGGCTTAGAGAAGGCCAGAGGAAGTCAGTCCCAGGTGTCTGAACCAGTTTATCGACCTCACCCACTCTCCCTACACCTGTTGGCCCTACGAGATGCTCTGTCTCCACATTCCAGTGCTTGGGAAGCCATTGCTGTTTTCACCTCCATCCTCCCTTTTGCTCCTTCCTGCTCCATAATGTTGGCTCCAGATACAGTGTTCCTCTTTGCTGGCTCTTTTGTGCCAGGCTCCTTTGGATGAATACTTCTTTGGCCTGGTTGTTGGTTCTCCTCCTAGCCTTCATCCCTAGAATGTTTCCTTGCGATTCCTTCTTATATTATAGCTATTGACAAGTCCTACCTTAATCTGAGCCCACATCCAGTTTCTTAGTTGGAGCCTTAGCACATCTGACCCAACAGAGGAAGGATGTCAGGGACTGGGGCTTAGGGGCTTATTTGGGAGGACTATGATAAGGAGGAGGAGACTGGCAAGAGAAGATCAAGGAGTCAGGGATTCAGGGTTGCCTTTCTCTCTGGCAGAGTAACTAAAGTGCAAAATAAAAAGTTAAGGTAAGATCCAGTCTTGTGAAAGTCAAGTATGATGGGCTAGGGCCAAGGCTGACTTTTGGTGGGCACGTGGGTGTACACCATACCCAGGCTGTGTTAGTATTAATTCCAGACTCCATAACTGGAAGTCTGAAGCCATTGATCTGACAGTCTGGTTAGAGCTGAAACTCACACAGAGTTCTCATTAAAAGCGCAGGCTTTGAGAGGAGTCAGGAGAGGGTGTGAATCCCACCCAATTCTGCTACTTACTAGCTTTGTGACCTTGGATAAAATTGCTTCACCTTCCTGATCCTTAGTCTTCTTATCTGTAAATGGTAATGGTATCACCTACCTTACATGGATGTGGGGAGGATTAAATGGATGCACTTGGGATGACCATGAGACCTCTTCAAAAAGAAAGGCTGAAAAGTCTTTGAGCATCTAGGGCTCACCATGAGGCTGAGGTGGGGAAGGGATGGTGGTCAGCAGCCCAGGGTTGGCAGGACTGACTCCGGTTTCAACAGTAGTTTAGTGAAGTCATTTAGGTCAGATTGCTGGAGAGCAATAGCATTCAGTGAGTGCATTCTCCCACTGGGTCTGCAGGAGAGGTTGGGTGGCAGTACTCTTGTATTTGCCGTGGCTCTGCTGCGAGCTCACAACCTTGAGAACTGAAGCAATGTGTCTGCTTCCTTTAAGCTCAGACAATGGTGACCAAAAATTGAAAACAGACATGCATATCTGGCCCCTGTTGCTGAGTTCATTCCACACACCAAAGTGAGACTTAACTTTTTATTCTTCTGCTCAGTAATCTTCAGTTGCTCCTCATTTTTAACTGCATCATTTGCTCTGCTTTCTAGGCCTTTATAACCTGATTTCAAGTTACCATCACTGAGCTGCCTTTGCTTTCTGACACTCCCTCCTCTGTCCCACTGACCCCTTCCTCTCTAAATCACAGTTTCCCTTTATCCCTTGGGCGCTTCACCTCCAGTTGACCCTGTCCTTCCTCTTTTTAAAATCCTACTCTTTCTTCAACCTGGTTCAAGTCTCACCTTGTCCTTGAAGGCCTTTTTGACTCGTGGAATTCTTAATAGATGTACATATCCCGGAACTTCTGTAATACTTAATAGTTTAGAATTTATCACATTTCACAAAATCTAAGATGCCATCATCTGTAGATGCACCATTATTGTATGTACCATTAGAAGAATGCTTATAATTGAACTGGCAACCACAGAATGGAAGGCACATTTTTATTTCAGAAATCTTAAACTGTAAAGGAGCACACCTTAGAATCAATGAAATATGGTCATTGTTTAGTGGTACATATTATTCATAATTATAATGACAGTTATTATTTCCTAATTGTTTATTTTCTGACTCTCTGCTAGAATGTATATTCTTGAGAGTCAATTTCATGCCCGGCTCATTCACTACTGTTCCAGCACACTGTCTAGGACTCAACAAATGACAGAACAAAGAGACTTCTAAATTGAATGAAAAGTTCCTTAAAGTCAGTGATTATGTATTGCACTTATGTATTATACTCATTTTTTGAGTTGACATATAACATGCATACAGTAAAGTGCACGAATCTTAAGGGTAGGGCCTAAGGTCGTTTTATATATGTATACATCTGCATCATCATCACTCAGATTAAGAAATAGAACATTTTCCTACAGTGCTTTTCTCAGTGTCGAGGAAGTAGGAGACATTTGTCTGTGCTGTCTTGACCTCAGATTTGACTCACTACTATTTTTGCCAGCTCAGTGGCTCTCAGGCTCCAGTGTGCATTAGAGGTTCCTGGAAGGCTCATAGAAACACAGATTGCTGGGCACTGCCTGTAGAGTTTCTGATTTATAAGGTTTGTGGCAGAGCCTGAGAATTTGCTTTTATAATAAGGCAATGCCGATGCTCCTCCATTGGGGGGCTGGGTGGGGAGTCTTCCCAGCAGAATTAAATGTCTCCCAAGCCAGGAGCACATTCTAGTCAGGAGTTCTTCAACTTTTCTTCCTCATGGACAGCCGGGGCAGTGTGGTGAAACCCATGTACTTCTCAGAAAAATACTTCTAAATGGAATAAAATAAAACACCTAGGACTATGAGGAAAGCCAACTATGTTAAAATGGATTGTTCAGGTGGTTTTAAAATTATTATTAAAATCATAATAATTGCAATATTTGCAACAAGCCAACTGTAATGTGATATAAAATATTTGGAGTTTCTACTGGGGATAAACTCACACACCTCCTAATTAATACTACTGTGCTTGGTGCTACATTTATAATTGAAGGGGATGATAAATTTGAGATAGAGATTAGTAAAAATAAAGAACTTCTGTTAGAAGTCTTTGTCCTGGCACAATCTGAAATGGGATGTTCTAGCTTTTACATTTACTGAAGTTCCAAAGGCTTCAATTCAGTGGAGTTCAATGTTATTATCTCCTGTGTGGAGACACTGTAATAAATGCTCAACATTCAGAGAGGTCCTTATTCAAGAACCTCTCATTTTGGTGAGGGAAGATCAAAATATAAACTGATGATTGAAGTGGAGTGTGACATATGCAGAAACAGAAGTCAACCCAGCAGGCACAGAGCAAAAACTGGAGTGGTTTATGCAGATGCATGAGAGAAGAGGCTATCTCAGTTAACTGGAACTCAGTTGAAGGGGAATTGTGGTGGTAGACTATAAAATCGGAAGTTCCTGATGACACATACCTCTAGATATTTGGGCTTCCCCAAGTTGACTTGGAATTTGACCACAAAAATGGCCTTGGCAGAGAACATTAGCAAGCATGACACAAATACTTGCACATCGGGGGTTTGTCTCTTGTAATGCTCGGGCTTCTTCAGCTGCCGTGTGAGAAGCTGGGGGCTTAGACTGCTCAACGGAGAGAAGCTGTGTGGAGAGTGGCCCTGCAGGATGAGTGGGCGTCTTGGATGTTGCAGCCTCAGAGGAACTCTCCGCTGAATGCAGCAGTGTAAGAAACCCCAGGTGGGGAGTGAACAGTGTAAGAACCCCCCAAACAACAGAAGCATGAAAAATAATAAGTCATTGTTTTAACCACTGTTTTTAAATTATATCTTAGTGATTATGCTATTAGAGTTGTCCCAATTTTTCCCCCTTTGCCTCCCTCCACCCAGCACACCATCTCCCTCAGGCCATACCCACACCATTATTGTTCATGCCCAGGGGTCATGCATAGGTTCTTTGGCCACTCCATTTCCTATACTGTACATCCCCATGGCTATTCTGTAACTACCTACTTGTACTTCTTAATCCCCTCTCCTCTTCACCCATTCCCCCATAACCCTCTCCCATCTGGCAACCATCACAACTCTCCCATATCCATGATTCTGTCTCTGTTCTTATTGCTTAGTTTGTTTTTTAGATTCAATTGTTGATACATACGTATTTCTTGCCATTTTAATGTTCATAGTTTTGACCCTCTTTTTCTTAAATAAATCCCTTTAACATTTCATATACCATATTTTTTGGACTATAAGACACACATTCCCTGCCCACCCCCCCCCAATTTGGGAGAAATAATGGTTGTTAAAGCTGCTGTTGAGTTCTGTTTACATTTACATTGGTGAAATATTATCTTATTTATGTTATTAAATATTTTACCACATTTTTTGCTTCAAATTTTTTTTCCTATTTTCCTCCTCTAAAACCTAGAGATCTGAAAAATACGGTAATAATGGTTTGGTGATGCTTGACTCCTTTAGTATTTTCTTGTCTGGGAAGCTCTTTATCTGTCCTTCCATTCTGAATGATAGCTTTGCTGGGTAGAGCATCTTGGCTGTAGATCCATGCTTTTCATGACTTTGAATATTTCTTGCCAATCCCTTTTAGCCTACAGAGTTTCTTTTGAGAAATCAGCAGAGTTTTGTGGGAATTCCCCTGTAGGTAACTAACTTCTTTTCTCTTGCCACTTTTGAGATTCTCTCTTTATAGTTAACCTTTGGCACTTTAATTATGATGTGTCTTAGAGTGGGCCTCTTTGTATCCTTCTTGTTTGGGATTCTCTATGCTTCCTGGACTTGCATGCCTATTTCCTTCACCAAATTAAGGAAGTTTTCTTTCATTATGTTTTCAAACAGCTTTGTATTTCTTGCTCTTTCTCTTCTCCTTCTGGCACCCCTATGTTGCAAATATTGGAATGCTTAAAGTTGTCCCAGAGGCTACTTACACTATCCTCATTTTTTTGGATTCTTTTTTCTTCTTGATCTGATTGGTTGTTTTCCGCTTCTTTATCTTCCAAATCATTGAGTTGATTCTGTTTTTTCCATTCTACTGTTGTTTCCCTGTAAATTGTTCTTTATTTCTATTAGTGTAAAATTCATTTCTGACTGGATCTTTTTCATGCTGTTGAGGTCCTCACTAAGTCCTTGAGCATCTTTAAAACCAGTGTTTAGAACTCTGCATCTGATAGATTATTTCTTGTTTAGTTCTTTTTCTGAAATTTTGATCTGTTCTTTCATTTGGGCCACATTTCTTTGTCTCCTCATTTTTTCTTCTCCTGTGTTTGTTTCTATGTATTAGGCACAGCTGCTTTGACTTTGCATCTTGGTGGTGTGACCTAATGTAGTAGGTGTCCTGTAGGGTCCAGTGGCACAGTCCCCTGTATTACCCAAGCTGGGTACTTGAAGTGCACCCTTTGTGTGGGCTGAGAACACCTTCCTCTTGTAGTTGAGCCTTGATTGCTGTTAGCAAGTCAATGGGAGAGATTTACCCAGGTCAGTCAGCTGCAAGGACTGGCTGGGACCACTGACCACCTACCTCTGTGCTCCATAGAGGATCAGCTATGCAGAGGCAGGGTGGTGGTGCTTCGATGTGGTCTGTAGCTGTCCACTGGGTATGCGGGCTCTGGGGTTTCCTGGGTGATGCAGGCCAAGTTGAGCCCTACCCGTATTTTGCCCAGGGCCACCCTGCCTGAGCTATAAAGCAATATGAGATGCTTTTTACTTTTTCTGGGCTTGGAGATTGCCAGGCAAAGCCAAGCTGTGAATCTGGGCTGACTGCTGCTAGTGCTGTACATGGGGCTAGTTAGCAAGCGGTACAAGGGCTGGGGGCTTACTGAGCCTGACTGTTGCTTGTTTGAGAGGATTTAGGAAGTTGTGGAGCATGAGCCAAGACCAGCCATTCATATGGAAAAGCAGCTTTGGTGCGCGCATAAATTGGGTGGGATGGAGTCTCAGAGGATTTCCAGGGTGGTGCAAACAGTGTTAGCCAGGTTGATGGAGTCTCAGATATGGCACCTGCCTGCCAGCTCCGTGGTTCTGTGGCAGAGGGCTCCAAAAAAGGACAATCAGTGGCTTCTGCCTGCTTTTCTGTCTGGGAGAAAGCTAACCCCTAGCTCTCTCCTTGATGCCCGATACTTCAGTTCCTCCCTGGGTGCCACTGGTGCCTTTCAAGCTGCTACCCTAGTTCTGGAGCTCAGAGGGAATCAGTCTGATCAAGTCTGTGTGTGGGTTCTTTAAGAGGGACTGCTTGAGACTCTAGAAGTTTCTTCCACTGACTCAATTCCTGCTGGATTTTATAGCCAGAAGTTGTTGGGATTTATCTTCCTGGAACTGGAACCCTGGGCTGGGGGTCTGGGTATGGGGCTAGGACTCCTCGCTCCCAAGATATCCCTCCACACGTGGGTGTGGAACCAGCAGGTCTGTGATTCCACTCCTCCTACCAGTCTGGGCGGATTGGATTCTTTAATTCTGTAGTTGTCAGACTTCCATTCAACTCAATTTCTGTTGGTTCTGAGTGATGGTGGTTTTATATTTTAGTTGTAATTTTGATGTGGTTGTACAAAGAGATGAGCTGTGTTTACCTATGCCTCCATCTTGACTGGAAGTAACCACTATGTTTGGAGTGGTTTGCTACACACCAATAGCTAGCTGAAATAGTTGCAGAGGACAAAACACTGTAAAATAGGTGGATACAGAGATTTTCCTGCAAACAAGTAAGAACAGCTTCCAGGGACACTCATGTATTTCATACATTTAAATCCTGTAAGATCTATGGCTAAAGAATTGCCCTGATAATTATGACTCTGGTAAACTTAAATGCTGATATTCAGAAAATGATTACTTTAAAATCATACTCTTAAAACCTGGGATTTTGAGCTGGAAAATATTTGGAATGTGTGCAGCCTAACCTTCACTTTAGAGATAAGGGCACTGAGACATGAGAGGTTAAGAATCACACAGGTATATTGTCTGTAGGGTCTAGAAGGGAAGCCAAATCTCCTGGTTTCTAATGCGGTACCTTATAATAAGTAAAAAATAGTAATGTGTAGATTATCATTTCCATTATCTTATTTTATTTTCACAATAGACAAAATGAATATTTTTATTCTTTCCAATTTTATAGATGAAAAACCTGAGAAATTGATTTGAAGAGACCTGCTCATTTCATATCACTCATAAAACCAGGACTAGATTTTATGACTCTGGCTTAGGGCTTTTTCATGATATCATGCTGCCTGTGATGTTCAGTAGAAAAAGCAAGGACATAAGCTAACATATTTTTGAAAGAGAATCAGTAGCAGACACTAATCTGGTTCATCTTTGAATTCCTTATGGTGATGTTCCGTGCACACAATGGTCACTCAATAAATACTTGTGAAATGAAGTGAACACATGAGTGAACGAATGAGTAACTGAACAAACAAGGGATGAAACAAGACTGTGTTTCCTTTTTTCCAGGCATTACATTCTTGATGTGTATGGTCGGTCAAGATTCCTCTGTACTTGAAAAAGGCTAGGGAATAAAAATGCCAGTCAGTAGTAATGAAAACATTTTGTAATTATTGTGCTTTGAATTCTAAATCAGAGTAATGAATACAGAGGTATGCCACATATTTCAATATGTCTTTCCTGTGCTGTATGTGATAACTCAAAAGGACTTTTATGACATGTCACACACAATGAAAGAAATTAGGTGAAGGGAGACCTTCCAACTGAGTCATCAGGAAACAAAGGTTACTCCTCTACTCCCAAGGGGGAAACTGAGGTAGAGCAAGTGACTCAGATAGCTGTGAGCAGCCTTGTCCAAATATAGTGAGAGCCATATACTTAATTTAAAAATTTCTAGTAGCCACACACAAAAAAGTAAAAAGAGACAGATGAAAGTAATTTTGATATTATATTTTATTTAATTCCTTATGTCCAAAATATTATCTTTTCAACATGTAATCAATACAAAATTATTAATAAGATATCTCCCCCTTTTTTCCTGTGGGTGTTTTACACTTGCAGTATATCTCAGTCCAGACTAGTCACATTTCTAGTGCTCAGGAGCCACATGTGACGAGTGGCTATTTGGTCAGCACAGGCCTAGTCGCACAGGACACAGTGATTCTGTTAAAGAGAAGGTGACAGTAATTTCAGCAGACAGGAAGTAGTGTCCTAAGGAATACTTGAGGAAATCACCCTGCTTTTGTCTAAATGCATAGTCCAGACAACTGACTGGAGCTTTAAGGGAGATTCTACTACCCCCTGGGGAAGTTAGGCCCAGAGTTTCTGAGGAGTAACTTAACCTTCATATAACTCAGTTTCTCATCTGGCACCACTCAGCTGTGCAGATGATTACATGAAATAATAGGTAAAAGCACTTAGTCAACACCAGGCAGGTAGGAAGCACTCAATTAATAGTAGCTATAGTAACCTACTAGTATCTCACCTTATCACACTAACCTAAACCCCATTTTGGATTTTTAATAAAAGTTTCGTAGAGCTCCCTGCAGATCACTATCTTCTTTTCTACAGCAAGTACAAAGGGCTCTTAGGTAAGGTGAATTAAAAAAAGAAAAGCAAACAGAACCCAAGAAGCTAGCCTTCTACCAAAGGGAATCTCCTATTAAAAAAACAAAGTGGTATTTTTTAACACCTCTTATACATAACACAAATAAACATAACAAAATTTACCATTCAAACCATCTTTAAATGTGTGGTTCTGTGGCACTTATTACACTCACGCTGTTCTGCAACCATTGCCATCATCCCTCTCCAGAACTTTTCCAACCCCCCACGAGGAAACTCCGACCGGACAGCCCCCCAAACCCGCTTTTCCAGCCTCCAGGGAAAAGCAGCCTCTTTGTGTTTGACTATTCCAAGTTTCCCTATAACATTTGGGTTTTTTTTAAAGTAACATTTGTTCTTTCTATAAACATTATAATACGAAAATTTGTTTTAAAACACTGATAGAATAAACCCAGAGATTTTTTAAACAAAATAATTAATGTTGGAATGTATGTGATAATGCCCAGGTGAGAGGCACTGATGTGAGAGGTTGTGGAGACTATTCACACCTATCTGAGGACGTGATCCCCACAGAGGGTTTTCCTCACGTTGTGAAAGGAACTCTGTATGAAAACATATACACATATATGCATAAAGGTCATGCATAGTGATGCTGAGATCTTCATAAATATCAACAATCTTCCTGGTATAGCAGATACTTGGGTTCCAACCTTGACTTTGTCCCTAGTGTGCCATTTGGGCCAGGCTTGGGGCCTGATCCTTTCAAGTTCCTCCTGTTTTGTCTGTAAAATGCAGATACTAATGGCTGTCCTTCCTACCTCCTGGGGTTGATGTGAAGATCAAACAAGATAATCAAAGTGAAAGAGCTTTGAAACAAAGCCCTGTAGAAATGCAAGGCATTATTAAAGACTGTGGAGAGATTGTGAACACAGTTTGATTCGAGGCCAAAATCTTGTACTTCCAAAATTTAAAAAGATACTCAGTATCTGCAAATTATGTAGAAAACCAGACTCCTGCTTTGGTGACTCAGTACCATGACTGAGCTGTGTTCTGAGTGCTGTACATTTGATATCTACTGCTATAAGTCATCTAACCACATTGCCGCACGAGATGTAATTGTACAGCATGTCAGCAATATCTGCAGTTTTTGGTGGGCAAGAAGTTATAAATCCACAAAGCTTCAGGACAAAGTGATGTCTTCACAAGAAAGATTTATTTTTCTTTTCATTTTTACTTTTTTCCAGCTGCAAGAGAGCTGCTCTTTATAACACATCTACTATGAGAGACCTGCCTGCCAATGCAATTTAATAAGCATTGCCTATGAAAGCATAAGTCGTTTAGGGCAGAGAGAGCAGTCAGCCTCTACCCTGCAAATGGCACTCCTTTTCATTTCCGGGCCATAGAGTTGCAAGAATTTTATCTATGTTCAGACAGGGGATCCAAATTTAAATAACCCATTTCCACCTGGAAAATGCCTGCAGGCCCATACTCCACCTGTATGTTTCTGAGCTCACTTCTCCCTTCTCACTCAGTTTCCACAGATCTAGCGCGGTTCTTTACATTTAGGGTTAGTGTGCCTCCCCCACTCCCAGGATTTCACTTTCTCCTTCCAATGCATTACTGCTAGGTTACTCTTCTCTTTCCAAAAAGTGTAAGACCTCTCTTGTCTTGTAACTATTATTGTACTATTATTTATTGAGATCTTCCCTGGGTCAGACAATGTGCTGTGTTTTACAGCATCTCCCTTACATAGGGCAGGTAATGTCACTACTGAATTTCTATTTTTTAAAAGAAAATGTATTTATTCATTTTTAGAGAAAAGGGAAGGGAGGGAGAAAGAGAGGGAGAGAAGCACTGATGTGAGAGAGAAGCATCGATTGGTTGCTTCTCATATGTACACCTCGTGCATGCCAATACTGCGGATTGAACCCACTACCAGGCATGTACTCAGACCGGGACTCAAACCAGAGACCTTTCACTTTGGGGGTTGATGCCCAACCCACTGAGTCACACTGGTCTGGGCACTACTTCTATTTCATGGGAAAGGTACAGAGGTTTAAAGAGGTTAAGTGACTTGCGCAAAGTCACGGTGTAATTGACGGTAGAGTTGGGACATGCACAGTAGCCTGTACATTTAATAACTGCTCTGCACTTCCCTACCCCCTTGCCTTTCTCTTTGATATCAACCAAGAATTCTGTGAAATTTAGGTATTACTTATACGCAAACCATTTTGAAGAGTGGCAGTCTACTATAGGTAAAGAGGAACAAGGCACTGCTGACTTAATATAATCATGTTAACTAAGATTTATCCAGTACTCATACGTGCAAGGCTCTCTGCTAAACACATACACTTTCTCATTTGAACTTTCACAGTAGACTTAGAAGGCAGCATTTGCATCCCTTTAACAATTAAGTAAACGGTGCAGCCCAGAGGAGTAACTGTAAGGTCCTGTTAGAAAGTGGTGGGGCCAGTATTGAAAGGTGACCATTTGATGTCAGAGCTCTGGCTTTTAACCTCTGAGCCACACAACCTCTTTGGATGAGTTGAGGGCCCCCAACAAGATCCTGTCTCAAAATTTCTCTCCCAACTGCCTGCCTCAGAGCTTGAAGTGAGAATCCTGAGCCCCTCCCTAGCAGGTAGGGGTGGCCATTTGTTTCCTGGGGAGGAGTGACACTGGGGGTAGCAGGCACTGAGCTCCTTCAAAGCCCTGTAAAAGCATGCAAGGCACATGCAGGTGAGCCAGAACCAGTACCTGCCCTCCAGGCTGGAGAGGTGCAGGAGGAGATAACCAAGGAAGACACAGTAAACACTGAAAGGATGTACCATAACAAATGAGGTCATGCCACTTCTTTGCTTAAAATCTTTTACCAGCAGCCATCACCAACAGGATACAGCAGCTCCCCTTAGCAAGGCAGGCACGCTACCCCTCCTGTATCTAACTCCTTAGCTTCATCTCTGCCTGCCTGCCACACACCTTGCACACCAGCCACTACATATGACAGGCATGCCCATGTCTTCCTTGTCTCTACACCCACTATTTTCTCCTGCTTCCATATGACCTAATTTATAACCCTGCCTCAAGCCTAACCTTGGTAATTTCCTCAAAAAACTAAAATGGAACTGCCTTTTGACCCAGCAATTCCACTGCTGGGATTATATCCTAGGAATCCTGAAACACCAGCTCAAAAGAACCTATGCACCCTAATGTTCATAGCAGCACAATTTACAACAGCCAAGTGTTGGAAGCAACCTAAGTGCCAATCAGTAAATGAGTGGATCAAAAAACTGTGGTACATTTACACAATGGAATACTATGTAGCACAAAGAAAGGAGCTGCTACCTTTCAAGAGAGCATAGATGGAACTGGAGAGCATTATGCTAAGTAAGCCAGGCGGTGAAAGACAAATACCATGTGATCTCACCTATAATTGGAACCTAATCCACAAAACAAATAAAAAGCAAAATAGAAGCAGAGACATGGAAATAAAGAACAAACTGACAAGGATCAGAGGGGAGAAGGGAGGAGGATAATAGGAGAGAGAAGGGGAAGGGTCGTCAAGGAACATGTATAAAGGACCCATGAACAAAGCCAAAGGGGGGTAGGATTGAGGGTGAGAGGTGGGTTTGGGTGGGGCAGGGGAGAGAGGTGGGGGGAAAATGGGGACAACTGTAGTGGAACAACAATAAAAAATGAAATAAAAAGAAGACTTACCTTGGTCACACTTTATTTAAGCTTTTATTGCCCTCCTTTCCCAATGTGTGACTCTGTAATACTTTGTACACCTATTATAGCAGTCATTACCCTAAGTTGAAATTATTTACAAATTTGTCTCTTCAAAGGCAAGGACAGTGGCTTAATCCTTTCTTGCATGTTGAGTGCTCACCTAGAACAGGGACAGAGTAGACTGCAGACGTTTGGGTGAAAGCTAGAGCATGCCCATGAGCACAATGCAAGGATTCCTCAGCCAGGTAAGCGGTCCTGCACCTGGCACTGAATGATGCCTTTGGGATTCCGCGTTGGTAAGTTTGCGGGGAGGAAGACCTTTGGAAGATCCCAGGGCAGGCATACCTGAGCTGCCCTCATTTACATGGACAACACTAACTGGGGAGCTGATGAAGGAGAAGGCCTTAAGGTTCACCAACTTGGGAAGTTTGTCTGGACTGGCGCAATCATCAGTAATGTTTGAAATTTGGCTACGATACAATATTGCATTTATAGGCATGCCCGTATCCCCAGCTGTCTGCACCTTCCAGCCTTGACCCAGTCCTTCTTGTACACCCATAGGGTGGCTCGGGCAGTACACCTTGTACTCACCGCTTATCCGGGTGTTATTTTATTAGAAACTTTGAAAGGATGACCTCATTTAATCCTCTCAACCTGTGAGGTATTTTTATCTATTTTACCGGTGAGGAAACTGATGCCCGGAGCGGTTAAAGCGTCTTGCCTGGGTCACGAGGCTTCATAACGTTCGGCGCCCCTTTCCCCGCTGGGTGGTTGACGCCAAATGAGTGGATCGGCTCCTCGCACTCCATGCTCTCCGGTTCTAAGGTCCCCTAACTCACAGCGTTAAAAATAAATAAATAAACAAATAAATAAATATAAATAAATAATTAATTAACAGCGCGGCATTCTTTACGCAGTTAAAAAGTTGTTTCCGGGCAAGGTACGCTTGAGAAGGCCGGGACGGGAGGACAGAGAGGGCCCAGGCGGAGAAAGAAACCGACCGGGCGGGAGCGGGTGGGCGAAGGGCAGGCAGGGGGCTGCAGCCCGCGGGCGCCGAGGGCGGGTAGGGGCGGGCCGGGGAGCGGGCTCGGCGCCATTGGCCGGCAGCCCCCGAGCGGCCCCAGCGCGGCGCCCGCCGCCTGCGGGAGGAGCCTGCACACGCAGCCCTGCCTTGACAGCTGCCGGGCGACACCTGGACCGCCGGGCTGGCGAGCGAGCTGGGCAGAGCCGCCAGCGCCCCTCCAGGGGAGAGGAAGCTCGTGCTGCCGGATCTCCAGGAAGGTAACGCGCCACGCCCGGGGCTTCGGGGTTTGGACCACCTGGCTTGGGTACGCGGGTAAGAGGATGAGGAAGGCGGCGGGACGCGCTCCCTACCCGTCTGCGATCCGAAGCTCGCCCGGGTTCTAGTCTCTACGTTTTGCATACTCGCTGTGTTGCCCCGGGCAGCTTTCTCTCCCTCTCTGGGCCTCTGTTTACTTCTATGTTCAATGAGGGTGTCTTCTGAATTCTAAAACGTGAACTGCGTTTAGGCAGCCAGCAAGCTCCCTTCCTCAGTTTCCCAGCTACTTAAGAGCCAGCTGCGCTACCCAGAGGGCCGAGTCTCGAGGAAACTGAGGATCGTGGCTGGATAGTTCTGCTAGGCGGTCCTGTTTCCAGCGACTTTTGAGGACGGAGCCCGGGGTTGAGAGGGCTGCCGACAAGACCTGGCTGTAGAGTAACTTCCCTCAGATTGCTCAGGTGAAGTAAAGCAGGACATCAGGACCTATCTACAGGTGGGGTGTTGGGAAGGGAATTGGGGGGGCTGATGATTTCTGCTGGAGAAATAAGCAGATTTGTTTTGGAATTCTCTTCCTACACCCAGACCTGTCCCAAGGTGAGTTATACATTAGGTGAATGGTATTTATCATCTTTTAAGGTGGAAAACCAAGTGCTTCATCACTTAAGTCATGGGGCTCCACCAGCATGCAGGAAGTGGGCCTCTCTCTCTGCACCTACCCTGCCCTCTTCCCTCTCCCTTTTCCTCCTTCCTCCCTTTATAAACCCCTGTGCAGTAAAAAGTCCTTATTTTCATTTGGTGCTGGTTTGTGACCAGCAGCAGCCTCCCTGCAGGGCTTTGAGCTGTGAGTTGAGATGGAAGCCTAGATAAGAACAGACTGTGAATGGTACTGTCAGCCTCCTGACGTGCACAGCCTGGCAGGGATTTGCAGAGGAAGCCCAGTGGGGTTTCAGACAGACAGACAAACGCTGGAAGGTGGGATGGATTCAAACTGCTGCCCAGCTTCCTGTCCCTTTCTTGGCAGCCATTCCCTAACTAGCGAATAGTGGCCCCAGCTGTCAACTGGATGGAGCCACACAACAGAGGAAGATGTTGAAAGGAACTGGGGACTTGGATGGGTTTCAGTGGAAGTTCTTCATTATTCCCTCCCCTCCCCTCCCCTCCCTTCCCCTCCCCTCCCCATCCTTCCCCTCCCTCCCTCTCCCCTCTGTAGTTCTTCTGCTTTAGGGTGATTTCCAGGTAAAATCAGGTTCCAAGACCCTTCAAGAGAGGTGGGGGAGGTGTGATGCAAACCAGTGGCAATATTTACTATCTTTTATTGGGTGCTTATGGGCCAGACACTTTTCTTTGCATACAATGTGTCCTTAATTCTCACAAACCCTCATGAGGGATGGGATACTGCTCTTCACCCCATTTGAAGGATTTTCTTTTTCTTTTTTTTTCAATCATCACTTGAGGATATGTTAATTAATTTGAGAGAGAGGAGTGGGAAGAGAGAGAGGTTTGTGAGAGAAACATTGGTCAGATGCCTCTTGTACACACCGGGGACCAGGGATGGAACCTGCAAACTCTTTGGTGTACAGGATGACCCTCCAACCCACTGAGGCTCCCAGCCAGGGCTCCTTTACCCCATCTTATAAACATGAAACTGAGGCTCAGAAAGATCGGGTCCCTTAGTCACATGGCTAGTAAGTGACATAGCTGGAATTCAAATCCATTCTCTCTGAATCTAAAACCTGTGTTCTTTCTACCTTTTTGATGCTCCCTATGTAAGGACAAGCTGGAATAGTAATGGCAAAAATGAGTATTGAGTTCTCACTAAGTGCCAGCCACTGTTCAGAGCATTTAGATGTGTTATATCATTTATGGTGCAGGAGTTTATGTGGTTTTGGTGGGGATCAGTGACTCCCTCCGCTTCTCTCTAGCAGCTCTCCAGTTCCAGAACGCCTGCCTGATCCCACCCAGCTGCTCAGGAGTGGGTGGGGCAGGGGCCCTGTTTGCTTTATCCCAGAGGTAGTTTGAGGTCTAATGAAAGATTGATTGTCCTCCTCTGATCCGTTAGCCCTGACCGTTGGCTTGTGAATGATCCCACTGTCCCCTAAGAGGCCTTTCTCAGGCTTCACTCAGTAAACATTTGTGGAATGACTGAATTAGCACCTTGTGCTGCGCAGCCTGCTGTCCTGCAGACATGTGAGGCAGCCCAGAGCAGGCCCCAGAAGCCAGGATGCCAGGCCAGACAGCTCTCACCTCTGGCTAGGGAGGCAGGGTGAACTCTGCTCCTGTGGCTTTTGGATTTCCCTGGTAATGTATTTGCTGCCACCTGTTTCATAAAGAATTTTTAAAAGTCTAGTAGATGAAGAGAAATTTAACTTTAAAAACAAACTAACAGTAAAAGTGATTTTATTAATAAAGTTGCTGCTCTCTCAAAAAGCGGGGGAGGCGGGAATCAGATGGTGCAGTTTGCCTTAGGGCTTCCCCAGCTTTCCCACAGAGGGGTCTCAGAGAGCAGTGCAGACTGACACTGGCTCCTGGGTGCGGAGAGGGCCTCAGGTCCGTGCCAGCCAGCTTGGAAATCGATTTAAAGATTGATGCAATTTTTTCATTTGACTTTGTATGTTGAATTTGGTATATATATGTATACATATTTTTTTTCTTTCCCCCAAATCCTTGTGTAAAATCAGTGTCCTGGCACATCAGGCCTGGAGCACTGAGACAAAGAGGCAAGGCCAAGGGTCTGTCTGGTCTGGGGACTTAGGGTGCTGTCTGCATTTTCCATTTACAGCACTTGGTTCACAGCAATAGAGCTCCCACCCCCCTGCAGAGATAACCCCCTTTCCCATTTTTCAGAATGAAGACAATGTTTTAAAAATAAAAACAATCTTTATTGTTTGCTTTCTTATCCCCCCATTCCACCCACCCCCGCCAGCTTTATTGAGATATAACTGACATAAACATTGCATCTAAGGTGTACACATGATGCTTTGATACGTGTAGATATTGCTACTATTTTTTTGTAGTGGGAACATTTAAGATTAACCCTCTTAGCAACTTTCAAGTATATAATTCACCACCATTAACTATTGCCACTGTGCTGTCATTAGGTCCTCACAATTTATTCATCTCACAACCGAACCAACATTGCCGCACGTCCCCACCCACCCCCAACCTCTGGCCATCACCATTCTGCTCTCAGTTTCTATGAATTCAGCTCTTTATGGATTCCACTTATGAGATTATTGTTGTTTGTTTTCTTATTTCCAAAGCTATACATGTTCATTGTAAAAAAAAATAAAACACATTAGCCTTAATAATATACTGCTAATAATCAGTACATCTATCTTCAAGATACAGCCTTCCAAGTCTTTTTCTCTGCATCTATGAGTAAATATTTTTGAAAAGGAACAAATTAATTGTTTTTGATTGAATTATTGTCAAAGCTAAGAGCCATCACAGATTGTTTTTGAAAGAATGGAGAGAATTATGAATAATTTAAAACATCGTAAGGTTAATCCTGTTTATGAACCCCGAAAGCTCCCCCCATAATGCACCTGTGTCATTCAGTTTCCTGCAGGGAAGCACCTGCTGCAGGGCTGCTGCTGAACTTGCACGCTCAAGCCATGCTCCTTTCCTAGTGACTCAAGTGTCTTAAATGTCTCAAGTGTAGCAGCGAAGGCTGTTCTTCAGTGCTGTTGATGTGCAAAATTTGAGCAGAAAATTCTAAAGCTAAATTGCACAGTAAGGAGGAGAGAACCTTAGGCAAAGTCATTGTTATGGCATTGCCTTTTATTACCTGTTTGACTTTGGGCAGACTGGTAGTTTCCCTGAATCAATTTTCGCTTGTGTAAATTGGGGATAATTACCCTACTCTACCATGCTCTACTGGAGTCGCTATGAGGACCGAGTGTCAAGCGTTTTTGTTACTTGCATTACATGCAAGTGTGTATGCTATTTTTTAAAAAAGTTTGGATGTAGAAAGATAAAACACATTGCCACTCTATAAAATGCTGGAATCTAATTCTTGGGTTTAACATTAGTAGGAATTAATTATGAATGCAAATACTCTATTTGATCCCCACTCTAAGTTTTCTTCAAAGTATGTAGAATTCCTTGATGCCTAGCAGCTCATGGATCTTCAGAAGAAAAGGACAGAAAATAATCTCACAAAATAAAAGCAGACATGCCACGCAGGGGCATTCTTCATTTGAACAGGGGTCTCGGAGCTCCTGGGAGCTGTGTCTTTTTGCTTTAAGCAAGGCAGAGTCATGCAAGGAAGAAGCAATGAGAGCAGCTAGAATGGTGGTGTGCTTGAGGGGCCATGGAAGGGCATGCTGCAGGGCTGCCTGCAGGCACACACCTGGCTCCTGGAAGCTCTGCGGAGAGGAACAGACCCTGCATGGGGAGACAGGTGGCTCAGCTTCTATTCCTACCTCAGAGACAAGCTGTGCAATCTGGGCTTTGTCATATCGTCTCCCTGAGTCTTGGTTTCTTTATAAAGTGAGGGAATTGGACCAGATGAGGTTCCTTCCAGTCTTAAAAATCTATCATTCTGGGCTATTTTCCATTAACATCTGCCCAAATAGAAGTCTGGTAGAGCATTACCACATCCGGATGAATCAGGTGGCAGAAAATGTTTCTACTTTCTGTTGCTTCAAGCTCTTGGTGCCCGCCTATGATTTTCTAAGGGTCTCCCAGGCTGACTGCCCTCATGTGGAACACGTGGTCAGTAGATCGTTGAGACTTGTTTCTATTCCCCCATCTGTTAACTCTTAACCTAGTAGAGCCTCCTCAGATTGTTGGGAGGAGAGAACTGCTTTCAGGCAACTTTTGGGAAGATGGGTTGACAGAAGTATAATGAAAACAGGTTATTGTGATAAAGCCACGTGTGTCACTAAACACTCACCTCTTAAATCACTAGATATTTTTTTCCTTAGTGCCCACGGGCCACTTGGCCGTGTGCTTAGACTTTTGCAGAATGTGAGTGGAGAACACTCTTGAGTGGTGCAGAACTCAGGGCGAGGGTGCAGGGAAGATGGAGACCGAGAGAGGTGAGAGCAGCTGGAGTGTTTGGGATACCACGGAGATGAAAGGGCCAGTTTGCAAAAAGATTGGTCCCCCAAGGGCTTGGACTGTCTAGTTCAATTCTGTATCCACATTGCCTGGCACTTGGTGGGAACTCAGTAAAGTGTGTTTAATGAATTAAATGAACAAATGAATGAATGAATGA
Organism: Trachops cirrhosus; assembly: GCA_028533065.1. Lineage (NCBI taxonomy): Eukaryota > Metazoa > Chordata > Mammalia > Chiroptera > Phyllostomidae > Trachops > Trachops cirrhosus. The sequence continues at coordinate 50,716,464 of CM052543.1, read as the reverse complement.
CTCTTCTGAGATGAAGTCTTTGCTGAAATGTGTTGCAATAACCCTCAGGTGACTGCAGTAATTTCTTTACATATGTGAAGTACTTTCAACCACAAGAACACTTCATATGCATTATCCTCATCGTGTTGCCAGAGATAAAAGAGGCCCAAATAAAAGCATTTCCTAATGTCTTACTTTCTGGACACTGCAACTACTAGCAGACATAGATTTGGTTTATTATTCCTAGATGAGTCTCCTTTCTAAAATGCATGAAGAAATAAATATTTCAGAGGGGAGGGTATAAGACCTAGTAAACAATTCCACAAATTTGCATTCTGAGTTAGAGGGAGAAAGAAAGTCTCTGCTTTTCTGTTTGCCTTTGCAGAGGCGTTGTTTTACTGCTAGTCTTGACGGAACCAGTACTATCAGCTTCTGATTAGAAAGATGTGTTTTGTGCTGGCATTACTCATGGCCACAGGCTCCTGGGCTCTTCTGCCACTGGCTGAATCAGTTGGTTCAAACACAGGGCTGTGAGGCTGAGGGCCTGGGCTGGGTCTCGGCCAAGCCAAGTGTCTCAGTCAGAGCAGCGCCTCAATGGCCCGCCGCCACCACCGCCCCCCACCCCCGGGAGGAAAACTGAGCTGTGGCATGTTAGATTCTGTAGGACAGATTCTTTACCACTGCTAGTTTCAGGCTAGTCATTTGAGTTTTAGATGTAGGAGGTGTGGGTTTTCAGTTTAATTGATTCTTCATAGAATGGAGTCTAGGGTTGTATCGGGTCTACCATGTCATGTTTGGGGTACGTCCTGAGACCTTTGCGGTCCCCAAGTCTGCAGCTGTCACCACAGCATGTCATTTTCCTCAGTGTGTCTAGAATGGGAATGATTGTACCTGCGTCACAAGGTTGTGCAGAGGATTGAATGAAGTCACATATTTACAAAAACCAGCAAAAAAGGAGATTGACATGCTGTCGCTGGGTGGTCGGCCAAGGACTCATCAGCCAAGGACTCACCACCTCACACCTATCTCTACTATACTTGATTTAACTGCACTTTCCACATGACGTATACTCATGGTGACTTGTGAACAGTGGAAACCATAGGCATTCAGCCTGCAAATGCTGTGGAGCTACTGGTAGTAATTGGTTAGATACAGTTCATCTTCCAAAGTTTTTCTTCAAAAATCTGGTTTATCTTTCATTGCTAAAGTAACATATTGTACTATATTTGGTTGCCTTAGACTGCTTTTCCAGCCCTGTGAGGCGAGTGAATGATGACGCTGACATTTATCGAGCAGTTACTATGTACCAGACACTGTTGTGAGCACTGTACCTGCATCCAGTTTTTAATCCTCCCTAATCTGCTATTGATACTATTTTTGGTACTATTGTTCCCCCATTTTGGTACTATTGTTTCCCCATTTTATGATGAGGAAATTAAGACACAGACCAGTTAAATAAGTTGCTGTGAATAACACAGTTGTGAGGAGCTGTCACTAGTGGAAAGTCAGAGGTCAGAGTGTTATGAAACACGATGGCTGGCAAGGTGATGGGGGTGGCCCTGGTGAGGAAGGTGTTTCTGGCTTGTGTCCATGGGCAAGTGTGAGCCTCGAAGCCCATGTTTCCTATCGGGGCTACTTTGTAGTGGAATAAACTTGGCTTTGGAATCAATCTTGAATTGAAACCTGGGATCCACTTAGTAGTTGTGTGATTGAACAAGTTACTTAACCTCTCTGAGTATCAGTTCCTTTTCTGAAAAAAATTGCATGTATCTCTCACAGAATGGCCCTAAGGAAAAAATAAGATAATGAGTATATTAAAGTGCTTAACACTGTGTCTTACACAGAGTAGCTATTTAGTGTCAGTTCCTGTCTGTTTGTTCCCTCTGTCTTCTCCTCCCTTATCTGTCTACCGCTAGGCTTCCTCTTGACTTTGCCATTTTCCAACTACACTTTGTCAAGTCACTCCATTTACAGATGCTTCAGTTTCCACGTGTAGCAAATGGGGTTCATGGTATTTGCCCCACTATTTTATTGGGTTTTCATTTAGTCATTGAGCTTACAACCAGATTCTGGGGATTTAAAAAAAAGAACAAGAATATGTCCATAATAAGGGCAACAATGATAAAGTAATACAATATAGTGTGCTAAATGTTCTCAGAGAAATATGTACTGCTTATTGTGAGATTGCAGAAAGACCAACTTCCTGGGAAAGTTGGAAGGAGACAGATGAGGTAGAATCGCAGCCCAGGAGGAGGTGGCTAAATTGAGAAGGGAGTGGGGTGGAGAGAAGAGGTTGAGGGACTTTCAAGTTCAATGGCATGGAGGCAGGAAGGGCATGGGATAGCAAGGGAGCAGGGAGAGACCCCTGAGTCGGCACACAGACAGGTACTATGGCTGGAGGTGTCGCTCATGTGGTGGGCTGAAGCCTGAAGGTGAAACTGGGCTAAGACTTGCCCTTTACCTTGGAGGCTGTGAGGAAGTGTCCAAATATTGTGAGTAAAAGAACTAGATTTCTTTTTAGGACAGTAACACTGCCCAGAGTATAGAAGATGAATTTGGAGTTGAACGAGGCACACTTGTTTGAACTTGTGGGTACAGATAACATAGCATATTTTAACGGCTTCTATAAAAGTTACTTGTAGATGCTGTGCTACTATTTAAAACTTATACAGGAAGGTACATATGTGTTGGAAAATGGTAACTGCATGTACTAATTTATAGACTAGACCACATTGGAGCAAAATTATTCCAAAAAGATACATATGGCCTGCTTTGGAGCTAAGCATATTTACCCTTTTTTTAATAAAAAGACCCCGGTATACCTTTGGCAAAATGAGTGAGGCTTGGACATAGACAGAATGTTTAAGGCCCTTTTTAATATCTTCAGAATTGAGTTTAAGATTCTGGAAATAGTTGACACCTTGTGCATGCTGAATTCACTCTACAGAGTTTCTTGTGCTCAGCATGCACTGCTGTGGTTAACAGTCTCTGAGTTTCCTGGGGGGAGGGGCAGGGAGGCCTGAACCACAAAACTATCATTTATGGGCAAATTGAGAGAAACCGGGTGGCCCTTTTCCCCAAGCAGTCGGAGTCAGGCACAAGTACACACAAGTGTGTGTTTGTGTGTTTCTAGGTCTGTGTTTATGTTTTCCTAAGTGTTGTCTGCTTTATCCAGACCAGAGGGAAAAGCTGACATACACCCGGGGTTCCCTGGGGGGAGCCACTGGGGAGGTTGGCCTTAGTTACTGGAGATGTGTGAGCGGAGAGAGGATCACCTGCTTCCCCACAGGAACTGGGTGGTGGCTGGGAGCCAAGGGTGTGGTGGAGATGTGGCTCCACCTGTCAGATTCTGCTGGGGACATGTGCGAGTGCCCCTACCACGGAACTGGGCACAGCTGTTTGCTTGGTGTGGGAGGAAGCAAGGATGCAGTGAATGTGCGTGCCTTTTCTCCTCTGGTAGCCTTTCCCCAAGATCACTCTGAGCGGTCAGGAACTGGAAGGAAGTCTCGGGTTGGCATTCAGTACGCAGGGAGCAAGATGTACGCTTTCAACTCCTCAAGGAATCTCACCTTGAGCTTGTGGAATACGAGACCTTTGAACTTGACCTCCTTTACATGCCAGACCTCAGGCCCTTCTCACCGGGTCGATCATGTCTAGGATGACCCTTTGATAATCCGGGGGGGAGACAGATGTCTACAACTCCTGTGCAGTGTGAAGTCAGTAGTTAGAGCAAAACACAGAGTAGAGAGGTGTCTGGTGAAAGGGAAGGCGATTCAAATGCCAAGGGCTTCCTTAGAAGAGGTGACACTGGAGAGGAGACTTGAGGGATGAATAGGGGTCAGAAAGTTAAGACGGGCAGGAAGTAATGTGGTGGTCACAGTTCAAGGCAAGGATGGCAGGAGCTGAGGCCAGAGTGATAAGCAGTGGGCTGATCGTGGAGGGTTTTGTACATCTCATTAAGGGGGCTCTACTTTTTTCAGGTCCTGTCTTGTGTCCTGCACTGTGTGGAAACTGGGCGAGTGTTTTTGAGCCTCAGTTTCATTATCAGTGATATGCAGAGGATAGGGCTTGCCTGGCTTTATCTCATAGCATTGTAGTGAGACTAAAATAAGGTAAAAATAATAGTCAATAATCATTGAACACTACTACATGCCAGAATTTGAGCTAAGCTATTTACACAAAATAACTCATTTAATCCTCAGCGAAACTTTCTAAGATAGGTACTGTTATGAAGGCCATTTTACAGATGCGAAAACAGAGGCACGGAGGTTAAATGACTTGTTTCAGATCATGAAGCTATTAAATGGTGGAGTCAGGACTTGAACCAAGGTAGTCTGGCTATAGAGAACGTCCCTGTCGTGTGCTGTGTGTGTGTATGTGTGTTTATAGTGTTACCTCTCTACCAGGCTTAACAACTGAGTTACATTTGCTTTAGGGAGAAGAAATGCATAGCTGTGTGCTTACCACGCATGGTGTTTGGCTTCCCCAAATGCCCGTTACCAATGCTCTGTGTGTGGGGGGGAAAATAGCATGCCTCCTGATGCACCCTGGGCAGGTAAACTTCTGGGACTGTCATCACTGTGCTTTTGGATTGTGAAGAGCACCGTTAACTGTCCCTGAGCTTCCCCCTGTCTCTGCCCATTGAGGGAGAAGGGGCAGGTGCTGCTCCTGGCCGTCAGTGCATTGTTTGGGTATCATCTTTTCACAACCATCTGTTCTTCTGAAGTCTGGGTTCCCTCTTTACACCACTCTCTCTACCTCATCCTCCAGAACTTTATCTCAGTTTCTTCCTCAGTGACGTGAGGCCTTGGCTTACACACATAGTTTTCTGCCCCACTCTGTCTTTGATTGGCAAAGGTCACTGGTGACATACCAGTTACCAAATCTATTGCCCTCCCTCTGCTCTGGTCTGCCTTGACTCCTTGCTCTAACTGGCTGGGTTGATAACTGCTGCTTTTCTGAAATTCTTTCCCCAGTGTTGTGATACACTGCTCTTCTGTTTTTCCAACCTAATTGCTCTTTTTCTTTTCAGTTGACAAGTACAATGTCATTTGCTTTCTTTTCTGTGGTTTTCTTCATTGCATTCTTTCCCTTGCTGATGTTCAAGCACCCCCACTGCTATAGCTGAGCCTTGGAGCTGGGGACTTCCATATTTATAGTTCCAGACACAGCCTCTCTCTTGAGCGCTGGTTCTTCATCTCCACCGGAGTTCTAGACATGTCCACTGAATTCTCTGCCATGTTACTAGCTTTTACTTTCAACCCGGCTTCCCTTCTGGGCATTCCTGGTTCAGTGCCTCAATCCCCCAGTTAACTGAGCTTAAGTCAAGAACTTGGAGTTGTGTTTGAGTCTTTGAGTCTTCTGTGTCTCCAAGGAGCATTGTTACTGCTTCCTTCCCAATGTTGTTCCCAAGGGACACTTGTATTTCACCTCTTCTGGCTTTCTTTGGCTTTTGTGAGGTCTATTGTGAAAGCCCTAGCCCTTTAGCTTGTAGTGACCCCTCTCCTTCATTCATGCTAAAGTGGACTGATTAAAAAAGGAAACACACACAGGTTCTCCATCTCCAACTGCATAAAGGACAATCTCCTTTGTCCAACAGGTGAGACCTTCAATGATCTGACCTTACTTATGTTTGAAATTCTTGTCTCAAACCATCCCCTTGTGTGAACCCTGTCTTCCAATCAAACTGATTCCAGTCAAATGACACTTTCATTGCCCTCATCGACTTCTTCCCAGCCCTGTCACTCACTCTAAAATCCTGTCTTTAAAACTGCAACTCTGTGGTAATGCTTACCAAAATCTTTCTGGTTGATCACAGCAGGAAGGTCCCTCTTCCTTCTCTAACTGGTTTAGTGTTTGGCTTATCCCTCTTTTATGGTTGTCATCACATACCACCTTGTGTTATCATCGCTTTTTATTTACTCATCTTATCTTCCCTGTGAGTCTGAAGGTTCTAGAGGGCTGGGACGAAGGAGTTTGTTATTTCCTTAACGCCCAGAGCCCCGCAGGCTGATACAGTGCAAATGTGCTGAATGAATGTTTTGAAGCACTGAGTTATGCTCATTATTTTAAAGGATTTTGATACATAGATTGGTCATAAGAATTTAGTGGTTAGTTGGCAGTTAGTAACTAGGTATTTGGTTTTCTGTTCCTGTGTGTACAGAAAGGAATTAATATAGCAAGCCTGAGATGGCTTCTCGTTAGAAAGGCCTCCTTGTCCAGAATTTGAGAACTTGGATTTGGAAGGGTTCCCACCACTCTAAATGATAAGAGTAGCTCAGTGTACCTCAACTGTTGTACAAACAGCACAGTTTATGATGAGCACCTGCTTTCCTTCTGGAGTTTGGGGACATGCTAGGAATAGGGTGTCTCCCCCCCGACCAATCCGCTGTAAAAACTCTGGGCCCTGAATCTCAATGAGCTTCCCTGGTTTGTAACATTTCCCATATGCTGTTACAACCTGCTGCATGCCTTGTGTGGCTCCACTGGGAGAAGACTCTTGGAAGCTCACACCTTGTTTTCCCCAGACTTCACCCCATCTACATTTTCTCTTTGCTGACTTTGCTTTTATCCTGTCAGAGTCCATCATAGACATGACTATGACCATACGTCGTCCTTTGCATCCTCCTAATAAACTATCAAAACCTGGGGCTGGTGGGAACCACCTTAACACGCCATGAAATGTCACCAGAGTAGAACCAATTCTTTCCATTTTTCCCTGAGCCAAGATTTCAGAGGTATTAGGGGCACAGAGGTTATTGGTCCTCACATCAGAGACGAGCCCAGTTCCTAAGGCTGTATGTATGTGGACATGTCAAAGTATTCATTGCTCTGCAGATAAAGCTGATGCCTTTTCAATTGCTCACTATAGAGTTTCTGTCAGAAAAAGCTATTGGGGAAGGTTTGATTGAAGGTTTTCATAACATTTCAAGTACTGTCAGAGTCCTAAACATGTCAGTTACCAGAACTAGGCTGTTAGCAAAATTAGTGGCAATTTTTTACCTGGGCTCCATTCTCATTCTGCCTCTGAATCAGGGGCTGAGTTCCGTGGGCATTTTTCCTGCCTGGAAATAAGGGGTGGGCAGGGTGTCCGCTGTGCTGAGTTTCTATTTTGTCAAACATCAGCTAGGTCTTTAACACAGATGATTTCCTTTAACCCTCACAAAGATCCTCAAAGGTTGGAATTTTATGCCATAAAACATAGATAAGGAAAATGGAGCTTAACGAAGTTAAATATTTGCCCAGAGTCACACAGCAATGAAGTGGTAGCCCTGGAACTCAAGCAGGCAGGCCTCACTCCCAAGTCCGTGTTTTCTCTCTTCCCCACCGTGCTGCCTAGGCACAAATGATTGTTCTAAAATAATCATCATTATATCAGCTCCTTCACAGGTGGCAAAGTCCCACCTGAGCCTCAGTAAATGTTAAGTTTTGAGAAGTTTTGGCTTTTGATGCCTTGCTGGAAGTTTCAGAGAAGGAGGTTTCCCTGGTGATGATAGCTTTTGTGCTTGTGCGTGGGGTCTCTGCATCCTCTGTGCCACCCAGCATGCTGCCTCTGCAGCCGCGTGCACACCGCCCAGCAGTGAGCTGCGGGGTGAGGGTGGGAGAGGGGGGGCAGGAGGGATGGTCAGCTCAGCTCCATCATGTTGTCAATTTCAAAGCAAGCTTGCCTAAAGTCTTCCATCCTGACAGATTTTGGGCAAACATTTATCTGGGAATAATCTGCTTTATTAATTTGAAAGTAAAGGGAGAGTTATTTATTTTTTTTAATGGAACAATGGGGAGAAAACTAGAAATGGACAATGTGGGGTGCCCTCTTCTATTCTTGTCAGCTTCGTCCTGGGAAATGTTGTCATGTAACATTTCTTTTAGATGATCAGCATGCTCCAGCAAGGAGACAAGGCCCTGGACTCCAGAGAGTCCAGCGGGAGGTGCTGGCCGTGGGCGAACACGTGCAGCACCTGGTGCAGTGCCCGGCGCAGGCTCGGTTCACAGTTGGCATTCGTTGAATGGGTGTGCCTGGGCATAAGTATCTTACCTCTTTCATTGCCCAAAGGACAGAGTGACTTGGGCCCTAGTTCCCATTAGTGTGCTCTGGCTGACGAAGGGAAGATTTCACTGTTTCCTTTTTTTTAAGGTCAAATGTTGAACCTGGGGCCAGGCCACCATCATTTCAGAAAATGAAATGCAAATAGTTTCCCCATGGTGGGGCACGATTTTATTTGGGATGCTGAGAATAGATTTAGTGGTGCTAGTAAAATAATAATAACATCTAATACTTATGTGGTATTTGTTCTGCTAGACTAAGTGCTTTATGCATACAAACTCATCTAATCCTCACACTGTACCTTGAAGTAGATATTTTATCAGCGAGGATGCTGAAGTATAGAGAGGCCAAGTCTCTCACCCAAGGTGATTGCCAAGTGGTAGTTCTGAAACATAAATGCGGATACCAAAGAGCAGCCACTGAACCCTTCCCTTAGTGATATTATAGGGAAATAGAAATGTAGACATTCCCCCCCCCCCATTTTTTATTGCGGTAAAATGCACATAAATTTATTATCTTAACTTTTTCTAATATACAGTAACTTCAAACACATTCACAATTTTGGGCAACCATCACCACCATCTAGCTCCATAACTCTTTTCATCTTGTAAAACTGAAACTCTATACCCATTAAACAATAATTCCCCATCCCACCCTACCCCTAGCTCCTGGCAACTGCCATTCTACTTTCCAACTTTATGATTTGACTACTCTAAGTACCTCACGTAGGTGGAATCACACAGCATTTCTCTTTCTGTTACTGGCTTATTTCATTTAGTATAATGTCCACAAGATTTATCCATGTTGTAGCATGTGTCAAAATTTCCTTCCTTTTTAAAGCTCCATAATTTTGCCTTGCATGTATACACCACATTTTGTTTATTCATTCATCCACAAGTGGAAACTGTGTTTTAGCTGTTGTGAATAATACTGCTATGGACGTGAGTGTGTGAGTATTTCTTTGAGACTTTCTTTTAATTCTTTTGGATATATATCTCCAGAAGTTGAACAGATGGATCATATGATAAGTCTATTTTTAATTTTTTAGGAGCTGCCATGCTGTTTCCACATAGGCTGTACCATTTTACATTTCTGCCAGCAGTGCACAAGGATTTCAGTTTCTTCACATCCTTGTCAACAGTTGTTGCTATCTGGTTGTTGATAGTAACCTCCTAATGGATGTGAAGGTGGAATCTCATTGTAGTTTTGATTTTCATTTTCCTAATGATTAGCGATGTGGCGTATGTTTTCATTTTCCTATTGGCTGTTCGTATATATTTTTTCAGGAAATGTCTATTCAAGTTCTTTGCCCAGTTTTTAATCATCATTTTTTTGGTTTTATTGTTATTGAGTTTTAGGAATTCACTATATATTCTGGATATATAATCCCTATATATATAATCATATATTCCCTTATTGGATATAGATTTTTAAATATATTCTCCCATTCTGTGGGCTGCTTTTTTTTTCTGTTGATAGTGTATTTTGATACACAAATTTTTAACAATTTTCATGAATTTCGTTTTGCCTATGACTTTTGTGTCAGCCAAGAAATTGTTGCCAAAACCAATGTCATGAAGCTATTGACCTGTATTTTCTTCTAAGGTTTTTAGTCGTAGATCCATTTTGAGTTGATCTTTGTATATGCTAGGTAAGGGTCCAGCTTCATTCTTTTAAATGTAGATATCTAGTTTTATTTATTAAAACAGCACTATTTGTTGAAAGACTATCCTTTCCCCCTTGAATGGTCTTAGTACCCTTGTCAAAAATCTTTTGAGGGGACCTAGCCAATTTGAAAGGCTGTCTAGTTCTTGGTATTTCTTGGTTTTATTAAAAAGAAAGTGCAGCTCATGGACTCCACTTTCCATGAATTCCTGGAGCAGTTTCTGGAAATTCTGCTTTTCCTCCACTGCTAGGGAAACCTCAAACAATTATTTAAATTTTTATCAGAAAGAAATGAGAATTCATGTTGGAGTCTTCTTGTACTTTTGCCCCTCAACATAATATTTTTTTCTCTTCTCAAGTACATGGCAAATAGTAGAAATCAAGCACAGACCAGCAGAAAAGACTTAAGTTCTCTCACTGCAGGACCAGTTTATGGAGAGACACCATGCCCAGTTAGGGGTCTGGATCCTCTTGAGCTTTGTGACATGAAAGTCTGTTCTGTGACCTTGAGGAAGCAGGAAGCAGGAGGTTATATGGCCTGTCCTGTTGTTCTTTAAAGTTTGACCCTGCACTTTTGAGTCATTGCAGCACAGGGATGGAGGAATTGTGAGCTCCTCTCTTAGTGAGTTGCAGAGCATCGTTCATTGCAGATGGCAAAGCATTAACTTCGTATTTGGACATGTTTCCAGTTGTGCTCGGCTTGTTTTTCAGAGCACATTGTTATTCTTGATTAAATATTTTGCAGGGTTCATATTTGCATTGAGAGAGCACACTGACGAAATGTGAAAATGCAGTTGTTTGACAGCTTCAGCCACAGATTCTCCAACCTTTTTTTTGGTAATAATTTTCATTTGTGCAGAACTAAGTAATGTGACAGCTGGGAGGCTTTACCCGTGGAATGGTGATTTATTTGTCTGTGAGGACAATTTCCATGACAAGAAGTGTTGAGAACATTTGCTTGATTTTTAAGGACAGGTTTATAAAACATTGGTTATGAGATATATCAGTTTACATTTCATGGATGTTATCAAAATTTGAGGGGGCTAAACTCTTCTCCATTCCTGTCTCTTGGAGCAGGTTTATAATTCAAAGGTCCTGAAGAGGAAAAAGAAAACTTCTCATCTCTAAAACATAGAATTTGATTAATCACAATTTTCAAATTACTTCCTCTCCTAAAGGCATTTGTATTTTGTAATGAAGAAGAAGATGTAATAAAAACTCCGAGACTAAGAATCGGGTTGTGGGAGGGGGGAGGTGAGTTTATTAACAATTTTATTTTATGATTACTTCTCTTTTTAAAAAATTTAATCTTTATTATATTTTTTCCATTACCATTTAGTCCCCTTATACACCCCTTTCCCTAGCAATCACCACCCCGTTGTCCATGTCCATGAGTTCCTTTTTTTTTTTTTGTTCAATCCCTCCACCCTCTAACCTCCCCAGCCTACTAGCTGTCATCCTGTTCCCTTTCTGGGAGTCTGTCTCTGTTTTGCTTGTTAGTTCAGTTTGTTCATTAGACTCCACATATGAGTGAAATTATATGGTATTTGTCTTTCTCTGACTGGCTTATTTCACTTAGCACAATGCTCTCCAGGTCCATCCATGCTGTCCCAAAGGGTTACATTTTCTTCTTTTTTATGGCCAATCAGTATTCCATTTGTGTAAATGTCACCTTGTTGTTTTATCTGGTCATCTACTGATGGACACTGGGCTGCTTCCATATCTTGGCAATTGTAAATAATGCTGTAATGAACATACAGGTGCTTATGTTCCTTTGAATTAATGTTTTGGGTTCCTTTGGATGTATTCCCAGAAGTGGGATCACTGGGTCAAAAGGCAGATCCATTTTTAATTTTTTGAGGTATCTCCATACTGCTGTCCACAGTGGCTACACCAGTCTGCATTCCCACCAACAGTGCAAAAGGGTCCCCTTTTCTCCACATCCTTGCCAGCAGTTGTTTGTTGATTTATTGATGATAGCCATTCTGACAGGTGTGAGGAGTTATTTCATTGTGGTTTTAATTTGCATTTTCTGGTGACATTGAGTATCTTTTCATATGTCTATTGGCCATCTGTATGTCCTCTTTGGAGACATGTCCATTCAGGTCCTTTGCCCATTTTTTAATTGGGTTTTTTGTTTTTTTGTGTGTGTTGAGTTTTGTAAGTACTTTATAAATTGTGGATATTAACGCCTTATCAAATTTATTGGTGAATATGTTCTCCCATTCTATAGGTTGTCTTTTTATTTTGTCAGTGATTTTCCTTTCTGTACAAAAACTTTTTAGTTTGATATAGCCCCATTTGTTTCTTCCCCCCGCCCCTTGCCTGAGGAGGTATATTCAATAAAAAAATTGCTATGAGCAATGTCCAAGATTTTGCTGCCTATGTTTTCTTCTAAGATTTTTATGGTTTTGGATCTAATATTTAAGTCTTTGATCCATTTTGAATTTATTCTTGTGTGTGGTATAAGATGGTGGTCTAGTTTCATTTTTCTACTTCTCTTATAAAATCATTTGACTCTTCAGTGTATTATTTCCTAGAGGCCTATGTTTGAAAAACACATCCTTCTGGAGACTTCAAGATATTTAAAGTGAAATACCCCATAGGGACCCCATTAAAAGACAGTTTATATTACATGGACTAGAAAGGTAAGCTGCAGGTTAAGACACAAAATAGAATGCAGAAGGGCAAAGGACACTTGGCTGTCACCTGTCTCCTCTGCCCTGTCAGACAGCCAACTCTGGACTGCCTCCCTGTTTTGAGGGTGCTGTGTGCATAGATCCCAGGGTCACCCATGATTTGAAGACCACCTCCCACTCCCATAAAGCCTGGGTTGCTGTCATGGCTTCCCTGGTGAGTTATGTCTTTTTCAATAATTCAAAGAGTCTAATCTCCTACAGGATTCCCCTGGAGCAGACTATACTCTTCATCAGACCCTGTTCATCTGGCTTCCTTTGACTCTTATTGGGTACATACCCCAACTTAGTACATAATAATAGTCTGTCCTGTAGAGTTCACCAAATACACACTGTGTGTGGGTTCGATCTCGACTCTCAGCATGTCAAGGTCACTGATCCCTTTCTCTTGCAGCTTTTGTATTCCTATAACAGCTGGTAGAATTCCCAGGGAATGAGGTTGGGAGTTACAAGTCTTTCTCAGTTTGAAGAAGTTGAGAGAGAACAGCTATTAGCTGCATGTATTCCCTTCCTATGTGCTCGAAACTCAGGCCTATGACCCCGCATAGTTGCTGTCAACGTCTTGCTAACCGCACTTCATCTAAGACTTTGATTTAGGCCAGAGGAGATGGGGTGAAGTGGGCACTCATGGAGTTTTCAAGTATGTATTTGAAGAGCTATTATAGGCGTATGAGAAAACAGCTGTTTGCTGTGTCCACAGTGGTCCGTGCAAAAGGGAACAGATGGCAGATTAGCTGGTAAAAAGATAATAAAGGGCTGAACAATCTGTAGAATAGGAAAGATGTGTAGAAGTCATCTGTCTGAATCTTTATTCTACAGGTGAGGAAACCAAGGCAGACGCAGCCTGAATGGTGAAGTCCAGGCTCACAAAATAGCATAGGCAGGTGTTGAATCAGTGTCTTTAGGCCCCCAGTTTGGTGTTTTTCTGTAATTCTCTACTCCCAATCCTTAACCACTGCAAGGCTGTGACTAGATGCTCAGGTGTTCTACCCAGCAGAGCTGAGGGTTCTTCCTTTCTGGATTTTTTAAGACTCAGTGACTGTCTGCCTGGGGAGTAAACATGAAGTCCAAAGGGGGTAGAATATTGTTCTGGAAGATTCTGTAAGCCAGAATATTTACTGAGAGTTTTTTGTTTTGGAAGATACATATTTGTTCACCTGTACCATTTCTTCTGCCACACCATACTTCATCTCTTCACCCTACGCTAGATTCTGGGTCCTTTGGTTTTCTCTTCTGCTGTGGAATTCTGATGAGGCAGGAGCTGCCAGCACCACAGGGCACACCCCAGTTTCCCAAGAATCTTCCAGCTTGTTCTTTGTCTCTAACACGTGGGAGTCCGGGGATCAGAGGAAGTTGCTGGAAAGCTGTCCTTGAAATGTGGCTGAATTTAGAATGAAAGAGAAAACAGTGTTTGACGTGCAGTGGTCATTTAATAAATAATTATTGAACAAATGAATTATGGTGCTGCTTCTCCTTCTTCCCCTGTTCTTGTAGAGCTGGAAGGGAACCTAAAGATAAATTCAAGATAAATGAAGCTCAACTTCTTCATTTTATGGGGTGAAACAAGTGAGGACTAGAAACGTTAAATGATTTGCTCAAAGTCATATGTCTAGTCAGGGGCTGGGGTTAAGCACAAGTCATTCTGTCTTGCAATTATGTCAGGTTGAACCAAGTGATATTGCCATTTCCAGGGGTCAAAATGGTTGTGTGTTAGCAGTTTTGTGTGGTTCAACTTAATATGCTTGAAGGATCAATACTGTATACATTCTTGTTTTAATAATAGCAGGAATACCAGGGGAGTCCAATCCATGGCCCGCAGGCTGCCTGCAGCCCAGGATGGCTAGGAATGCGGCCCAACACAAAATCATAATTTACTCAAAACATTATGAGATTTTAAAAAAATTATATGTCACAATGTATTTAATGTGTGGCCCAAGACAACTTTTCTTCTTCCAGTGTGGCCCAGAGATGCCAAAAGTTTGGACACCCCTGCACCAAGCAAACATATGGTAGTGTGGCTTAGTGTGCAGATCAAGAATATTAGTTCTGAGTAAGATGCTCCTGGTTTTACATCCTTGGTCTTTCTAAGCTGAAATTTCCTCATCTATATGATAGGAAAAATATTACATGCATCAATGTTAAGGTTGTTTCAAAGATTAAGTGAGATAAATAATTCTTTGAAGAGCTTACTCTAATGCCTGGCACAAAGTAATTACCTAATTATGGTTATGATATTATTATTCATTGATTAATAAGGAAGAGAATAAAACTGAAAAGTTTGAAGAGTTAAAATCCTTCTGGACAACATATTCATCTTTTATGGAATTGATGGGATATGTCACACCTGTGTTGCCTAAGGTGGACATAGCTTTGTATTCTATTTCACGTACTTCTGCTAGTTATAGGGAATGTACTTGGGATGATATCCTAGTTTTAAAACCTTTGCTTTGACAAATGTGCTCTTGTACTATGCAGGATCTGCCCCTCTTATGGATGAATCCTTCTCAGTTTCTAGTAGAGTCCAGGAGTAGCATGAGTTGAGGTTCAAAATGCTGTTAACTAACCAACTGAGTTAGTATATTCTTTTAAAACCTGGACCCTGGAACCACATCCAGTGTTTGTCCATTCCTGCCTCATGGGTCAGCAGATATCTCTGCTGCCTGTGCTTGGAGACACCCATGTGTAAAGTGTTTCTCAGAGACCTCCTCATGACCCAGTGACACATCCAGAGCAAACATGTTTTCAGACAGCTGCACACTTTGGGGAAAATTGTTATTCTGTGGGTAAGAGTGGAATAAGGCACTCCCAGCCCTGAGAAGGAAGCAGTAGACTTACCCTGAAAACAAATACTTCTCTAGCAGAGAATATCAACAGAGGTGGTCCCTCCTTCCCAGTACCACCAGCCCACTGTTCTTTGGAATCACCAGGCTTTTTTGGGTGTCTTCCCCTCGTGTGCGTACTGCCTTTGGACAGGACTACACATGAAACCATGGTGGGGAAGAGCAAGCCCAAGCC
The DNA here is from genome assembly GCA_028533065.1 of Trachops cirrhosus. NCBI lineage: Eukaryota > Metazoa > Chordata > Mammalia > Chiroptera > Phyllostomidae > Trachops > Trachops cirrhosus. Next base: position 50,701,065 of record CM052543.1, on the reverse strand, counting down.
GAGCCTGCTTCCATAGTGATTTGTCAGGGGAGGGACCTGTGGGCGCTGTCTTTGCTGCTGTTGTAAATGCCCTTATTATCTTTCCCTTTAACTGGCCTCCTCCCATTTACCCTATCCTGTATCTGCATTTACTTTGTCTATGTCACTTTTGTGATAGTTAGTGGAAGCAAAGTTTGATCTTTAGAGAAAGGTGCTACCTCAATAAAATACTGCGTATTTATTGCAAAGATGTAAGCTTACTAAGGACTGGCCATCGATCTAGACTGTAAAGTGAGAATTAGTGCCTGGAAGTGTCTATGGAAGGATAACTTGATTAGTGGGCATCATTTAAATTGACATTGAGCTAGGCTGCTTATGTACGTCATGTCTCATTCACATAGTAACTTTGCAAAACTTAGTATTATCCCCCATTTCACAAATGGAAAGACTCAGAAATTAACTGGCACAAGCTCACATAGCAAACAGTCAGTGCAGTTCTCTCACTACGGCCTTATGTGTCCTTGCGACCAACACAGCTGCCCGGGAGGTGACATTTAGTTTCGCTCTAGGCCTGCAAGGCAGGTGGGCACATGGGAGAAAACTGGAGCAAAAGCATTGTGAATTTTCAGTTTATCCAGCTCTATTATGAGGAATAGAAAATGCATATATTCCTTTATTCACTTATTTTTCATTTATTTAAAAATTCATTTATTTTAAAAACTTTTATTCAGTCTCCACTCTAGGCTCAGCACTGTGCTAGACACTGAGATGGTACTAAAAAAGGTATAAATGTGGGTCCTGTCTCAGGAGTTTTTATTCTAGATAGGAAGATATGAAAGTATGAAATGTTTGTCCTTCATGTAAGAACAGCAGCTAGATTGTGTGATGAAAACAGTTGGTGTGTTGGGAGTTTAGAGCTGGGAGAGTCCTGTGTAGGTGGTTGGGAAAGGTTTATGTTACATACACACTCGGTGTGAAATTGGTGGTGCTGATGGTGGCAGGGGGGAAGTTGCTTCAAGATACTTATTTTTAACTAGTGTAGGCCCAGGTAGGTACTTAAAACATCTGGGGCACCACTCTGTAAAGGACATGGTTTTCTAACCACTATGCTCTACACGTGAAACTAATACAGAATATAGACTGAGAAGTGTAATTGAAAAATAAAACATATATTTACTTTTAATTAAACTTTTTATTTCGAGGTCATTGTAGGTTCTCATGTAGTTATAAGAACTAAAACAGAGAGAGCTGTGTTACCTAACCTATATCTCTCAATGGTAACATCTTGCACAAGTATAGTACAATAATTATTGTACAAGAATCACAACGAGGGCATCTTTATTGATACTGGAAATCCCAGTTTCCCAGTTTTACACGTACTGGTGTGGGGTGTATGTGCCTGTGTGTGTTAAATTCTGTACAATCGTATCTAGCACCATTGTCAAGATACTGATTTGTTCCATCCCCACAAGGGTCCCTCCCATTTTTCTTTTACAACCATATGCATCGCCCTCTCACTTCCCCACCTCTGACCCCTTGTAACCACTAACCCGTTCTCCATTTCTGTAGTTTTGCCCTTTCGGGAATGTCACGTAAGTGATATCATACAGTGTGTGTCCCTTTGGGGTTGTATGATTTCCTTAGATTCATCCAAGTTGTCACGTGTATTCATAGTTTGTTGCTCGGTTGCTTAGGAGTGTCCCGTGGCATGGCTAAACCACAGTTTAGCTGTCATCTGTTGAAGGGCATCAGGGTTATTTCTAATTTCTGGCTATCACAATTAAAATGGCTATCAGCAGGAATTTTCAAATGCTACCTATGTGGCACAGTTGTGTCCAGTCATGGCAGAGTGTGAAGTGGGGGTCACTGTCACTCCTTACTGGGGAATATTTTATTCTATTTTTTAGCACTCATTGGAGAAGTACTTTTGGAGCGAGGCATCGCACTGCTTGTATTCTACTAAGAAACAGATGAGTGAAACTTACCTTTGTTGACTCTTGCACTTCAGCGACCTACAGCTCTCAGCACACAGCTGCTCTGGGGAAATACAAAATAAAAATCCAGTTTGTGGGCCTCATTTAAGCTCCCGTGGACTCTAGTAGAACTCAAGCCTTTCTATAAATTTACATGATGGTTAAAAAACTCATCTAAAATCTTAAAGTCCATTTTTTGAACTATTTTGGAAATAAAAGAACAGAAGAAGTTTCTACAGAAATTGTTTAAAGATCTGCTTTCCTTTTTATGAAACTGGTAGACCAGCACTTTTCTTCCTCAGAAGATATTAGACATTTGCTAGGTACTGCCTGTTTGAGGCAAAAGGTGAAATGCCACTTTTCCTTGCTTTCCATCAGGAAGGAGATTTATCATATTTCCAGCTGCCCTCGAATAAGCTGTGTTGTTTGTTTGAGCTCATACTGAAACTCTGTCCTATCCACTCCTGTATTTAGTATATGTCTTTTCATTTTAGTTTTGTTTAGAATTGCAAAAATCTCTATCCTCGCGTGACACTGAATTCCACAGCATGGACCTCCTTGGATTCGTGCCTTCTGGTTTTAGGGGATAGACACTCAGGTGCTTTTCACTTTAGCATGAACCACACATAGTTGTGGTTGCAGTGTGGAGTGGGTGTGGGACTTCTCTTGGCTTAAATTGCCCTTTTCTCACCTCCCACTCCTTCCCGCCCCTCCTTGAAGCCTCTACTGATTGCTTCAAATAAGAAGTAGTAGCCAAATAACAAGATACTGCCTTAACTGCATGCAAATTCTGATGTGCTGCAGGAGGCAGAAGGCTGTGGTGTAGTAACCAGGGATGATAGGAACTAGCTTATAAGCCCAGATGATGGAAACATTCTTCCCTTACCAGCTCTCTGGAACTGTGGGAAGAAATTACAACTAAGATTTAATATGATGTATTTTTTCCGTAATTCCTTTTTTTGGTGAATGTTAAAGGCTGATAATTTTCTATGCTTCTGATGTGCACAAATTTAATAAAAGGAACATGCAATAAAGTCAGCCCCATGATGGTATCATTTATTTCCCTTTATTTCAGCCTAGATAATAGTGGCATTTGAAAGCCATTATTTCGGGGAATATTGTAATTATGGACCCAGAATTTGAACTGAAAAAGCATCTCGGGCCCACTAGTTCTCCTTGATCTCTTTGGTGTTTTCTTCCACTTTTTTTCCCTTCTCTTGCATCTCAAATTAGAAAAACTCAGTAAAGCAGAGAATATATCCTTAGATAAGAATCCCCTCGCCCCACTACCACATCTCTGTTAATTTCCTTATTCCTTTTTGAAGCACATTCATGAGGTTCACCACACGCTTCTTTCCTTCTTGGTGGCTTTGGCCTTTCTAGTGGAAGAATAAGGCAGAAGGAATGTGAGGCGATTAGTGGTTAAGCAGCCCTAAAAGTCCAGGCTCTGTTTGCAGACCATTATGTTACTCCATCTCCACCATTAAAGTTTTACAAAGCTTAGTCTCACATTATCTGAGTTCATCGAACACTTTTCCTGGGGAAATTCTTTTGTCGTCTAACTGGATCAGACTTCTCCCTGGGTTTAAGAAAGATAGCTTTTCAGTTACCTTGTGGAGGTTGGTTTTAGGACATTGTCTTAGTTTGCACCAAGAAGTCCGCCCTGTGACACATGGCCCCTTGGCTATTGTGGCTAAATGGTGCCCATCTGGCCTCCTGGGGTTTCCTCTCCTCGGGCTCCTTGGGGAAGTCCAGTCTGAGGAAATCTGTGAGCAGAATCCACCAGTGATAGAAAATGAGGCAAGACTGAGAGTTTGCAGAGCAGAGAGAAAGGGCGCAGAAAGAGCCTAAGGTATATAAAGCTACAACTCCGGTCACCCAAACCAAGCCAAAACTGAGAATGACTCCACACTTTGTGATACCTTTGTCCAGGAAAGACAGGGTGGGGTGGTGGTGAAGACTAGGTGCTGGAGCTGGACCGCCTGAGTGGAGTCCTGCATCCCACTTACGAGTTACTCAGTCTCTCTCAGCCTGTTTACTTATGTGTTAAATGCTTATGGTACTTGGCATGTTGGAGAAATTGAGTTAATGATACAAAGTGCTAAGAACAGCACCTGGAAGATAGTAAGTGCCACATAAACCTATGATATTTTTACCATTATGATTAATAAGAACGGTTTTCACCCAGTTTGTTATTTATTATCAAGAACAAGGGATATTGAACTGATCGTACAGTAGCCTACTCTGTAGGAGAGCCTGAGCACTGTGGAAGGGATGACTATGCTCGCTGTGTTTCCTGCAAGATTGGGATGGTGTTATTTTGGGCTTTGAGATAAAACGAGAAGTGTACTTCTGAGCTATAGGGTTGTGGTTCATTGTAGCCAAATTCTGTCATGGCCTGAATTTTGCTCTTTTAACTAGTCTGAATCTGAGCAGGGGTCTATGAGAAAGTACATCTTTTTTCAGCACCCTAATTTTGCAAATGAAAATGAAGCCCCAGAAGGTGAAGAGACTTGCCTAAAATCACATAGCTAGTGAGTGACTGAGCTGGGAGAAACTTGACCCTGCTAATTCTCAGGATATTGTTCCATCTCCAAAACACAGGTTTGCCACAATCCCAGCCTCTCTCTGCTGTGTAAGATACCTAATGAGTCTCTCTTACACAGCATGTCCTTAAGAGGTATTTATTGATTGGCCTTTGCTGAATAAAAATTTATAAAATGAAGGTTTATCTTCTTCCAAAATGCAAGTTATGGTTAAGATTGTTTTACCTAAATCATTTCAGTTTTCTGTTATAGCTTAAGTATTTAAGATCTACCTTTGCTAAGAAAAAATAAAAAGAATAACATGATTTTTATGACCCATATGGGTTTGGTTTTTAAATGAAAACTTGACATTCTATTATCTCAGTTTGTGGAAAGTAACGGGTATCTCTAATATGCATACATACACACATATCTGTATGTGACATAGTATTCATAGTATTTGAGAAGACAGACGGGTGAAGTCACTTCACTTTTGTGAGCCCCGTTCCTATTCTGTAAAATAGGAATGATAATGACAATTTCCACACAGTGTTGGACTGAGGCTTTGGTGATACAGCTAACGTAAGTGTTCCAGCGTGGAGGATCTTCATAGAAACAGCAGCAACAGCAAAAACTTCACAGGTAATCCTGCTGTCCCTCTCCCCACGAACAGCTAAATCTGACCAAAATAATCTTTCTTAGGACATCCTTTTAGGGGTAGGGTGCCTGAATTTACCCACCACTTGGACACCAGGACTTTGGTTTTGTCACTTAGCAACCACCCTTTCTCTATATAATAATAGGGTGAGGAATTCTCAGGATTTCATAAATTGGCTGCAAATAACTGAGAGCTAATATGTACATATATCCACATATATGCACGTATAGACTTCTGTATTTAGAATATACATAATCTGTATTTTAAAGATTTTATTTATGTATTTATTTTAGGGAGAGGAGAAAGGAGGGAGAAAAAGAAGATGATAAACCTCAATGTGTTGTTGCCTCTCACATGCCCACTACCAGGACCTGGCTGCAACAAAGGCATGTGCCCCGACTGGGAATCGAACTGGCAACCCTTTGGTTCACAGGCCGGCACTCAATCCACTGAGCCACACCAGCCAGGGCCATATTCTATATTTTACATAGAGGGTTGTTGTCTGTCCTGTTCTTCCTCACTAAGCTTAGTCATCATGAGGCCCTGGCTCGAGGACAAGTCTTCATCTCCATTGGTGGATGTCTATGGAAGGCTTTGCTGCCTTCTGATGAACTTCTCAAGATGCCAGAAGGCTGAAAAGATGCTGGAATTGGTTCTACTCTCTAGCTTAGCATCTCTTGTTTCTCTTTGTTCATTGCATTTGCTCTGCAAATAGTTTCTGATGTGATGAAAGAGAAAATTTAAATTCCCTTTAGCAGAAAGAGTCACTTTTAGCTTCAAGTTCAAACTCTAAAACCATTTCCTGGGTATCACCATCAAATAGCCCCTGCCTCCATCCTACCCCCACTGTTTGCCAGTTGCTTGGGATTGGGGGTGAGAGAGTGGGATTGTTTAATCTCTTCATACCCTATATTGTGTGAACTATACCTGTGAATTCCATCTCAGAAACCCTGATGAAATAGGTATTGTTTCAAGAGTTACCTGAAGAAATAAAATTGGAATCAAAATTCTAGAGGGTTGACTAAAGTCTCCATAATAAGAAGTAAAACCTGTAATTCTGCTAAGGTAAACATTAGAGTCCCTGTCGCCTAAATTCCCTACCCCCAACAGGACTGTGGTTTAACTTGAACTTCACTCTTCTTTGTGTCTGAGCTCCCCCCTTTCAAGGAACTCCAGCTGAATCCCACAGGTTCCCTGATTCCTGTTCTTTGGCTTCAAGCCCATCTGCTTGATATGCAGAGCCTGGACCTGTTTTATTAAGCCCTTCTGTGATTTCTGAGGCTCTATCATCACCTTGAAATCTTTCCCAGCCATTCTTCTTCTCTCCCTTCTTACCCCAGGAGTGGGTCCAGGTTGCTTATTAATTACATTCTTGAGCCTTGGCAGCAATAAATGCAGTCTGGGAAGGCAGACTTGCTTACAAGCATGTGATTAGTCACACCCACAGAGAAGAATACTTTGAGAAGGCCAGTTAGCTTAGGTAGTTACAGTTTTGGTTGAGAGAGCCAAGGTCAGGGCTTTTCACCCCAGCTCAGGGGCACAGATCACATAAACCTAACCATGTGTGAGCCGCCCATCTCCCTGAAGCTGACTGTGAGCGCCAAGGGAAAAGACTCAGAGCCACCCATTTCTGCTCCTGGGAAAAACATTCAGAGCATACATGCTGATTGTTCATGGTGGCTAAAGAATGTCTACTTCTTCAATGACAGACAAGGTGCTTCTGTGTGTCTATAAATATAGACATCCTTTTGCTTTCTGCACTCCACCCTCTCTAAAGTAGCACTGTGCTGTCTTCTGCATTGAATTCAGTGAATGCAGGTATAAATTGTGCAAATCCTACCCCATGTTCAAAGCTTAACTCAAGCCCCACCTCTTCCCAGTTCTTGCCATAATCTCTTCACTACGTATAGTACAATTGACACTTTAACCATACCCCTTCATCTGTCTGTAGTCCTTTTCCCCCTTTGCAAATGTGTTCTCTTCCCAGCTATATGAAACTAGGATAAGCCTCTTGACCCTGCTGAACCTCAGCTTTTGTGTCTGTAAAAGGAGGATTATGCCCTGGCCATGTGGCTCAGTTGGTTGGAGCATCATCCTGTACACCAAAAGGAGGTTGTGGGTTCAATTCCCTATCAGGGCACGTACCTAGGTTGCGGGTCCAATCCCTGGTCAGGGAGCATATGGGAGGCAACCGATGGATGTTTCTCTTTCTCTCTTTTGCCCTTCCTCCTTCTCTCTCCTTCTCTTCCTTGCTCTCTCTAGAATCAATAAAAATATCTTTGGGTGAGGATAAAAAAAATGAAAGGATTGTGATGATACTTATTCCTACCTCCGAGGACGAGTGTGTATGCTAGCACATAGAGTAAAGCCCAACGTTGTACAAATAGGAGCTGTTATTACTGTGGTGAGCCCAAGTCCTCTTGACAACAGGAATCAGTTCTTACCACTTAATAGCTGTATCCATGGTACCTGCCCCAGTTCCAAACAGAGGGCACTCTCAGTGAGAAAGGAAGACTTTTGGCAGTTTTTATATCCGATTTCTTAATCATCATTCTCTTCTTCAATATAACCATATCTTATGAAAAAATGTTTAGTTTCTAAAAAGGCATTTTGCACTGGGCAGCAGGGTGATTTTCTTTTCTTTTTTTTTTTTTCCTCAGTAGTCTTCCTCTATATTTCTTTCTCCCTCAGCTAACTTTGTAGCTAACTGGTGTTGGAATTCCTTCTAGCCAATGGCTTTTATGCCATGAGAGAGAAAAAATCACACAATTGGAAGGTATCTGAGAGATCGGAGACCAAATGCTTCATTTCATAGGCGTGGCCACCCAGAAACCTGGGGTTTCAGTCATTAGTGGCAAAGCAAGGACCAGAACCCCATCTTCAGCTGCTCCTTCAGGCAGGGCACAGGCTGACCCTGACTAATGAAGTGTCGATGATCGTTTTTGCCTGCCATTGGAGGATGTCTTAGGATTGACTAATACTATAGAGCTCTTTCCCAGATCCATGCATGCATTTTTGTTGTTCATGAGGATTTAGGAAAAATCGATTTGCTGATGCTGCAACATCATACACCCTGCCTACTTTCCACACTTGAGGAATTTGTTCACAGGTGCTGGTAAACTGGCATCACATCAAGAAGAAAAATCCCTTTGTCAGTGGTTGCATTACACATCAAGTTTTACAACATTCTGTATTGCGAAGCTCAGTGTTTTAGGTGTGTGAAGGGTTGAAGGAAACCCCAGCTCCACTTTGCATTTTTAGGTTCTTTCTCAGGGCACTTGTGTGCCTGGCTCTTCCTTCTAGCCTTTCCGCAGCCTTTCCACAGCCTTTCCTGGTGTGTTGGACAGAACTTTGGGGCCAGGCAAACCTGGGTTCAAACCCAAACTTGGTGGCCTAGAGGAGATGTGGGTTAAGGCAGATCCCTTACCCTCCATGAACTTCAGTTTCCTCACCTGTAAAACACAGACAGTACTGCCTCCTTTGTTGGCTTGCCTTATATAGAGGTATACTGTGTGTAAAGATGGAAGAAGGCATTGGAGGGAGATAATGTCTGCTTCTTCTCTAACTCTTCCATCAAGTCCAGGTCCTACCTATCAATTAACTTAGTGATTTATCTCCTATAACACATGCACGTACCTTTTAATATTGTTGGTAGTTCATAAAGAATTTTGTTTTTTCTATATAAGATTACATTCTTTCTTTCTGCTTTTCATGATTTTCCAGGGCTTGGCTGAGAATTTTCAGAAAGCTTAGTGTATAATTTACCCCTTTTGGAGATCTTCCTTCCTCTTGGTTAAAAAAAACAGCCCACTAAGTTGGGCGTCATTTCTAAATTTGAATCTCCTTTTTAAAAAACTGTGATTCACTTGGTTTAAAGAGGGGTTTCTCAGGGACAAATGTATATTTTTCAAGTCCACAAGATTATGTCACAATTCCAAACAGCTATATCTAATTTCTCCTAATAAGGTAAAGGCTTGGAGATTGTTTTCTTTCTTGCTTTTTGAATAGAGAAAACATTCCTTTTTAAAAAAAATATTTATTTATTTTTAGAGAGAGAAGGGAGGGAGAAAGAGGGGGAGAGAAATATCAATGTATGGTTGCCTCTCAAACACCCCCCACTGGGGACCTGGCCCTCAACCCAGGCATGTGCCCTGACTGGGAATCAAATTGGTGACCCTTTGGTTCACAGGCACCGGCACTCAATCCACTGAGCCATGCCAGCCAGGGTAAGAAAACATCCCTTTAAAAAAATAAATTAATTTTTGGTCTTTTGGAATAACACTATAAAATGCATTCAGTCCTCTGGTAGAATTTGGTATAGTGTCAGCAGACACTGAATGGTGGGCCCCGGGTCTGATACTAGGAGTACAGAAGAGGATCACGTCTCTACCTTCAAGGAGCACCCAGGCATGTAAGGGAGACAGCTAAGTAAACAGACAGTCCCTATATAATGCAGAGTCCTGTGAGACCACAGAGAACAAGATCCTAACCCAACTTGCAAGGAAAGGGCTAGACTCGCCTTCCTAGAAGTGACCCCTGGACTCTATGTTGAAAAATGAGCAAGAATTTAAGAAGCTGGGAAAGGGCAGTAAAGGCAGAGGAAGCTGCATGTTCTAAAGGCACAGAGGTGTCAAAGGGAAATATAAGGATCTTTAGATATGGTGTAGAGGAAAATGGAGAGAAAGGCAGGGGCAGGTTGGGAGAGACTCATGACACTGAGTTTGGATTTTATCATGAAGGCAATGAGGAGCCATTGAATGTACCTCCCAGGGAGTCTTATACCACGAGAAGACCTTGGAGATCAGAGTCTAACACTTCATTTTACAGATGTGGAAACTGAGGCCAAGGAAGGGGAAGTGAATTCCATATGGCCCCACAGGTAGTTAGTGGCTGACAGTGTACATCTTTCTATGGACCCAGTGGTGCCTGGGGAGTAGGGCAGAGGGAGCCTTCACCATGAAATTGCAGTGTTGACCTTGTGAAGGCAGATTCTCACAGGAACATTTGGACAAGGATTTATCAGGGGGACTGCATGGTTGGGGCTAATGACCCTAACATGCCTTTTTGCATATTATGTCCTTTAAAGGAAAGGTCGTTGCTAGTTAGAAATGCTCTTTGGCTATTTTTAGGCTCTGTGGTAGGGGGAATTAGTGGAATTCCTAAGGTCAGCTCCAGCTGTTTTTCTCCAAAAGACCAGCTGAATTTTTTATGAGATTTGCTCATTAGGGCTTTTACCCTTCTGTGAGGCATTGTACTGAATCCCAAGTCAGCCTGTCCTGGGAAATCTGTAAGAGAACTAGAGTTTGGAGAAAACTAAACTGGGGTTGAGATGGTTGTTGCCCGTTTTATTGTTAAGCGCTAAGTGATGTTAAGTGCTGTCTTAGATGTGTTAGTCCTTCTGGATTACAGCTACTACCTTGCATAATGGTTGGATTTTTTAAAAGATTTTATTTATTTATTTTTGGAGAGGAGAAGGGAGGGAGAAGGAGAAAGAGAAACATCAATGTGTGGTTGCCTCTCATGTGGTCCTCACTGGGGACCTGGCCTGCAACCCAGGCATGTGCCCTGACTGGGAATCGAACCTGCGATGCTTTAGTTCGCAGCCCGTACTCAATCCACTGCGCTGTGCTAGCCAGGGGTTTGATGGTTGGATTTTAAAGATTCAGGTTGTCATCTATGGAAAGAGTCTGGCAAGATGCCTGAGCAAGGGCGGTGCTGATGATGTGGTAGTTACCCTGAACGTCACCTTTCATTCAGGAATATCACCTCAGAACACTCTACAGGTAGCAGTTCAGACATTCCTTAGGATTCCTGTGAGGGGAGCTTGCCTGTGGTTATTTGGCATCTCCAATTACAACACTATTCTATTGCATGTTGAGGGTTGTAGAAAGGCAGGTAAAGCGAAAGCATTCTTCATTTCTTTTAGAATTCACAGTGAATCTTTTCTCCTATTCAATCCAAGGGTGTCTGCTTGGAGCTCATGATGTGTGGGGAAGGTAAATGGATAAATTTAATTGTATAAATATAGCATTTTGCTGTTTATAAAAATGTCTTTCCATATATGGTCTCATTGACCTCCCTGTAGGGATTCAGCAAGGAAGGTGGACAGTGGTGAGTCCCAATTTTAGAAATGAGGAAACTGAGGCTCCGGTAAGTGCTGTGTTCATGGTCACCAAGCTGGTAAGTGAGTGACAAGATTTCAAGCCAGATCTTGACTTTAAATCTCATGATGATGCAAGCTAGATTGAGGGAACAAAGGGCCATGTTTCTGCTTTAGCGGAAAAGCGGTTGAAGGAATGCCTTTAAAGGAAGGTAACTGTTGCATACCCACCAAGGAATGCCGCAGCATCTCCAGCATGGGATGTCTAAGCCTGATGGAGTAAAAGGGAACTTTGTTCCCCCAGCTCCGGGACAACAGCTGTTTTTTGAGCTAGGACTCAGTGACATTAAAATGACAATGTGTAACTTATGCTAATGAAAACAATACTCATTTCTTGTTGGTGGGGATGAATAGCAGCTTAGGGGCATTAAGCAAAGAGAGTGGGTCTTACAAATTTTCCATCTTGGGAATTCTGTCGAACACTGACAGGATTTCTCCCCGCTCTCTGAGGTGGAGAAAAAGGAGACCATCCTTACTACACACAGAACAGGAAGCCAGAAGAGAGGCTCCCAACAGTTTAGTGACTTATTTGGTATTTAAAAGATTTTTTCACTACTATGTGCAAGGTACTGCGTGGTTACAAAAATGAAGTGGACATGAATCCTTCCCTTACAGACTCAAGAGTTGGGAATTTCATGTGTATGGAAGTTACTACAATGTTTGTGCAATTATTGAATATTTATTATGTTGAGCACCTTTTTATGAACTTTAATCTTCTCAACAACCTGGCAAGATAGATATAATGCCCATTTTACAGATAAGAAGCTTGAGGCTCTGAGAAGCTGAGTAACTAGCACTTGTACTTGTGTCTCTCTGACACTGGGGCCTGTGCTCTTCCCTACTTCAGATGAGAGTGTATAGATATGGGCTCCAAAGGCTCAGTGAAAGAAGTAGTTACTGCCAGCTCATAGAGAGAATATTTGTGAGGAGAAAGGGGGGCTGCAGGAGCAGCTTCATGGAGGAGGTGTCTTGTAGGCTGTGATTTGAGTGGTAGGTAAGGTTTGGGTGTGCACAATATAAGACAAAGACATTCTAGGCAGAGAGAACAGCAAGAACAAAGGTCTGGCAATGACAGTACAGATGTGCCATTGAATGGTTTTGCTGGAGTTCACGGGGTAGGAATGTTGGATAGGAAGCTTGGAACCAGTAGGATGTCAATACTAGGATAAGGAGTTTGGACTTACTCTGCCATCAGGGAAGAGTTAGGGGAGGTTTCTAAGTCAGAGTATGGCAGAGTTGAAGTGGGGCTTTGAGTGCTGTGTGCATCCAGCTGGACTGTGTACAGTAGACAGAAGTGAGGGAGAACCAGGAATGAAAGAAGCCACGTTCAGAGACAGTTACTAAATGAGAGGTGGAAAAGGAGAGAAAGGGTTTAACTGGAGGGAGGTTGCAGAGATTCAGTCAACTGAATTTGGCCACTGATGGGCTGTAGGGCAAGGAGAGGAAAGCATCCACCTTGCTCTTGCTTATGAGGATGTATTTTGTCAAAAGAGTTCCAGGCAATAAGCTGAGAATTCAAAGATGAATAAGGCACATTATCTGTCCCCATACTGTGTATTGGTTTCCTTTTATTGCTGTAACAAATGACCACAAACTTAGTGACACGAAAGAACACAACTGTATTATCTTACAGTTCTAGAGGTCAGAAGTCTGAAATGGGTCTCACAGGATAAAATCAAGGAGTTGGCAGAACTGAGTTTCTGCAGGAGGCTGGAGGGGAGAATCTCTTTCCTCGCCTTTTCCAGCCACCAGAGGCTGCATGCCTTCCTTAGCTTATGGCCCCTTCCTCCCTCTTCAAAGCACATCACTCTAACTGCCTTCATCCCCCCATCTCCTCTGACTACAAGGACCTGTGATTACATCGAGCCAAACTAGATAATCCAGGATAATCTCCCAATACAAGATTCTTTTATTTTTTAATTGAATTTATTGGGGGTGATATTGGTTAATAAAATTACATAGGTTTCAAGTATATAATTGCATAACACATCATCTGTATATTGTATTGTGTGTTCACCATCTACCCATAGTCCAGTCTCTTTCTTTCACCATTTATCCTCCTTAACCCTTTTCTACCTCCCCCACCCCCCTTCCCTCTTGTAGTCACCATATTATTGTCAGTGTCTATGAGGCTGGTTTTTTTTTCACTTAATCCCTCCACCTTTTTCACCCAACGCCCTAATCTCCTCCCATCTGACAACTGTTGTGTTTTCTGTACCTATGAAGTCTGTTTCTATTTTGTTTATTTTGTTCATTAGATTCCACATATAAATGAAATCAGATGGTACTTGTCTTTCTCGACTGGCTTATTTCACTTAGCATAATGTTCTCTATGTCCATCTATGCTGTCCCAAAAGGTAAGATTTCTTTCTTTTTTATGGCTGAGTAATATTCCACTGTGTAAATGTACCACAGCATTTTTATCCACTCATATACTGATGGACACTTGGGCTGCTTCCAAATCTGGCTACTGTAAATAACACTGCAGTGAACATAGGGGTGCATATATTCTTTTGAATTAGTATTTCAAGCTTCTTTGGATATATTCCCAGAAGTGAAATTGCTGGATTATAAGGCAGTTCCATTTTTAATTTTTTGCGGTAACTCCATACTACTTTCCATGGTGGCTTCACCAATCTTCATTCCCACCAAGAGTGCATGAGGGTTTCCTTTTCTGTACATCCTCACCAGCACTTGTTTGTTGACTTAGTGATGATGGTCATTCTGACAGATGTGAGGTGTTATCTCATTGTGGTTTTAATTTGCATTTCTCTAATGATTAGTGATGTTGAGCATCTTTACATATGTCTGTTGGCCATCTATACGTCCTCTTTGGAGAAGAGTCTATTCAGAGCTTCTGTCCATATTGTAATTGGATTGTTTGTTTTTTTGGTGTTCAGTTTTATAAGTTCTTTGTAAATTTTGGATAGTAACCCCTTATCAGATGTATCCGTGGTGAACACGTTCTCCCATTCAGTGGGTTGTCTTTTCATTTTGTTATGGGTTCCTTTGCTGTGCAAACCCATCACAAGATTCTTAATCACATTTGTAAAGTTCATTTACCACATAGTGCCATATTCACAAGTTCCAGGAATTAGGATGTGGGCATCTTTGGAGGCATTATTCTGCCTACCACAGGGAGTTAGCAAATACTGTACATCTATGGAAGATAACTTGCCAAACTTTTTTAGCCCCACTCTTGTAATCTTTCTTGGCTTTTCCTCTATGCTATTGAATTGTCTTGGTTTTTCCCTTCCAATGTCTGTTTTTCTTTCCTTTGTTCAATGAACAAGGCACTGGCTGTATGCCAGGCACCTTGCCAGGTACTGGGAACACAGGGATGCCAAGGCACCTCTGTGCCCACCGCCAGAGGGAGCAGAATTGGATGAGGGCTATTAATGTTGAACCAGAGACCACTATGTCAGACTCTTGACTTTTGATTTTCTAAGGCTGAGGTCTAGGCCTAAGATGAGAAGATTTAGAAGAATTCTTGGTGATTTAAAAATGGGAACTTCTCCACTCCAAACTGCCAACATCAAATTTGATTTTTTTTTATCTCCTTAAAGGCCTCGTGGGAAGGATAGAGGAGTGCTGGCAGAAACCAAGATTTTGACTCCTTGAAATGGGTGGGAGGTCGAAGATGGGGGAGAGTACAATGAGGAAAACAGGAACAGTAGTGGCAGTAGCATTCCAACCTGAGGCAGCTCGGGAAGGGGACCCAGTTAGTGAAATGCTGGTAGGCCATTGTCACCAGGCACTTATGGAGCAGTTGCTATGTCCCATGTCAGTTTACTCACAGCCTAATGTCATCCTCATAGCAACCCTGTAAAGTGCTGCCCATGTGGTACAGATCAAGACACAAATTCAGAGTCCCTAGGGGAACTACCAAGGGACTAATAAAAGATGAATCCCCTTCTGACGGTTGGCTCCAAAACCAGTGTGTTCCACTCCATCACAGTACATGGATGTCGCAGGCATTACTCACCTACATCAGTTTCAAAATGTGTCTCTTTAGAGGATGGAGAGGAACAAGGAGGGAGGACCTTGCACATGGTAGCATCTTAATGTATCTTTGGGATGATTAATGGCCTGGCCAGAGGGGTTTGAGTATGTCTGGGACTAGTGAGGCAAGTGAGACACCCAGGACACAAAATCTGTGGGGACAAGGACATGTGAGGGCTGACGGTGCACTGTGGTACCCTCAGAGTGGGCGTCTCTTTAAAGTTTGTGCCCGAGGTGGGTCACTTTTAAGGAGACCTTGCTCTCAGGGTGCCGCAGGTGCGGGTGTTGTGCTCATACAACCCTGCCTTCTTACTTTGTGCCCTCGTACCCTGCTTGCCTCACCCCTAGGTCCTGGATTCAAGCAGGAGCCAAAGAGAGGAGAGGACTGTTGGTTCAGTGACCGCAATGCTGGCTGCCTGTTAACAATCACCTAGGCAGTTTAAAAAAAATTCCAGGTAGTCTGACCCCAGACCAGTTAAACCAAAATAGCTGTGGGGAGGTGAAGGGTGAAGAGACCTGGCATGGTATGTTTTTAAAAAGCTTCTCAGGTGTTGCTAATGTAGTGAGGTTTGGAAGCCCTAAGTTAATACATCTGGAGAGAGTCCCTCACTCTCAGGCCAGATAAGAATGTACATGTTTGCATAAAAATGAGGCTTTATGTAGTCCCTTTAAAGTCTGAGTTGGGGATTGCTACAGTTCAGTTAACTTTATGATCCTGGGTTTAATTCCAGCATGGTTAATAAATCAGTTGGTTCTTCCACTCCTGTCCTCTGACTTTAAAACCTAGGAAATAATTAAATCTAGAATTCATCTGTAATGCCTGCTGTTATCACTGTACCGGTTTCAGGTTCACCTCGAAATGAAGCCCGACCCATTTATTAGCCTGTTTGCAAATCCTTATTTAGGTTGAAATTGTGTATGTCCAGGCAGATAAAGACGGTGTCCTCTGCGTGTCCCAGCTCTCACATTAGGTACGACCTTAAGCAGTTGGTCTAACCCCTCTGTACCTCAGCTTCCTCATCTGCACAAAGAACTAGTTATGACTGATTCAGCTGTTACTTCAGTTTTGTGTTAGCTCATTACAGCTAGAAAACAAATGGACATGCCTAACTTTACACATTGCTGTGCTCTTTAACCAGTCATCAACCATTTCTGATCCATTAGGATCCTTTGTAGCTGTGATTCCCAAAACCTGGCCAAACAGCTGCGTCATGTGGGAACACTTCAGAAAATGCAAATTCCTGGGTCTCATCCCTGAAGAATTGGACTCAGTAGGACTTGAACAATCAGTGTCTGGGAATCCGCTGCTCATCAGCCAGAGCTGGATACAGGCAGTAATAAATACAAGAAAGTGATAGAACTCCCAATTCTGATATCACTATAGAGTTTATAGTGGACAGAGATCATATTTCTCCCAGGAAGCCTTTCCTGGCCCCCTGAGACTACATTAGGCCTCCCCACTGACCCCACCCACAGGTTAAGAGTTTTATAGCAGGAAGCTCTACTGTTTTGTAGGACTTCTTGGGACTGTTCAACATCTGCCCTCCTTTCCAGAACACAAGGTCTGAGGGCAGAGACTGTGCACTGTCAGAATGTTTGGGACATACAACATACCCTCTTCCAGCACTGAGATCTGGGACTGTGGATATTGCCATTCCAAGGGGAGAGGGAGCATCTGCCCGGCGGTGTGAACTTGGAGAGGCTCCTAGTGCTTCCCAAGCTGGGAAACCAATGTGAGCCCATAGGTCTGTTGGCTCCTGCAGCAGCTCCCAGCACCTCAGGCCACCCTTGTTCTATTGTCTTCCAGTTCCTTCTTGAAGTGTTTGTTGTCAGAGGTAAGCCATCCCTTTTGTAGATCATCATCTTTTTTTTAGAAGTGATACGAGTTTTCAACCTGAGTGTGAAGTTTAAAATGAATTTTTAGCTGCCCATTTGCCCAGCTCCTTTTTTTCTCCACTGCTTTTATCTTTTGGTTAAAAACCACAAAAATATAGATTAAAGGGGTGATCCTGGCACATTTATCAAGCCTGGAAAATGTGAAAAATTCAGGTTCCAATTTGCTCCCTTGGCATTTTTGGCCCCTCGGGGTCAGACCTCAGGTACTGTCTCCCCCTTTATACCCTGTAACTTTAGTTTCTAGTCTCCTTTTTGAACATCTTTGTGGTTTCATAGGCCAGTGCTCTTGGCCAGAAGGCCCACTTGCGTCTCTAATTCAGCCTTCCAGGCTCACTGCATTTCCTCTCTTTCCTAAATTCCCTTGGCCCCAACACTTGGTTTGTGCCTGCTTTATCAGTACTTAACATAGTAGTTGTATGAGGGTTAGTTGTGTATAATGCTATCTTCCTCATATGGCCCATTATCTTGCCCTTGGTTAGGGCTTGATTGGAACATTTAATTCCTATGAATACCATAAGTCTAAAGTTGAGGCCTAAGAATGGCAAAAACAAGCTTTTCAGAAACCTACAGACATCATCTTTAGATTTGAATATGGGATTAATATGGGGAGGGGAGTTGTCACATATAAGTAGTCTTTTCCCTGTCTCTTAGTCTGAGATTGCCAGGTCAGTCTGTGGGAAAGAAACATTAGCGGTGGGCCCCATCAGCCTGGAGTCAGAGGAGTTGAATGCAGTGGAAAAATAGCTTTCACCTTTGGAAGAATCCTCACAAATGTGAAAGCTTTGTATCTTGAGATTGCCTTCAGTTTTGCCATTTCATTTGTTCTTTTACAAAAAAATAAACCAGAAACACTGGATAACAAACTTCTTTCCTGTTCCACTACATTCTGTCATTGATTTGCTTCTTCATAGGTTCAATTCATCTGTTCATTTTATTTCTTCACAACTCACTCCTTTTTGAGAGGCTACCTTAAACCAGTCACTAGACAATGAATTATTCTCCCCCGCAAGAAGCCCCATTTAGGCAGCACATTAGGCCGAATCATTTGCGTGTTTCAAACAGAGAGAGGAAAACCCTGACCATGCAGAGACCGGAACATATTCAAGTAGCATGTTTCCTGACAGTGCTGTGGACAAAGTCTGCTGTTCACGTGGACACGTTTTTACATAAGCATATAACAAAACATTCTGATTGATTTAAATATGAAAAGTAGGTTTTTTAGTACTAGTCTCTGGTTCCAGGGACTTCTACCATTCTGCGAGGCTAATGGGCATGTGTATAAACACCTGCATGATGATACAGGTGCCCTTTTCCCTCTGTCCCATGCTTGTCCTTTTTCCCTTATGTCTGTCCATGAAAAAACCTGAAGGGCCCAACCGTTTTCCTGTTCCTGGAGGGCTGTGCACGGCGAGCATGCCGTGCTTTGAGGGCCCAGGCCTGACGGTCACAGGAAATGATGAAGAAGAAGGAAGGAGCAGAAGGAGGAACAGCAGGGTGAAAGAACTGGCCTGGGAATCGGGAAACCTAGGCTGCTAGACTCATGTTTGTCTCTAACTAGCTGTGTGACCTCTCTGAGAATAAGGGGGCTGGTGATGTGGTGAAAGTTAAAACCAGTGGCTTTAGAATCTTATAGCCCTGCGCTGAAATCACGTCCTGGTTGAGCAACTATAGACAAGTTATTGAACTCTGCGAGCCCAGTGTTGTCTGCATGCTGTGAAGAATTCCTGCTTTACTGGGTGGTCAGAGGGAGTCACTGAGGTTATGTGTGTAAAGTACTTTGCATCACCTGCTCGTTTTTCAGTCCAGAGAAAAATGACCAAGATCATGAGAGGTTTAGAATACATCATGTGAGGGACAGCTGAAGGAAAGAGGAAGTTCATCTTAACCCTCAACAAAAGAGACATGAAAGCTTTCTTTCTTTTAAATGGTGTGTGAAAAGGAGGAGTGAGCTGAGGGTGGCAGGGCAAATTGGAGGCAAAGGGTGGAAATTACAGGCAAGTTCAACCAAATGCTGACTAAGCCTGAGAAGTGGAGCAGCCCAGCAGGGAAACTTGCTGCTTTAGGCACGGTGTCCTGGCAGTGTGGCCTCTAGTCTGGTGACCACCAGTCCAGTACGCTGTGGGGAGATCTTTCTGCTGGGAGGGAGATGAGCAAACATTCTCTGGTCGTCTCACTCCATTCGTTTCTTCCTAGGCTTTTCCTGAACTGTTTGTGGGTTATTCCATTTATCCTTTGATGCCACTGTGACTGAGGAAGTTTCCAAAGCTTTTGGTTTTATTCGTGATGGATCACCCCTGGTTGGGGTGAGCCTCTGAATTAATTAGGCCTGTTTCTGTGCCGCACCATTCTCCCCAACCCCACCCCAACTCAAGCGCATTTGTCCTTGCTCTCCTTCTGTCTCCCAGGCTTTTCTTTCAAGGCTTCCTTCCTGATGTCATGGGACTGTCAGAACAATTTGCCTCTCTTCTGAAAACCTCATCATGTGAGAGTCACTACTTACTCGTGTTTTCCTCCCCTTCCCTGGGGTCTGCAGGCTTTGGTACAACAGCCAGCCAGGCCCCTTCTTGACACAGAAGAAGTTGGGCAACAAATGCTTTTGTTAACCAGGCTTTAACCTGGTTTGGGTCAAGCAGGATGATTGGGATTGGAGCCGCAAGCCTAGCTCTTCTCCTTGCTGCCATCAAAAAGCAAGGACCAACTGTTTGGGGCCTTGGTTTCTTTCTCCAGGTTAACTTCTGGATAGTTGCTAGGAAAAGTATTGGCTTTATTGATGTGGCACAGCAGGACTGATGTATGGAGACTGAACTAAGCACAGTCTGCATTAGGAGCCCTCAAATTGCCCCTGTGTGCTGCTGTTCCACTTGCTGTTCAGTCCTTATTTGTCCCTGATGGTGTCCTCCTGCATTCTCACCAGAGCTTCACAGTAACTGCCATAAGGAGGGAAAGCAGGACTGAATAGACTCATTGTGTAGGTGAGAGAACTGAGACCACACTGTCACACAGAGGACCTGGGGCTGGAACTTGATAAATAATGTGGACCTGATTTTTCAGTTATGGGCCTTATAGCCGGGTTCGTGTGAAGGGGACCTGTGTTCATGTGGTAAATACCTGAGTGTGTAGCAGGAGCCAGGCACAGGGGCATGTGCTGGGGATACAGAGCACCCAGGCCTTGCTTGTAAGCTAGTGAGGGACAAAGATGAGTAGACAGGGATTTGAGACAGTGTGAGGTGCCTTCACTGAGGATGTCAGTTGCTAATGGAACACACTGGGGGGACCTCTGACCTGGCTTTGAAGGTTAGGGAAGGCTTCTGGGCTGTAAGTGACATTTAACTTGACATTCAAGTGGTACCAGCTCAACAAAGGATATTTCAGGAGAAGAAGAAGTGTATGCCCAGGCCTGAAGGCAAAAGGAACTGACCAAGCTCAGTGTGGCCAGGGCCGCTGGAGAGGAGCTTGGAGGAGAAAACAGGTGCTAATTTCTGTCAAGTCCTACAGGCTGTGGTAAGGACTTGGAGTGATTTTTTCGTTTGTTTGGGTTTTTTTTTTTTAGGAAAATCACTCAGCAGCATTCAGAGGAGGGGCGGGAGGGAGGGCTGAACCTAAGGAGAACATTTTGTTCAAGTGGGAGCTACTCCTTCTGTGAACGCATCAGGAATCCCTGTGGCCAAAATTCGTCCCTCCCAGTTTTCGTACAGAGGTTGTCCCCATGCTGACCGCCAGCTGTGGGCCAGTGATTCTTTGATGTTAAGCAGAGAATGAGGGTCCAGAGCCAGACAGAAGACTTTTTTTTTAAGACAGAGGGAAAGGGAGGGAGAAAGAGAGGGACAGAAACATCAATGTGCGGTCGCCCCTCACACGCCACCCACTGGGGACTTGACCCGCGATTCGGCATGTGTCCTGACTTGGAATCAAACCAGTGACCCCTTCGTTTGCAGGCCAGCGCTCAATCCACTGAGCCACACAAACCAGGGCCCAGACAGAAGACTTTTGTTCTGCTTCCTCAGTTTGAAAAATCTATGTGGAGGGGAGAATTAAATGAGATGTGAGTATTGGGGTGGCTTATTCTGACAAAGCCACTAGTAAATGCCGGCCTATGAACACAAGCTTGGTGGCAGACACCTCCCTGAGACTCGAACTCCTCATTTGGAAAACACTGATAACAAAATACCTCCCTAGATCTTGTGAGGAGCCTACAAGATGATATATGTAAAGTGCCAGGCACATAGGAGGTACCCAGTAAATATTTATTCTCTTTTTTTTCCTGCATCTCCTAATAATACTGCTTCATCTCAGAGAAAAAGTCAGAAATCTTATAGCCCTTACAAAGCCTCATACAGGCCCAGCAAGGTAGCTCAGTTGGTTAGAGCATCATCCCAATATGACAAAGCTGTGGGTTCGATCCCTGGTCAGGGCACATACAAGAATCAACCAATGACCCTGGCTGGTGTGGATCAGTGGATTGAATGCCAGCCTGCAAACTGAAAGGCTGCTGGTTTGATTCCCAGTCAGGGCATGTGCCTGGGTTGCAGGCCACGTCCCCAGGTGGGGGTGCATGAGAGGCAACCACAATTGATGTTTCTCTCCCTCTCTTTCTCCCTCCCTTCCCCTCTCTCTAAAAATAAATACAATCTTAAAAAAAGAATCAACCAATTAAATCATAAATTAATGAAACAACAGACTAATATTTTTTCTCTGTCTCTCCCTCCCTCCCTATTCCTCTGTCTCTAAAATCAATCAATTTAAAATGCAGTCTGTTTCCTTTCTGACCTGCTCTATGCTGTTCTCCTCCTGGCACACTCTGATGGTTCTGCACTGGCCTCCTGGCTGTTTCTTGACCAGCAGACCTACTCCCACCTCAGGAACCTCTGACATCTGCGTGGCTTGTTTCCTCACCCCTGTCAAGTTTTTGTTCAAACACCATTTTCTCGGTGAGGTCTACGCTAAACATTCTCTTTGAAACTCCAACTCCCTCCCCGCAGCCCTTATAATTAATTTCCTTCCCTGCTTTGTTTTCCTCTATGACCCTTTTCGTCTTGTAACAGGTTACATAATTCATTTATTTAGTGTGATTTTTTTAATTTATTTTTTATTACTGAGTTTGAACATTGTCGCCTTCAACTAGCATGTAAGCTCCAGAAAAGACGGGAAGTTTATTTCTGTCTTATTTATAGCCGTATCTTTAGTGCTGAGAACAGTGCCAGGCACAAAAGGTTCTCAGTAAACGTGGGTTGAACGGATGAAATGTTTGATTAGCTCCCATGATACACAGCACCCAGAATATTGGGAGTTGGGGGAGCATCTGGTATTGAAAAGTCTCAATAGCCACCTGAGGGCTCCCTGCCATCTGATGGGGTGTGTCTCCTGGGTATTCAATCAGGAGGCAGGGTCCCAGCCCTTCACTCCTTTGTTTGTAAAATGAGGATACTGCCCTTTGTCTCACTAACAGTTTATTTTTAGGAAAAACTTTTAACCCTTGGAAGCTTTTACACAGAAGCACTGCTTTGCTTCTGGTTCTATGTGAAGGTGTGGAAACCAGCATTTCCCCCTTAGCAGCCCTGCCAGTTAGCACTGCGGGGCGTGTTTCTTCTCTTGTGTTCTCTTCCTGTCCCCCTCATTGAACTTCAAAACAACCTCTCACTGGACCATATGGCAGTGTAATGCCTCATTGGTGACATGGTTCCTGGAATGTGGCTTGAATCTATTTCCTTCCCAGACTTTGAGATCTAAGGAAGTTACTGTGCATGAAAGAAAGTGACTGTACATGAAAGAATTGAGAGAGCTGTCCCCTGGTGAAGTCGTGCGTTTGGATTGGGTCCATTCATTCATTTACTTACTTGTTTATTTATCCAGAGACTCGAAGTCAAATGGGAGAGACTAAAGGCAGATAAATAATTACATCAGTGGAGTTAACTAGATGGAGGAAAAAGTTTTTGTAAAGTCAAGTTTCTGCTACAAAAATATTATATCACAACCACAAACTTTAGTGGCTTTCAACAACAAATATTTATTTTTTGCTTCCATATCTGCAGGTCAGCAGGGGTGACCTGCTTCAGGTGGGTCAGGTTCTGGTCGGTCCTTATATCCCTCTTTCTGGGACCAGACTGCAGAGGCAGTGGCTACCTGGGCAAGCTCTCCTGTGGCATGTGCAGCAGTGTTAAGAAGCCAAGCCAAACCATGCAGGGCACATCCACAGCCTATGCTTACATCACACTTGTTACATTCCATTGGCCAAAGTAAGTCACAGGCCAAGCCCAACGTGAGGAAAGTAGGGATGAATACTCTGCTCACTCTAGTGACAACGTGGTTGTATAGGTCTCTTTCGGGTAGGGGATGAAGTGTCAGGAGCTATGAGCAAATCACCTACATCACTTAACTCTGGCTATGGAAGGTAGGGGAGGCTTCTGGGGGTGGAAACTTTCATCTTGAAAGATGGGAAGTTTTCAAGATGAACAAGCAGGCAAATGCATGCAAAATATCACAAAGAGAATGAAGTACTGTCTTCATATTTATTGGAGTAGTCTCTGTGGGCATTTTATGAAGAGATACAGGAAAATAAAACAAAGGTCTTCCGAGTACCTGTCCGTGAAGGACAAACTTTGTGGGGGAGATAGGAAACATAATTCAAAAGAGAAAAGGAAAATACGTGTATATAACCAAGTACACTCTTATTCAGTTGGATGAATTCACTCTTATTCGGTGAACTCAGAAAAAAAGCTAGAATATATTTTTAGTAGCTATTTTTGGTACAGGAAGCAAGGTATACACTGTTTTATATTCATTATTTTATTTAGTCCTTACAACCTGTGAGGAATGTGGTCCTGTCAAATAAGTACACATGAGAAACTGAGCCTCAGAGTGGGAAGTGACTTGCGTAATGGTTCACAGCTAGCACATGGCAGAGGGAGTGCTCTCCAGTAGTTCTTTGTTGCCCAAAGAATGTATTCATAAAATTACTCACTAATGTACACACTCCATTTTGCTTTTAAGTGAGGCCACTTTACTAAACTCCTGGTTTTCAGTATCTATTGTATATGCAGCAGTGAACTTATGAAAAGGGCCCCGAACCTGGCGCTGAGGATCTCTGAAGTCCTGCCCGGCTGTGGCATTCATTCTTCAGGTCTCCCTTTCTCATTGCATGTGGGTTTAAGATGCCTCAGAGAAAACAGGGTTCTTGCCCATTGTCCCCATTTAAAATGCTCACTTAGGAGGATAGAGTGTTTTGAAATTCTGCCTCTTTCTTTTCCCTGGTTTATGTACACATGCCAGTAAGTGTTCTTTCTCCTCAGCAATGAAGGGAGACAAGCTTGGTGAGTTGCTCTAGTCCCAGCAAAGGTTAGAGGGGGAATTAGGGTAAGAATAACAATTCCACTGTTTTTTGTAAACTACATCTACCTGATACTAGCTCTCCTGTCATTACAGAGCACTGGTATAATCCAGTGTGACATTCCTACTCATGAAGTGAGTGTTGGTGAAATTTTATCTGTGATTTCTTACCCATAGTCACTTGACAACTTGAGTCACGTCTCCCTGGCCTTGCTGACTTTTACCATGACTTTTTAGCCTTGTGCCCCATGAGTTTGAGAACGAGCTTCTTTCTGAAAACATGCCCTTCCTCAGTGGACTGTTAAACACTGACAGGCATGTGTGTGTGCTCTCCATTTTGGTGGTCTGGAATTGAGTTGAAGCGTGTTTCATGACCCATTTGCCATTTGCTCAAGAAGCCAGCAGAACTGGTTTCCTGATCTCAGAGACCATCTCACATGGTCCATTTTCCTCCCAGGTATGTTTTAAATCTTGTAATAAGGAGCAATGCTTACAGGAATTACCTCTCACTGCTGTTTACTGTCTCACATTTCTCCAGGTAGGTGATGCTCAGCTGCTGCTCACTCCCCTTGAGCTGGTGACGAGGACCGAAGGAGAATCAACCGTGTGTAAGACGGGTCCAGAGAAGGCGTGTGAGTGGAAATGCGGCTGTAGGAACAAGTGACCTGGCTGGCGAGGAATGCAGCTTCCTTCTCAGAGCCTCTTCTCCACGTCGCCCTGCAGACCACTCCTGCTTCATGGGAAAGGCTGCTTAGGAGTTTGCAATCGGCCACCTAAAACTTTTGCTGAGTCAAAACAAGACTTTTGCTGCAGAACTGAGCAAGATATTATCTCATTTCACTTTTGCATCTTTTAATCATCCAGGCTACAGTCAGAGTTGTTTAGCTTTGAGAACCTCAAGCCAGATTTGTTACTGTTATTTTTGCATATGCCTTTCAAAATGATCGACTTAAGCTTCCTGACGGAGGAGGAGCAAGAAACCATCATGGAGGTTCTGCAGCGGGATGCGGCCCTGAAGAGGGTTGAAGAAGAGAGAGTCAGGTACGGGCCTGGAGGTCCCTGGGTGTGGGGGCGGGAGGGCCAGTCTGTAAGGAGATGAGACACATTTTTTTTTTCTCAACCATAAGTGGTAGTTCTGACTTGGAGCCTGAATTTATGGGTTCCAATTTTAGGTTTACTTCCTGGATGGAACTTTTTCCTCCTTGGTGTCTCTTAATTTATCCCATAGGACTCCTGCCAGAAAAGATTAAAAGCCTAACTAAAGTCCTTCAACTTATTAAACACTGAATTAAAAATGAAACACACACACACACACACACACACATATATATATATATATATATAAACACCTAAATCTACATCCACATATATGGATGTGTGTGCATGTTTATATCCATATTTTTGTAGAAAACACGTTTTTAAACTGAATTATGGATGAAATTAGGGAGATTTTAAACATGCAAATTTTTAAAAGAAAATAAATGGGGAGATAGCTCATATTTCTGCATACTTTCAGAAAGGTTTGGTTTCAATAGCAATTAAAGTTGGCTCTGCCAGAGCCTGTTTTTCATCTTTGTCCCACGAGAAGGAGTGGCAACTCTGACACACTGCCCTTGTTGGGAGGAGCCCAAGTGTTCCACGTCCACATTTCCGCCGCTTTCCCTCACCCATGTGGCAGGAGGAGCATGAGATCAGGAGGGCGAAGGAGCGGGCTTGCCTCTGGGCCCTGCCATCTGTTGCCTGTGTAATCTTGGGCTTTGGAGGCAGCGAAAGGCTTCCTGAGTATAAGGCAGTATTAACTGCATGATCCCACCCCAGGAGTTATCCTAAAGGAGCACATCCTCTCAGAAGATGAGATGGAGAAAAGGAACCATGTTCTTATTTTCTGGCACACAGAACCAGGAATAATGGATTTATTTGCACCATTTCCCATATTTTGACCCTAACGGAACACAGATGCTTTACAAATGAACATGCTGAAATTCACTTCAGGCAGTCCAGAGTGTCTGATTATAGCTTATATTACTACTTTGTATATAGGCAGCGCTTAACAAATTGCAAAGGGCTTACACACCCATTATTTCTTCTGAGCTCACAACACTTTTATGCCTTTAGGGGGATGTAGGAGGACATAATTTCACCCACTCTGATATGTGGGGAAATTGACTTTGAGACAGGTCAGATGACTTGCCCAAGCTTATACAATTTGTTGGTTCAGAAGTGAGAATCAAATCCTGGCCTTCAGGTACTCTACATGAAGTCCACCTTCTCTCCCTGAAAAAACAATAGCAGACAGGCCATCCTGGGACGTGGCCATGGGAAAGGGGGTGGCTGTCTTGGTGTGAGGTAGTATACTGAGCTGTGGCGGTGACAGGAGGAGGCTGTAGGCAGTAGAGATCATCAGAATGGAGATCTTGTCATGCTCCTCCCCGCAGGTCACTTGCAGTGCTCCAGACACCTGGACAGGGCACTGCTCCCCATGCTCAGCAGGTAAGGTGCCTTGAGCGGTTTCCCCAGGAGGGATAGAGGATTTACACTAATCAGCCATCGGAGCCTGTTGGTAGCATTAAGGCTTTACCCATTCACAGTTTCTGAAGCCCTTTCGTGAATGTTATCCTCTTATGCCCCAGGCAGGACTGTTACACCCATTTTAGAAGTAAGGGGAGGAGGCAACACAGATACAATATTAGTTGATTCTTTTTTAAAATTTTAAAAACTGAATTAATGGGGTGACATTGGTTAATTAAATTATATAGGTCTGAGGTGTACAGTTCTCTAATAGATCATCTGTTTATTGGATTTCATGTGCACCACCCCAAGTCAGATCTCCTTCTATTACCATATTAGTTGATTCTTAAAGCACAATGGAACTGCGAATTCCATTAGCCTCTTGGAAGGCGAGATGGAGAAAGCAGTGGGCTCTCTTCAGAAAGTTGGCGTTGTGAATACCGGTTTGCTGCGAGTTCCTTCAGTTCCTTCCACTTCCATGCTGTTACGTGTGGCCTGCAATTCTGCCTCCTCTACCAAGCCACCTCATGACAGAGATTTGTTCTCCCCTGCCTTCTGTACATTCTTGTTCCCTGGAATTCCAGGCTGCTGAGTCAGCCCTGGCCAGAGAGGCTCAGTGGTTGGAGCATCGTCCGGAAACTGAAACATTGCAGGTTTGATTCCCACTCAGGGAGCATACCTGGGTTGCAGGGTCACCTGCAACCCCCAATTCCAGCGTGGATCCCCAGTCTGGGTGCATACAGAGGCAACCCACTGATGCTTCTCTCACATCTATGTTTCTTTCTCTCCCTTCCTCTCCCTTCCTCTCTCTTCCTCTCTCTAAAAAAGCAAATGAAAATGTTCTCGGGTGAGAAGTAAAAAAAAATTCAGAGTTCTGCCTCGGCCTTGTAAGGGGTGTGAGTATGTAGATTGTGGCACCAGCTAGTCTGTGGCTGCTGCAGAAGTGCTGAGTCCCTCTGCAGTGGTGAGTTTGCAGATTCTCCTTTGGTCCCCTGTATCTGATGGTGCCCCAGCAGCTGCTACTGGTGCTGCCCTTGATTTTTTGCTTTTTAACCTGATAGGAAGAAGGCTTTAGGTGGTGAAAAATATGGTGTGAGTTAAGCCCTGTCTACCACCACCATTCTGGGGGACCTTTTAGTTAGGTCCCAACACCCCATGTCGGCTTGGTAATGGGCAAGTCCGGGACCCTGGGCCTGGGGAGAAGTCAAGGTGTGCAGGGGGAGCAGATGGGCACAAGGCACATAGCCTGTGGGCACAGGAAGGGGCCCAGCCCACCGTCCACTTCACACAAGAGGAATCGTGGTCTGATCCCCTCTTTGCTTTATGACTGAAAGGACTAGTGGGGATGGTCGTGAGGTTGTTCTGTGCCTGGGCTGGTGGGACCAGAACTAGGTCTCTGGTTTCTGGAAATTCTGTTCAGTGGGCTTCTGCTTTCCAGCCCCCTCACCATCCTTCAGCTCTTTGTTTTTTTAAAAAATATATTTTATTGTTTATGCTATTACAGTTGTCCTATTATCCCCCCTTCATTCCCCTCCACCCTGAACACCCTCTCCCACCCACATT
>CM052543.1:50629159-50671978 GCA_028533065.1 Trachops cirrhosus | reverse complement strand
CTCCTTTAACTTGACCTTATCTGAGAAGCACTTTATCTGCCCTTTTATTCTAAATGAAAACTTTGCTGGATAGAGCAATCTTGGATGTAGGTCCTTGCCTTTCATGACTTGGAATACTTCTTTCCAGCCCCTTCTTGCCTGTAAGGTCTCTTTTGAGAAATTAGCTGACAGTTAATTTACAGCTTGGCAGTTCTGAAAAGATTTTTTTTGGTCTACCTAATCACTTTATAGATAAAGAAGGTAAAGCCCAGAGAGGGAGAGTAACTTGCCCAGGGTCACACAGCTAGTCAGTGCCAAAGCCATAAAGAGAACAGTTTTTGGTCCAGTGCTCGCCCGTCTGCTCCATACAGTTCATTGCTAGCATTCTGTCAGAAGAACAGCAAGGGTTTCACCTTTACACAAGGGAAGAACTTCCCTGCACAGACCTTGGAGTCAAAACTGACATAAATCCTATCCTCACCACTGATCAACTGTGGTTTGTTAGTAAAGTTACTTAACTTTTCTGAGCCTCAACTCAGACTGGGAATAACCATAGGACCAAAGTTGAAGGATTAAAGTCAGGAGTAAGTAAAATAATTCTTACTCTTCTTAGCTCATAATAGGTGATGAATATGTTTTAAGTCCCTTTCCGCCACTCCACCTATGCATCTAAGAAAGGACAGAAGTTTCTGGTTAGTAGTCTGATTTTTTATTATGAAATTATTCCTAAAAACTCTCAATTATGTAATGCAGTGAAATTTAAGTGAGTACCTATTAAGTATGGGGACCTCCTCTGCACAATCATATGAAGGTAATTAATTCTAGGATGACTGAATCATTGTTCCAGTCCTCAGGGAATTTGCCATGTAATGGCCTTTATATATTTAATGGATTATCAATTGCAAATTTAAAATCTTAACCTTGTTTTACTAAACATGATTTTGTAATGCCCCAGTCATCCTTGTAGTTGGTATGTGGCCTTAGAAATTAAATTATATTATTATAATGCTAGTTTAAGTAAAACATTAGAAAGTCAAACCTGCCACTAAAATTGAGACTGTTCTTCCAAAAGCTAATTTGTTATGGACTTTGGAGTATAACCCTCCTATAGCCATGAGGACATCACTAATGGATGTGCTCATCAAAACCGGATATGCCTCAGAATCCTCTTTGGTATGGTTTTGGATGAGATTTGGTATTCAAACAGAAATCTATTAGCCACGTCTGATGTATCCAGTGCTTTGAATTGCTCACATCCAAGCTCATCTGAGACACTTTAAAGACGATTTAGTCTATGTGTTACCTTCCATCTGGACTTCATGGATGAGAAAAATGAGTGCCATACAGAGGAAATGTTCAGTTTCCAAATCACTCAACCTGTTAATAGTACAACATGGACTTAAACCCAAGGGAATATCCACGGTAGTGTCTCTGGGGTACAGATGGAAGATAACAGCTCCAGATCCCTGTTGCCATCATGGCTGTCTGTCATGCTGCCTCTCTGCCTGTAGTCACGAGTGCTGCGCCCGGTTATCACTGTGCATCTCCACTCTGCTCGCTGCCCTAACAACCAGCTGGGGACATTCATGACCCAGCAGTGAAGCAGACATCAGGATAGAATCTTTTTCTCTCTTCCCCACCCCCTCTGCCCTCTTATTTTTTAAGAGGCACCATCATACATACGCATATGTAATTTTAGTCTTTTACGGTTTGAAAATGACACAATGGAGAGGTGGTGTTTCCTGTGCTTTGCATCACACTGCCAGCAGGAAATCGCTGCTCATGTGTGTCTGCACACCGCCAGCGCCACGTCCCCCACCCCTGCACACACAACCACATCCATGGCGATGGGCATTCTCATAGCAGATACGATCTCAACCGCGACCACATCTTAGGATTCTCAGCGGCATCCTCAAGACCTAGTTGCTTTTAAGTGAAGGCAGCTGTCATTGAAGAACTGCTCTCCAGGACCTCAGGTGGTGTTTTCTGTCCAAACGCAGGGGACAGGGAGCAACGTTTGTCAAGGAACTATGTTGTACACAGAGCTTCACTTACATTTTCCCCTTTCATCCACATACCAGTGGAGCTGAACCACTCAACAATGAGGAAGTCCAGTGGAAGAGGTTGAGTGCCCTGTAAGATTGAAGCCTTGCTTATCAAACTAGGAAGCCTGTGCTTCCTACACTCTGTGCTGTGTCTCAGCGGATTGTGGGGTCTGTGATGTGTCCATGACACAAGGGACACGTGTTGCCTCTCACTTTCCATTGTAAGGATCATTTGCAGTTTATTTCGTTTTCACATGCATTGGTTTTCAGATTCTCTATCAAAGACTGAATTCCTTTGTAGAAAGAGTGAAGTGCAATAGCCATCTGAGGAACCAAAGTCATGTTTGGCTCTCCGAGGCAGGATGGGGTAGTAGAAAGACCAGTGGTCAGGAGTCAAGCTGGCTTCCTCTCCCAGTTCTGTGTGACCTTGGGCAAACTTCTTAACTTTTCTGGGTCTCACTTGTTTAATCTATAAAGTGAGGCCATTTGTATCTAAAGTCCTTCCCAGTTCTCACATTCAAAATAATTTCTAAGTGTACTTTGAAGTCACATATCTCACCATCTATACTGAGGGGTATACTGCAGAGTTGAAAAATGAAAGGCTGGGAAATGGACCAATCAGCTTCTCTGGCCAGCCTGCTGATTCTTATTATCCACAATTGACTAGATACTATCAACAGGTCCTGCCTATGATGTTAGACCTTTGCTCAATCATGAGGAATAGCTGGGAACTGGGGTGTGCTTTGTAATTACAAGGAGGAAAAGGGGGTAGGCTGAGGGGAAAATGCTAAGGCCGGGCTGGAGGGCTTCACTGCTCCTCTGGCTTCCCTGTGAAAGTGCTTGCAGTCTTTGCATCGGAGTTGACATTGGCAGTTAGGGCTGTAGATTTTTTATGCATAATTCCGATCATAGGCCTGGTATGTGACAGGGAATTAATGAATTAGTGAATGAATAAATAAACAGATATGGCCTTTAACAGAGGCAAGGTGGGCCATCCTTTGCAGTTGACTAAGTTCTTTGTACATCATGGTGAAGTTGCACGGACTAAATGAGATGCTGCATGATGTAAAGTGCCAAGCATGGGGCCCAGTATAAAACAGTGCTTTGTGTGCATGTGTGCATAACCAGCACGTTCGGCCTGGAGGGCAGCAGGACAGTGTTCTCTCTGCAGTGAGTGCCCTTCTTCTGCCTTCGCTTCTGCTCACCATCCCAAGGGTGTTTGTTAAGCATCTTCTCTTCCCTCAGCTCTTTACTAAGCACAACATGCATGTGGGGAGAGGATAGTAAGGTGTAAAAAGTGAGTTCCAGGGAACTTATATTTTTCCCACTTCAACTAAATGGTACAATGATCAGAGAATCAAATGCTGATTTGGCTGGTTCAGGAAAAATGAGACACAACATGGGCTGATAGTGAAGATTTTAACAGCACTTCCTAGGTGGTGGAGTTTTTTTTAAGTGATCTATATCTTTACAAAACTTGGACTTCAATGTCACACACATTAATTCATCTATAAAATATTTCAAATAACTGACATATAAATAGAAATTGACTAAATATAGCAGATTATCAGGTTAAGATATATATAAGTAGCATGTATTGAATTTGAGAGAACTTCCTATTCTTTTGCCACTTTAAAAGAAATGAGCCGGCAACCCGACCTTAGTTCCCTCCTCTAATGGCTCCCGGCTTTTCCAGGGGCCACATGTCTCAGTGAGCCTGTGTCCCCTTGTGCACTGAACGCTTAGGGGGAGCAGGGACATCCAGCTCATCTCTCAGGCAGGAGAGATTGAGAATGGCACAAAGATCCATACAAACGCCTTTCAGTTGAACAACAAAAATAAGTAAATAAATCTCATCTGGAGAAATTGAGCTGTTATGCTATGAGGGTTTGTGGTCTCTTTCAAAAAGATGATGACTGTTGCCATATCTTATCACATTTTTTCCTATTCCACTGAGAGATGATATCCTGCCCCATCATGAGAAGGCACTGCCATTGTGATAGTGTGGTTCCCTGACCCCGGCAGTGACAATATCTCTCTTATCACTTGCCTGACTCAGATGGGTGGCTGCTGAGCACTTATTTATTCACTGATTCAGTCAGTCAACAAAGAGTCTTGGGGTACCAGCTCTGTGCCAGGCTGTGCGCTAGGTGCTGGTATGACACAGGTGGTTGGGATGTGGTCCTCGCCTTTGAGGAGTCTGCCGAGTGGACAGATTAGTGGATGAGACAGATGTGCACACAGAGCACTGGAGCCCTTCATGCTGGGCAGAGAAGGGAGGGAGTGACTTCTACAGAGGATCCACACTTACTGAGCTCTTATTGAAGTTCAGGCACTGTTAGGTACTTTCTGAGAAACGCCTCATTGAATCATCCCTGAAGTCCTGCAGAGGAGGTCTTACTGTCCCCTATCTTTACAAATAAGGAGACTGACACTTAGGGAGATCCAGTAACCTGCCAGAGGTCTCATCCAGGAAGGGTCAGAACTAGGATTTGGACCTAATTTGGGGGAGACTCCAAAGTCCATAGTCTTTCTGCCGCACCCTCCTGCTTCTAAAGTTTACAGGGATTGTGAAGGAGCAGTGTGGGCAACAGTGAGAAGTCTAGTGTGTTGGCAAGTGAGGGCATAGGGGTTAAATGCTGGAAAGTGAATCCAAATAGGTAGCCTTAAGCTCAGTGGTTAGGGGCCTCATGTGATACCTTCACTGCACAAGCACTGAATAAAATATCTACTGTTTTTCACACAACAAGCAAAGAGGTACTGAGTACAGACCCTGACCCTAGGGGCTCACCCTCTAATAGGGAAATCTGGAAGGACTTATCTCTTCTGGACTTAAACCCAAAGTTGGTCTTTTAGGGAGCAAAAGGCAAAAACTCCATTGGCAGCCCAGCAATAGTTTGTTCTACTGAAGACCTAGGCAGTGGGAAACTATTTAGAAACGTTTACTAAAAACCATGACCTGTCTGGTGATGCAGAAGTGTGAAGTAACAACACTGTCCCTGTCAGGATTTGGTGATGGGCAGTCATGGCGGTGTGTCCAAGGGTGATGATGGGGCATGTTTGGGGTAGGGTCACTTCCTCCTCGGGGATTGGGAGAGCGGAGGAAGTCCTGGCAGAGAGCTGGACTCCAGGTGGGAAGACACTCTCCAAGCACACCTCGGAAAGACTCAGGGTAACTGTGCCTGCTGTTCCTCCCGCTCCCAGCCCTCATGCCCAACCCTGCCGCCACCCTGGGGTGGCCACTATACACACTCTCTGGCTAAAACTCAGCTTCATTACTTTGGGAAGCATGCATATGTATTGAATAACAGTCATAAAACCTCCTTGGATTTGTATAGCACCTTATCTTCCAAGAGTTCAAAGTCTCCTTAAGGCTTTTATTCTACTTTATTCTTAGTGCATCTCTATGAATAAGAAAAGGTAGATTTTGTGATTCTCATTTTATTTTATTTTTTTTTAATATTTTATTTATTTATTTTTAGAGAGGGGAAGAGCGGGAGAAGGAGAGAGAGAAAAAGGTCAATGTGTGGTTGCCTCTCATGTGGTCCTCACTGGGGACCTGGCCTGCAACCCAGGCATGTGCCCTGACTGGGAATCAAACCTGCGATGCTTTGGTTTGCAGCCCGCGCTCAATCCACTGAGCTACGCCAGCCAGGGCTTTGATTCTCATTTTATTGAGATGGATAGAGAGATGCAGAGGTTAAAAGACTTGTGAAGAAGAACATAACTTTTCTAGCCAGGGTAAATTAGGAGTGTCTCAGAGGGCAGTATTTGGGTGGTTAATTAAGTTTTAGCTTTTCAGAGAGCATGAATGATTGTGGAACCCTTCAAAGCAGTATCTGCATAAAAGGAATTTGCCTCTGCCCTTGCTTCCACTAATCCCCTCCCCCACCCCATAAACGATCTTTCTTGATTCTCCAGCCTGCCTTTCCAGCAGTCATTTCCTAACCAGGGACATCATGCACTGTCTCCCAAAGGCTTCCAGGAAAATGTCACTGAAAAGGAAAGGCCTGATAAGCTGATAACTACCTCACCAGTTAGTCATTGAGTGTTTATTAGGTGCCAGGCATGTGCAGAGGGTGGTTGACACGCATAAACTAATTTAATCTTCATAGCAACACCATGAGGTGGGTTACTATTATTAACCCCTTTTTACAGATAAGGATACAGAGGCTTAGGGAAGCTTAATATGTCATCTCTGCCCGGGTTATTTGCATGTGAATAGTGCACATAGAAGACTGTGGCCAAAAAGTGGATCTGCCTTTGAGAAATTTCAGGCGTCATCTGGGGATCATGGGTTAAATCTTTGAATTTTTAAAAAATGTTGGGCTTGGCTTCTCTTACTTCTCAGTCAGTGGGGAACGTACGTTTGTTCGTCATCTGGGAGATTTGTGGAATCTTCGAAGACATCCAGAGCTTCATTTTGACTGTTTACAAATTGCTTTATGCAGTTTTCACAGTGAACTCATTTATTTACTGTGGGTTCTCAGCAAAGTAAAGCTCTTTTCCTTTTGTAGACATCTGCCTGAAAAAATTAAGGATGGCCAGCAGCTGAAGAATATGAGTGGTCAATGGTTTTATGAAGCGAAGGCCAAAAGGCACAGAGACAAAATCCACGGCACAGATATCGTCAGAGCATCCATGAGGAAGAAGAGGCTCCAGGTAGCAGGTGAGTTGATGGGGCTAGTACAGTCAGAGGCAGCCTTTGTTTGGGAAGGAGGAGTTGGGAGAAGGGAAATGTCAAAATTATTACAAAAATCTGCTGAGGGAAATCATTAAATGTACACTTTTCATAATGTGTAGCCCTCTGGCTCAGACTTTTCTTGCTCTGCATTTGGGTGGATGAGGTGGGGCTGAGTGACTCAGTGTGGTGTAGAAGGAGAAAGGAAGCCCTTTAGATG
Source organism: Trachops cirrhosus (assembly GCA_028533065.1). NCBI lineage: Eukaryota > Metazoa > Chordata > Mammalia > Chiroptera > Phyllostomidae > Trachops > Trachops cirrhosus. Next base: position 50,665,053 of record CM052543.1, on the reverse strand, counting down.
CCATGGTGAGTAGTAATAGCCACACAATCAAGATTTATAAGGACCTACCTCCTCTTCTTTCTTTCTTTTTTTTTTTAAATCCTTACCCGAGGATATATTTATTGATTTCAGAGAAAGGGGAAGGAAGAGAGGGGTGGGGGAGAGAAAAAGAGAGAGAGAGAGAGAGGGAAACATCTATTGGTTGCCTCCCATATGCACCCCAACCAGGGATCAAACCCACGCAGCCTAGGTTTGTGCCCTGACTGGGGTTCAAACCTGCAACTTTTGGCGTATGGGACAATGCTTCAACCAACTGAGCCACAGCCAGGGCCACCTTCCTTCCTTCCTTCCTTCCTTCCTTCCTTCCTTCCTTCCCTTCTTTCTGTTTTTTTTTTTAACTCTGAAGATGCAGAACCTCTCTCCTGAGTAGGGTGAAGAACTTAGAAAGAGATTAGCCTCTCCACTTAATTACCTTGACATCTGATACTTCTTTAATCAACCAAGTACATTATTTAAGGTACTCTAAAGACAGTATTTTGAGGGCTTTTTAAGAATTCTGTTGAGCTCATTAAATATTTCCCTAGTGCATTCTAACTATGGACTAGTCAGTATAAATCTTTATCACTAAGAACAGCCCCTTCCTAGATCTAGCCTGTGCTCAATAAGGAAAATAACTATCACCTTTTGAGCACCTAATATATGATGGGCATTTACTCTCTCTTATTTCTAATTGTAGCAGCAATCTTGTAAGATGCATATTATTATCCCCATTCTATATATAGGGTATGTAAAGTTCTACATGCCTGAGGTCAGATAGCTGGCAAATGGCAGAGCTGGGCTTTCAGTCTTTTTGAAAGAAAGAGCTACACTCCTCATAGGGAAAGGCTGCCTGCTTGGTATGGACCACACATTGCTCGTAGGCCTCTTGATTTTCAAAACCATCCAGACCTTCAGGAATCTTGAGGGGTACAGGTTAGTACTGTGGACTCCATTTTGCAATTGAAAAAACTAGGCTTATACTATAAAGAGACTTGTGGGGAATACCACCCTGGAATGTGAGTATATATGGAAATTGGAAGCCCTTATATTGCTTCATTTTCTTAAGACTGATGAAAGTATTCTTGGCACATTACTGGTTATGTGGTCTTGGGTAAGTTTCTAGAACTCTGTGATCCTCAATTTTCAAATCCACAAACTTGGAAAGCCACTCCCTCCTCACAGGAGAATATACGCAAAGAGCTCAGCTCTGTCCACAGGACTGTCTTCACTCTGTTGATGCTCATTATCTGAGAGGAGCAGGTCAAGAGCCCTGGATGTTCAGATGCAAAAGAGGTTATTTCCTGAAGAGTGAGCACAGATGTTTTATGGGGTACTGGCATCTGAACTGGGTATTAAGGAATATGTAGAATGTGGATGTGCAGAGACTGGGGAGAGGAGAAGGTAGTAGAGGGGAGCATTCTAGGCTTAAAGCATTTGTTCCTCTTAGTATCCCAGAGCCCAGCCTCAAGTCAGGCACATTGTAAAAGTTCAGTAAATGCTTGGTGATGATGGTGCTTCCATTCCAATGACGGTTCCCTGTCCTCAGTGTCCCCTGGCGCTACACATCCAGTCCTGATACAACGTTGGGTCAGATTCACCTAGAGGCAGTCAGAATTTTGCTTCAGTTGTCTCTAGAGTTACCTGCACATTGCTCTCAGGAGACTTTGCTGGGTGCGGGGTGGGGGGACAGGGAGCTAACATCAGAGGAATCTACTGGCTTCTCTTGCAGATATAATTCTGATCCCTAATGCTCAGACACATTGGTGATTGCCTTGACACTCAGGAAAGGTCTGAAATTAAGGTTCCAGCCTTCAGTGATAAGAGATGATATGAGTTTGTAGGTCATGGAGGTGAGAGATAACCTTTCTGTCTTTATTGTTTCCTGTTTCAGCTGAGCAGAGTGAGGACAGAGAAAATGGGGCAAAGGAAAGCTGGGTGAATAATGTCAACAAAGATGCTTTCCTTCCCCCAGAGCTAGCCGGAGTTGTAGAAGAGCCAGAAGAAAATGTAGGAGCAGCAAGCCCCAGGTAAGACAAGGCACTTGTGGGGAGAGTGGCTGCATGTGGCATTCATGGCTTGGTGTGCTGTGCAGGCAGAATAGCAGGCTGTTAGTGCAGATGCTAGCCTGTCCTCATGGGCGCAGGGAAGGGGCATCTCTGAGAAAATTCTGGGCCCCAATGTAAGCAAAGCCTGGGTAGTACTGTGCCTCAGCTTCCAGAATGTCTAACAAATCTGAATATTAAGTAAAATTAAAATATTAAGTGGTGATTTCTTTCAACACCAACAACCAGTTGTTTTTTATTTGTACTAAGGATTTTCCCTTAGGGTAGAATGAAGAGGTACTCTAACATGAATATAGGGGAATGAGTCACTTCAGGGAAGAGATGAATTATGACCAAATTATAACAGCCTGGTACAATGGAAGATGCTCAAGCATGGGAACAAGGCAGATATTAATTCAAATCCTGAATATGCCAGTTATTCCATTTGACCATGGGCAGATCATTTAACCTCTCTGAGTCTCTTTTCTTAACTGGAGATAGGAATGATAGTCTACACCAGGAAAGGCTGTGGTGAGAATTAGTGATAATGGATGCAGAGTACCTGACCTCTTATGGGTGTACATTGTCCTCAATGTTTTGGTCTTGATTTTTGGTGTTTTCCATACATGTCATCATCTGGCTGATGTGGGGCTACAGTACCACAAACGTTTTGAGCCATGATGATGACGTTTTAGGTATTTAAGGTTTGTCCTACTGGTGTTCATCACTTGGAGGTATAGTTGTTACCCTTTGGTGGAAGGGGGGTTCCATTTTATCTCTAGCTCCTCAGTGAAGACAGTTCACTTCAGAGTCTCCAACTGGGATAAAGTTTATGGATTCACTGGTGGGACTCACTGAGTCAGGGGGTCCAAGGCACAGTAGATGCTCAAGGAATAGCAGCATGGGCTCTCATGGACACACAGCTATTTCAGGAAGCTCAGGAAAGGGTGTGGAGAATATCCTACTCCTTTCCTTTCAGTCACTGTCCATTTACCAGCTGCCTGCAACCCCTCTAATGGGGTGAACACCTGCCTTCCTTCTATAGGGAAAGATGAGACCTTAAATAATAGAAACTCTGAGAGTGGAAATATAGTCATTTAGATAAACTACCAAGGAGCTGAGAGCAGCTCCTAAAAGCCAGGTTTGATGGGGGTGGAGGGGCACCAGAGCACTGACTGAGGGGAGAGGGTGCAAGAACCACAGAAAGAGAAAATTTTGGAGTTTCAGAGACGAACTTCGCTCATGGCACACTTTTATGGGGGTCAGCCTTCCTGTCCTTCTCCCAGAAACTCACTTCATCTCAAAGGTCCTGAGGAACAGAGGGGCCACTACCTGATAGCCCAACTCATTTTCCTCATGCCCCCATGTGGGCTACTGTGTATTACCCCACCCCTTCCTCAATTTGAGGCTATTGAGTCTCCAAACTTTATATCTGCATTGTTTTCTGCCTTCCTTGTGTGACCTTTAGGGTCTTGTGAGTCTTTCAGGTCACTTCTGTTAATCAGGACAGAGCTGCCTCACCAGGATGCTGTGAGATGAAATAAAATGAGGTGTGGGAACCACTTAGTGCTTCTCAGGAAGGAAGAAAATTGGCAATTTCCAAGTGGCAAAATTAAGTCATTATAATATAGATGAAGTATGGTTCAGAAAGCAAGAATAAGAATGTTAGATGTACTCAGCATGCTTTGCTCATTACATGGTGTGGGTGCTAATCACCCAGAACTGTAGGCAGAGCTGTTGTTTACTTCCTCCATTCCTTGTCAGAAACCACTGCTTTGCTCAGTATCAGGTTCCTGCAGTGTTTCTCACCTATAATTTAACCTTTGGGAACTGGGTGTGTTAAGTGTATTTTGGGGATTGTACTTTTAGACTAAGTGAACTTCAATAGAATGACTCAATACCTGTCAATATTTTCTTAGCCAGGAGTCAGAGAGCTGAGGTAAGAGTGACTGGATATTGTAATTTCTGAAGGAGGTTTTCTAATGGTCTCCCTGGCTAGATTCCTTCTTTCTGTTGTGGGTGCCGCTCTGTGGGCATTCTGTGTGGGAGGAATGAAACCACTGTGGGTACTGAGCATGTTCTCAACCACTGGAAGCTACCTGTGTTCTCTTGGAACTCGTCTTTGTTTGTACCTGTCACACCAGGAAGCAGAGAGAGGTTTGATGAACAGAGGAGAAGAGAATGAGAAAACTCCAAATGCTCACAGTTCTAGTTCTGGCTAATGACCTTCAACAGGGCTGTGTTGGTCAGACTGTGGATGGCATTGGAAAAATCTGTGGTAAAGGACTAGTGTTTTGTTTTGTGTGTGTGTTTTTAAGGCATTTATTCCATTTCTATACTTACCTCATCATGAATAGCAACAGGCAGTTCATGACTCGCACCTTGATGGCACATCATGCCCCACCCCCGAAATTATTGTAGCACATGTACATGAACTGCAGGACTGAGCCAAGGTGGGGAGTACAGAATGGAAATGTGAGGTACTCTCTTCCTGTGGTCAGGACCCCATCCATCAATGAGGTGTAATATGTCCTAGCTATAGAGGTAGGCATGTTCTGGGATGAGAAGCCCCTCCTTTGTTACTTATGATGACGTATTCTGTAAAACATGTTTGGGTGCTCTGGGAAACACTTACAGTCTAGTTGCCTCTCTACTGAGGAGGGCTATTAGTGCTTCTCTGGCCTGAAACAGCCTGGAAGGGGAGTGACCTTTCAGTTTCTCTCTCTCTTCCTTTAAGATGATCTCTGTGAGGACAGGTAACCTCTGTTAACTTACATTGTCTTAGCTCTGTGGCCACAGACAGGACCAGCCTAAAGCCTCTAAGAAAAAAACAACAATAGTTTCTCCAGTGTGTTGCAAACTTCCCAGTTCATTCCCCCTCTGGTTCCTCCTCTGACATCCTTCCTATCTCCTATCCCTCAGTTGCCTGGCAGCCTCCTTTCTCCTTTGAAGAGATCTAACATGCATTCCATTCTAAGAAATATTTGACTTTGCAATAATGCCAGCCTGTCTGGATGGAAGTTTTGAGCTTCTTTTCTGATGAGTCTATCTATGGACAATGCATTTGATCTTTTGTCCTTGGATTGATTGCAATCCAGTGATGTGGCCATTTCATTTCCTGGAGGCCTGTCCCAGAGGGTCATTTATATTGAGCTCTTACAAGAATTATTCTTAATTCTATAGGGTCTTGGATTTACCCAAATCAGTTGTGGTAGGAATAGTTTCACTGTGCATCACAGTGCCTTGTACTTGGATGAGAATATTTGTGTTAGATAAATTTTAGGATGAAGTGTGGTAGCACCAGAGAAGTGATATTTTATTTTAAAAAAAGACTGACTTGAAAGACGTGGTATGGCATATTTCCTAATTTTGTTCCCTTGAGTTATCCCTGAGCTGTTTCCTCATTTGTTTATTCACGTATTCAGGATTCCCTGAGTGTAACATGTGCAGGCTTGCTGCTGAGCGCTGGGGATGAGCTGTAGCATTAGCTTCAAGAAGCTCACAGTCCAAAGGGAGAGATCAGCAGCAACAAAAAATGTGGGAAGAAAATAACTTGCAGGATTCCTTCTGATTCTAGACACTGTTGATATTTAAGCTGGAAAATGTATCAGAAGAAGGTATATGATGTGTGCTGTTATTTTTCACTGTTTTAGAGAGAAAGGCTGGTTAATGTTCAAAAGTTTTTTAAACTTTGAAAGTTGGAGCACTTTATGGCTGGACATAGAAGTGAATGGAGTATCCGGCTGCTTATGTGGTATGATTTTAAGACTTCTGTAAAGCCCTCCAGTCCCCTAAGTCCCTGCCACAGTACCTAACATTATTATTTTTTTAATTTAAGTCTTCAAAGTCTTGCATTAAAATGCAGACACTTTTAGGAGGGAAATCCTAATGTCAAAGTCACAATCTAATATTTTAATAATCCTGTTAAGGAAATAAACAATTTTGTCTAAGTGTTCCTTCTAGTATGCAGGGAGTTTCTTAAGGGTGCCTGTGGAAAGAAATTAGTGTATAGGGTGTAGAATCTGGCATACTTTACTGTTTAAAAAGCTCATCTTGTGGGATATACTGAATATCTTTTATATGCAAGACACAGTCTACCACCCTCTGAGAGGGATTCTAAGACACAAAAGACACAGTATCTGGCTGTAAAGAGGCTACCTGCTCTTAGGAAAATGAATGCATCCATCTAAGAATATCTGATCACATGATAACAGATAGGGCCAGGCAGGGAGTGAATTCCCAATCCAAAATACCAATAAAATGTGCTGTAAGATTTGAGACAAGGAGACCCACTTCCAGCTAGGCTGACACAGGAGCAGCATCATAAAAGGCGGTGAGGTTTGGAGTGTGTTTGAAGATGAAAGCGAGGATTTGGTGAAGAGAGCAGAGCAAACACGTGAGGGAGGAGCTGGGGGATAGGTTGAGTGGAGACTGCAGAGACAGTGAGGTTTGGGGACAGTGGGTATGTAGACCACTTTGCTTAGCATGAAGGGTCAACAGAAGGAGTGGGAAGGTATATTGAGGAGATGGTGGACCATTTCCATTTCCTTTCTGGGGAATTTAGACTTTATTTCCCAGGCCTTGAGGATCCATGGAAAGGTAGTTAGTAGAAGAGGGACAAAGTCTACATTGTGCTTTAGATCATTGCAGCTTAGTGGTGGAATGCTGAATGGTTTCGGGGAATGGAACACTAGAGTCGGGAGGTCAGATGTGAGGTTAATACACAGGTGGACAGGAAGTGACAGATGTAAGAGTCACTGGGAAGAAGATTCACCCGGACTCTACTCCAGTCCTCTGGCCATAAACCAACACTTTACTGATGCCAGAAACAGGCAGTGTAGGGGAGCCATTATGATGATTGTCTTTGGAGTCAGGGTGAGATGCACTTGGATCAAACCCCCAACTCTTTCACAACTAACTGTGACATCGAGCAAGTTACTTAACCTGTCCTGGCCTCAGTTTTCTCACCAGAAAATGAAGTGAAGGATACATACTTAACAGGGATGTTGCAAAGATAGCTGAGAATAAGGTGATTACTGTACTGACAGTTGCCCAATAAAAGACCGGCATGCAAAACACTGTTGTCTTCCTTGAGAGAAGGAAAGCCAGAGCTTAATCTAGGAAACAGCTGTATTTTCAGAGATAGAGCTTGAGACATAAGACTCTTGTTTTAAAATTTTTAAATTAAGCAGACTTGTACACTGCAGCTAACCAGGTATCCTACTCTCATCCCACTTCCCCCCACCCCAACTACAAGGTGATCCAGTGAATTCTGTGTTTCTGGTACTTTAGTGTCTGACCATCTGTTCTGAATGCCTCATTTCTTTCATTTTTTTGCTTTCTGAATAGCAGGACAAAGACATTTTGTTTAAAACCTACGCACTGTGGGTCATTGTAGTTTGACAAATAACATGGACTTAAAAAATAAAACAAAACATGGTCACCTGTCTGCTGCTGCTGCTGCCTTCCTGGCCACTGGCTCAGCTGCCTTCATTTGTTCAGTCATTCACCAGTTGTGCACCAGGCACCGTACAAGGCATTACAGGGACAGGAAGGTAGTCGAGGTCCTCTTGAGGGCCCTTCCAGTTTACTATAAGCAGTAAGATATATATACACAGGGTGAGGTTACAGAATAGACATGAATCACATAGCTGGATAGAATTTAGTAAGAGAGAGACTGGTTTTATCTCTGGGAAGGAGGGGACAACATGATGTGCAATATGAGCTTTAAGGACTGGCTTTCTAGGGAACAGAGAAGGAAGAACTAGAGACTCTGCTTATCCTTTACTCTTGGTGAGTGGGAAGGGGAGAGGAGGAAGATGGCAGGAGAAGATGAGTGTTCCATGGAGACCCTTGACCATCACACCTGGCTCATTTCTTTTGATTACTATGTGGCTGCTTTATTGACTGAGAGATATGATACAGAACACTCTGAGGAACTGAGTGTGGCACCTTCTATAAGGCTCCTCACACCACTCACTGCTTCTTAAAATGACACTCGCCCTGGCTGGTGCAGCTCAGTGGATTGAGCGCAGACCTGGGAACCAAAGGGTTGTCAGTTCGATTCCCAGTCAGGACACATGCCTGGGTTGCAGGCCAGGTCCCCAGTGCGGGGCATGTGAGAGGCAACCACACATTGTTGTTTCTCTCCCTCTCTCTCTCCTTCTCTTCCCCTATCTCTAAAAATAAATAAATAAAATCTTTTAAAAAATTCTCCTTGCTTTAAAAAAAATGACACTCAAGAGAAATTGCTTTCTAGTCCTGAGCTATTTTTTTTCTGTTGTATAGACACTGTGAGCTCTTATCAGTGACCAGATTTCCTTTTCACACTGGCTGCTAGATAACTTGATTCGAGTGTGTGCCCATCTGTTGCGAGAATAGCCTCCTGTAATATGTTTGTCTATTAGCCTTAATTCTGGCTCCATTGTAAGTTCTCACTGTTGTTTCTTTTCCTTTCCCTTCCCATCCTTCCCCCCTTCAGACTGTATTTTTTATAGATCTGCCTCACCTCCCATAATTCCTTTCTGGAGCAATGAGGAGGGGAACAAAAGGAAGAATGGCTACCTCGAAATTTCAGCCTGTTCCTGGGACTAACTCTGTACAAAAAATGACAGCTGAAGTGCAGAGGGAAAGAAAGGAAATGAAGCTGCAGGAACATCTAGCCCACAATCTTGATAATAATCTTGGGCCAGGCTTTGTAGCCTTGGGGCAAATTACTCTCCTCCTCAGCCTCCAGGTCCTTTGCTGCCTGGTGGGAAGCCAGTGCACTCTGAGGTGTTTTCCATACTCTTGACTAGGTGATGCCACTGAGAGAACTGGTGGAGTTTAATACAGCATCATGGTCCGGCCAACAGTGACCTCACCTCTTATGCCCGAGGCGAGGCAAGGCCACTGGAAAAGGAAGTCTGAGCAGGTGGTTTTTTCCCCATCCAGAAATACTCTGACCCTCTCTTGTCCTTCTTACTCAATAGCCAAGGGAGTGGCTTTTCAGGAGGGAGTCTGCTCAGCTCACTTTCCTCCATTCACTCTCACTGTACTCTCACTCTGGGTCTGTCTGGTCCTTGCAGTAGGGAATCATGGTCTAAGCCATCTCCAGGCTTTAACCTCCCACCATCTTCTGGATACTGTGCTGGCCTTTATCCCTCTTGTATATGAACAGGAACTCACCTGGCCAGCCTGGAGAGTTGGGCTGAAAGTTGTCAGTAAGTTGCCCAAACTCTCCAGGCTTCCTGCACAGAATCTCTTAGATCTGCTGTTTCTTCTGTTCCTTTGCTGAGTCACTTGTCTCACCTGAGGCTCCTCTTTGGTATTTGCTACCTGAGTTAGAACAAGCACTGCCATTCTGTATGATGAGGCCCTAAAAGTCTTCGGAGCCATGTTTCAGCAATGTTCCCTCCTTGAGACCACTTGGTCACTTTTGTCTGCATCTGATGTTAGCTTCTAACTTTGAGACAAGTTCATTTCTACAAATTTAAATGGTAAACCCCTTGTGTGCCTGGTACTGTGATAGAAACTTTGGGGCTTCTGGGGGATTGTTTTTTTCTTGTCACATGCCTATCTTTCATTTCTGCCCTGCCATTTCCTTTGCTTCACTGCTTAATCATTTCTAGGCTCAACTCTCTTTCCCTTCCTGCCTTAATAATGTTTGGCTTCAGAGACATGATTTATGCTTCCCCAAAGGGCGAGGTTTTCTTCTCTGAACTATTGTTTCTTTTGCAGTTCCAGCGTGGTCAATCCAGCCTCCACTGTGATGGATATGTCTCCGGAAAACTCCAGGAGCTCAGCTGTGTCTCCAGCTAAGGTAGACTGGACTCAGGTTTTGAAAAATTGCATTTTTGGCGGGAGTTCCATTTTTCTCATTTTATCAAAGCACCACGAATAAAGAGGATTTTGTAGTACTTTTTGGTACCAAATATAGACAACTTTTACTATATAATATAAGAAGTCACTTGTGTTGTGGGAAAGTTGATGAATATCATATTATTGGTATATCATGCTGAAGACCCAGATTTTTTGCCCTAGAGAGTAAAAAGTCTGAAGCTATTTGAGGCTGCTTCAGCATGCCTTTTAAGCTTCTTTTAAGCTTATGGAGTGTGGCTTGTTTATGCCATGTCAGGTTTTTTTCCTATTCATTGCTTCCTGACCCTCTCCTAGAGGTCTGCTTGGGGGAGGGGATTGCCAATTTATGAAACTATAGATAGTAAACATTGATACTTAGTCTTATATTAATTTAAAAAATTCTGTTTATGGATACCCTTTCTTCATAACAATTGGTAATCATAATAGTGACTATAAATACTTCAAGATATGTTGATAAGTGTCTTTTAAATCTTTATAGAACAGGTCGATTACGGTTATATTTAGCACAGGTTTAATCCAGCACAATGAGAGTCTCGTTGATAGAAGGAGCACTGGTAGGGAATCTGTCCTTATTAGAGTGTCAGGTATACCTTGACCTTAACCATCTCTTTGATATATCCAGTCATAAGTATTCTCACCTCTATAAAATGCGAGATATAAATTTGAATCCTTGGTTTTGGTATAACATTGTAGAACTCTGGAATTGAGTATATTTTATATAACAGCTTTACCTTTTTTGTGACATATACAAGGTCTGTCCAGAAAAACTCCAGCCATTGTTAATATAATGAGAATATTTTGCACGACATCGATGTAACCTGGTAGCCAAGGAGAGTGAACTGGAATGTGCATGTGTGAACAGTGATGACTTCACTGTACTAGTCAGTGGGGACAGTAGGCCACATTGAGTGAGCATGTGTGCTGTGTGACTGTCCCATTCAAAATGACTGAGCAAGTAGAGCAATAGATCTGCATCGAGTTTTGTGTTAAGCTTGAACATTCCTCTGCAGAATGATTCAGATGATTCAGAAGGCTTTCAGGGACAGTGCAATGAGGGCAGCACAAATAAAAGTGTGGCACAAATGCTTCAAAGATGGTCGAGAATCTGTTGAAAGTGATCCACATTCTGGAAGGCCTGCAGCAAGCAGAACACCTAAAAATGTTGAACGTGTATGGGCTGCAATCAATGAAGATCGGCTTCTGACAGTGCAAGAACTAGAAGCTTATTGGGGATTCCAAAAACTACTGGCTTTTCCTAAAACTAAAATCGCCTTTGAAAGGGAAGAGATTTCAGACCTTTGATGAGATTCAGGAAAACACGACAGGGCAGCTGATGGTGATTCCAACAAAGGATTTTACAGAGTGTTTTGAACAGTGGAAGAGACACTGGGAGATCTGTGTGGGGTCCCAAGATGCCTACTTTGAAGGTGGCAGGGACATCATTGTCCTATGTTTCTTGTATCTTCTTCAGTGAAAGTCTCTATTTTTCATAGCACATGGCTGGATACTTTCTGGACAGACCTCATATAGTAATTCTATGCTAAACTGATTAGCCAGCACAGCCATTTTTCAAACACGCCATATAGAATTTACTGGGTAAGACTATCAAATATTGGAGATAATAAGCATTTGTTAACACTGAGTTGTTGTTATGACATTTAAAATGGGTTTAATAAACAGTGTTTTTCCCCCAGCAAAGGAAGAATCCGTTTAATAGCTCCAAGTTGCCAGAAGATCACTTATCTCAACAAACTAAGAAAGAGCAGTCAGAAAATGGAAGGACTGGTTTCTTTCAGACTTCAAAAGAGGGTAAATATTATTTTTATAGACTAGATATTTTTATCTCTGCTATCTGTGGACGAAGGGAAATTCTCAGAGTTCTTCTGACTAAAATAGCTTTTAAGAGAAAGTGAAAGATCCTGGTGGTTTTCTTGTTCTGCTGTGCCCATTGGTTTCCCGGGAAGGAAGGAAGGAAGGAAGCACACATTTTGGAAGCCAGAGGATCGTGCATTCCAGTCTAGGAGCTGAATTGGGAAATTTTTTGACCAGAGGCATTCAGTCACTCATTTAACAGCTTTTATTGAACGTCTACCATATGCAGACCCAGTTCTGTTGAAAATTAAAAGTTTGCCTCAAAAGAAAAGGACTACTTGATAATGTTATGATCCTCTAATCTGTAATCATCAGCCCAGTCCCTCAGGAGCCTTAGGTCAGGTTCGTGACTAGTAATTTAAGTCTGCCTCTTATGAAATTTCACCATTCTTCCATACCATTAAAAGGAAATACTAGACATTTAATCTCTTCAGAAGTAACTGTAAGAACACCCTGGCCAGGTAGCTTGGTTAGGGCATTGTCCTGATATGCCAACATTACACGTCCTATCCCAATCAGGGCACATACAAGAATCAACCAATGAATACGTACATAAGTGAAACAACAAATCGATGTTTCTCTCTCTTTCTTTCAAGTCAAAAAATAAAAAATAGAAAGTAACTAAGAAAATTTCACAAACATTAAAAATTGGGTAAGGGGTAGAAAGTCAACAATTGAAAGTGAAGTTAGGACTTTCAATTAGCCTGTTTTAATATTAATATTTCTCTTCATTGGGAATATTTTACATAGCATAAATATTATACAGAAAGAAGTTACTGGAATACATTACTTTTTTAAACATTAGACAAAGTTAATTTTTGTTTTAGGTATTGAGTTCTGTTTTATTTAAATGAGTTTCTTTTTCTGGTTTCCATATATACATTTTTTAAGTGACTTCTGTGTTTTCCTTCTCCTCCCTGAGGCATTTTTTCAGATTGTTTTCTTAAAAACTTTTTTATTGAGTATAAAATACAACAAAGTATGTATGTAAAGCACATTAATTTCAAATGAATAGTTCAGTGAAGTGTGTGCATGTATTTTAAAAGGCGTTTTAATTAGCTCTGCATTTATACTACATACTTATTGTCTTTAATATTTTAATACTTTTGCTAAATATAGACTAAGTTTTTCTTAAGTATGTTAAATTATATGTTACTCTCCACTTGATATATCATCTAATATGTCATAAATTTCAGGTGAATTACCAGGGACAAAAGAAAAGTCGTCTATCCTGGCTATTTCAAACCAAAAGTTAGAGAAACCAAAGCAGAATTTTCCAGGCCCTGAGAGTGGATCCCAGATCAGAGCTCCAATCCCCAAAGCCAGGAAAATGATCTACAAATCACATGATTTAAAGCAGGATGATAACCAGTATTTTCCTAGACAGAGGACAGACTCCCTAAATGCAAGAGGACCTCCGAGAGGGATCCTGAAGCGCAACTCCAGTTCCAGCAGCACAGACTCAGAAACTGTTCGTTTTCATCAGAACTTGGAACCCAAAAGCAAAATTCTGTCACCTGGCCTAACCATCCATGAGAGAATTTCTGAGAAGGAGAACTCTTTAGAAGATGACTCCTCCTCAAACTCACTGGAGCCATCAAAGCACGTGAGATTCTCTGCAGTGAAGGATGAACTCCCGCATAGTGCTGGGCTAATCCATGGCCGGGAAGTGGGGGAATTCAGTGTTTTAGAATCTGACAGGTTGAAGAATGGAACAGAAGATGTCAGGGACATGGATGAGTTTTGGAAGGACCTGAAGTCTTCCCAGTACAGAAATCCTTTGCCTTCACATCAATCAGACTCAAGCCCAAGTGCATTAAAAAGTGAAACACATCAGCCAAACACTTCTGGTTCTTTGTCAATTCATGGGCACCCTTCTCCCTTGGAGGTTTTAACGGCAAGACCACAGTGCAGTGAGAACTCACCCACCCTCAATGAACACAAAGCTAAATCGTCAGAATTATCAAGGCTTGAATCGGAATTGTCTAAAAGCCCTGCTGGTAAGAGTTGTCACTATCAGGTGATAAGCATCGACTCAGTGGGCTTGGAATGGCTAGGCCAGGCACCAGTGGAAGCTGCACTTTGCCTCCTAGCCATTCCTGCTGGAATTCAGGCAGATGCCACTGGGGGATGCTTATACCTCTTAATGGGTTTGCAGGTTTTCCTCAATTCCCAAAAATTAAAGAAATCAGGATAGCACTGTTTCTGGCCAATTATGCTTTAACCTAAAAATGTAATCATATCAATTATTTAAGCAAATTGCCATGTTTTGAGTTATATCAAGGTTTTTATACAGAGCAAGAATTAAAGATATGCTAATACCTTTCTATGGAATAAATATATTATTACTTATCTAATTCAAATTAGATAATTTACCATTTTACCATTACCATTACCATTACCGTCAATTACCATTTAACCCAACTTTGGTTTTTCTTTTATTCTCAAGAGAACCTTCATTTTCTAATCCTCAAAGGATGGGAAATGAGACTTTGAGTACTTATTTTGGCCTGCACAGGCCTCTGGCCTTTGTTCTTAGCCTTTAAAAGCTCTGCAGGAACTTTCTCTTCCAGCTGGTGTGAGTTGAGAGGTAACAAGAATGCTGCTTTTTCCTGCCAAACAGCTAACTAGCTCTCTCTTGAAGAATCTACAACTCTCGGGGGATACCTCAAACTGCTTTTTCATATTTACATGATTACTTCATAATTCTTATGTTTTAAAAAACAGAAACAATGGTGAAAATGATTCCTTGTACACTCCCATCTTCAGTAAGCCTTCATCCAACCCTATGATTATTTCTGTATTGTAAGAATATTTATGGTAGCAACAGGCAAGTTTCTAACCCATTGGCTCTCTCTCCCTTATTTGTCAGTAGTGAGTTAACCCGGAGTCACTTTGCTCAGCTCTGCAGTTTCATACTTGTTCAGATCAACCTACTTTTTAAAGGATACAGCATTTTCACCCCCTTCCCCTGGACACTTAAAAAATCATTTGAAGAGAACAGAATATTTTTTAAAAATTAAAAATCAGCAGTTACTTCTTTAAGAAATCAAGGAACTCATATTAAAGGAAATTATTAAAGTTTGAGTAAATATTAGCAAATAATTGAATGATGCTTACTTAAATGTTTATTCAAATGATGAAGGATATTTCTTTGATAATATTTTTCCATAGAAAAAAATTGGTAAATCTTTACTGTTTTTCAAATTGCAACTGCTTTTAAAGAATATCTTTGAAACTTTGTAATAACTACTTACTTGTGCTTTCTGATTTTTAAATCACAACTGACCATGAACACTGGAAGACATCAGTCATCAGCTGGGCCCATTTTGATCGACAGGCAGGCCTTCTGACCCCAGAGCTTGTAAACAAAGTTCTGCTTACTTATTGACACCCTGCTTTTTCCCTGCTTACCACAAAAATATACAGTAAAAAATATGGAGCTTAAAAAGAAAATTAGGACCAAGTAAAAGGTAAAATCTCTTCAAACTATAAAGGTTTGACTTTAGCTCTGAACTTCAGAATAGTCAATGTCACACTCATCCTGGACAAAACACAAAACAAAAGAATTCCTTAAAGGAAACAGAACATTACCTGGCATCCAAGTTTTAAAATGACTGTTCTTACTTTAAAAGTAATAAACTTTCATTACTAAACATTTGAAAAGAAGAAATGCTCTCAGATACATTGAACCAACAGCTGCTAAATGGTGCTGGACCTCAATAGCTAAAATATGTGGGACCTAGGGGTGAAGGGACAGAAGTAAAAAGAAGAAATGCACACAGAAGAAAACAAATATCTGTGATGTCACTGCCCGGTAGTAACTATTGCTAACCTTTAATTGTAGAGCCTTTCAATAATTTTTAGGCTTGAATATAATTTTAAATTATGTTTGTACTGCCTAGACTTCTTTTTTCAGTAAGAGTATATTACAAACACTTTTTCATCCTTGAGTAGTTTTCTGTTAAACAGTCTAACAGAATTCTTAAAGATTTCTCAAAGAAATTTCACAATTATTACATGTATTTAATATACAAAGTATAGGTAAGGAAGGAAACCAGTATCTACTATAACCTCTAATTGTCAATTATTATATAAAAGTTTGTTGTTTTCATATTTAACCAGAGTTGAAGAATAAAATTAAAGATTGAATTGTATTAACTAATATGTCCTCTAGTGCATTTGAAATGTAGCTGACTTCGTAAAAATTTAGCTCACACAATTAGCATGTATAAGGAAGAGGGAGACATGCTGAAATACCTGAATCTTAACCAGAAGGGAAGAATGTCTGAGTTCCCTTGTCTAAATGTACCCTGTGCCCTGTGATTAAGGCTCAGAAAGGACTCTCTCTACTTTCCTGATGGCTTAGAAAGAACTTAAATATTCTTCTCTAGCCTCCTAGTCATTGGTTAGCCAATGTCAGGTAGAGATCAAATTTTCCATCGGTCCTCATTTTAGTTAATTGGCTCATTGAAACCATTTCTAAGTCACAAATTATAGGAGAGAAATTGGGGATAATGAAGGAGCTTCTTGAGATCATGGTTCTAAAACTCCAGGATGCAAGACAGTCACTGGGATAGCTGTTGGTAAAGACTCCTGGGCCCCATCTTCAGAGATTCTGGTTTAATAGATCAGGAGTCTGGCCCAGGAATACAAACATTCTCACTGTTTCATTCTGATATTCTATAGGGAACTCCTTGTTTAATCTTCCTTGAAAGATGTTTTTTCAACTCCTGAAATCTTCTAAGTTTGTGTTCCTCAAACTTGGGTATAAACCCCAAGTGTTTATGAGCGTGCTAGTGGGTAGGTGGAGTCATAAAATCAACATGGCATATCTTCCTGGAAGGTCAATTTTATGCAAAGATGATTTGAGAGTGAGAGAAAATTATATTTAAATGTCACATGGAGCAGAATACAAAATTTACATGAATTTTTAAAATAAACCAAAGACCTAAAAGAAATTTCCCAATTCGGTCTACACCCCATACTTCCAGGCATCTCCATTTACCTTCCTTTACTGTCATAGGCCGTCTTTGGCAGAATATCTTAATTAGGATGGTTTACCTTATAACCCCTGAAAAATGCTGATATGAACAGCTAATGGTGTGGAACATGTAAATATAAAGTGCCTTTTGAAAAGATAATGTGAGTGATTGATAATTCTTTAAGTGTTCTCTTTTCTTATTTAGAAAAGCATTTCTATATTGCAGATGAACTGTCTCATGTTGAGCCTGAGCCTTCTCAGGTGCCAGATTGCAGTTCCAGAGACCATCAGCAAGGTAAGCCTCCTCCTCTCAAGACCTTAAAAGATGAGACATTCTCATGCTCTGGTCCACATGCCACTGAGATAAGGAAGACAACTGATGATTCCATATCTAAAGTCTTAGACTGGTTTAACCGAAGTTCTCATTTAGATGACAATAAGTCATCTCTCCAACATCTCCGAGAAATAGAGCCCCAAGAAAAGGCAGACTCAAAATCACAGATTGCCACCACCTTGGTGACAGATGACATCATTCGAAAAGGAAATGACTCAGAAGCTCTATTACCCACCAAAATTAAACTGATGCCTATGGAATCTGATGTAATGTCCCAGGTAGAGGGAAATATGCTGCTTTCTGGAAAGTGCCAAGACAGTAATGCAAATCTCAAACCCAGATCTATTACTTTGTCCCATCAAGGCCAGGAAGGTCCAGGCATATTGCAGCCATTTGAAATCTACAGTCCAAATCAAAGGAGTAAAACTATGGACTACAGCCAAGCTTCAAAAAACACAGGAGTGGGAAATGGAACACCTCACCCAACCAGTGCTCTCAAGGGATCTGATGCAGCACGTCTACTTCCATGTAACATTAAGCATGTTGGCAGCTTATGTGAAGAAGAGCCCAAGTTTCGTGTTTATGAAAAAGACAGAGGAAACACAGAGGTCAATTTTGACACTTCAAAAATTGTCAAAGAACCAGGTTTGAAAGACAACATGAAGGCAGAGAGAGCAAGCAAAAGAGGAGATACTTACATTCTGAAAGCTTCCATAGAGCCAGAGGGTACTGAGTTGCTCCCTGGGGCTGCCAAAAACATATCTCCTTGGAAGGAGCCTGAGGTCCAGCTACAACAAGAAGCTGGTGAGGTTCCCAAGAACCAAGTGCTAAGGGAGACATACAAAAGAGTGAGTGACAGAATATCCTTTTGGGAAGGGGAGAAAGCTGCACCTAAGTTAACTCAGAAAGAATCCACATCTTCACGCAATCAGAGACGACCTTTTGCTAAAGCCTGTCAGCCTGTAAAGTCCATGGACAGTTTAGCTACAGGCCAGAATGAATACAATCAAGTGACTGCCAAACAAGTGGTCCTAGATGAGGATGGCCAACCAGCTCATCTCTCTGGTTTTTATTCCTCAAAGAAACCCCAGGAGATGAGGGCCCAAATATCAAGCCCATCCAAAAATTATCCTTCAACTGACCAATCTGGTCAAGTGTCTCTGTTTCAGAATAAGATAAATGAGCCTATGAAAAGATTGCCAGGGTCGGACAGTTTACATTTTGAAAGAGACATCACTTTGCCGGCACTGCAGCACCCTTCAAATGCTGGGAGTGAAATGCATACTTCTTTGGAGAAAGACAGATCTTTAACGGATAGGTCGAATCCCAACTTTAAAGTTTTGTCCCTAAAAGAAAGAATAGATGAACCTAATACAGAACAGGTTTATAATCCCTCTCAATTTGAGAATCTGAGAAAGTTTTGGGACTTAGGAACCAATCCAAACAGTCAGGATGATGTTGAGAAGAATACAACCAAAACAAACCAAAGAAAATCTGTGCCTCTTAATAGCCAGAAACACAAAGAATTCCATGACATCAAATCATCAGGAGAAAATACCCATGAGATAGAGACGCTTCTAAGCCCCCCACAAGTTCCGGCAACACAGGAAATACAGGAATTAAATTCCAAGTGCACACTCCAGGTGTTACCGTATGAAACCACATTTCCATTGAAACCACCCACAGAGTCCACTCATCAGCTGCCAGGAAATGAATCATCAAAGGAAAATGTGCAAAAGAATATGGAATGGTTTGTTACTCCAGTGTTCAAGGAAGAAAAGGATAACTCAGACCAAGAGACTCAAGAATCCATAGTGAAAACAAATGTTTTGTCTAAAGACTACAAATACACTTTTAATGTCAGCTTACAGAAGCTACTTTCAGAAGCTTCATCACCAAAAATCCAACCTTCCAGTGAAAAAGTTCATGGAAAACAAGTGCTTGGACCAGGTGGTGCTGAAAACAGGACATGTCCTCAAAAGGCAGATTTTGCTGATACTGAGGAAGCATCCAAAGAACCTAAGGACATCATTAATGAGTATGTAGATAAAATAGTAGCTCCTCCAAAGGTCAAACCAAACACTTTGGCTGCTAGTCTAGAAAAATTCCTAAAGGAAGGAACTGGAACTTTACTCTCGCCCTTGCAAAGCAAGTTGGAACCCATTACCCATACTGTCAACTCTGAGCTTGAAGAGAGTAGAGTTTTTGAAAAAGGCATAGAACAGAGTGACGACTCATCAGAGTATCAGAGAGAGATGATAGCTCCATTTCCAGAAGGGGAAGAAACTTTGGGAAAAATAGCTCTCCCCCAGCAAACTGAAAGTGGTGAGTGCCAGCTAAACATGGGAAACTTGTTTCAGGAGGCTGCTGAAGGCTCTTACCCATTGGATCAACCTTCCCATCTTCACAGAAAGGGTTCTTTTGGGATTGTGGCCAACTCTCCCCAAGATGTACCTTCTTCCAGAGATGCTTATCTTGCTCCTCAGGATAAGGCACTACCTTCTCAAAGGGAGATTTCAGAGACTGTGGAAAAAGTCATCGTTCCACCCAAACCTGCATTGAAAGATGTAAATGTTGTATTACAAAAGCTACTTAGAGAAGCTTGGTTGAGTTACCCAGTTGGGAGGGAAGTAGTTCCTGGAGAAGCAAAAGAATTTCCTGAAGGAGTACAAACAGCAGGTAGCCTCCAAAATTATCCCCCATCAGCTACAATGGACATTACAGTTCCAGACAGAAAGGATTTTTATTCCTTCAGTGTAGTTCCCAGTAAAACTCATGAAGTTGCATCTTATTTAGCTGCTCCAGTGACTCCATCAGAAGAAACCCTCAGCTCATACGGTTCTACTGTTGATCGGTATAGCAAAGAGTTACCTCAAGAAGTGGCAGAAATTGTGAGGGAAACAATTATTCAACCTAAATCAGCATTCCTTGAATTCAGTGCTGGCTTAGAGAAACTACTGAAGGAAACAAATGAAACTCTCTCCTCAAAATATGAAAGAGAGACAGGTAGTACTGAGGTACCCAGGCCAGCTGCTTCTGAATTCCATCCTGAGGAAATAAAAGAAATAGTGAAAAAGTCTGAGGCTCCATCAGTAACTGAGAGTGCTTTTGACATTGGTTTTGAGAAACTCCTTAAAGAAGCATCAGAAGTTCCCTCTGATGGGCTCCAGGTGTCAGTGAGGGAAGAAACTCCTGAGAAGGAGACTTCAGAGTCAGAGTGGGCCAGGTTCTTGGGCAGAACCCAAGAGGCCCCCCAAATGAAGCTTAAGAGTAATGTTTTCAAATCTCAGGCCAGCCAGTGTGATGACATGTTGAGAGGAGAAGCTGTGACTAATTCATCAGGATATCTCCATGGTTCTGAAAGTGGAGTTGACATCATCCCTGGGACCCATTGTGTGGACCATGAAATAGGGATCATTGAAACCATAAAGCCCCCAGAGCCCATGGATAGTGAAAGTGAGGTTGCAGGGGTTCGAGAAGTGGCTTTTCAGGAGCCTGACTTTGAAGAGGGTCCTGAAACAATTAGTATGTCTGCAGAGAGGCAACCTATTCCTCTCCTGACCAACAAGGAAAACTCTGCAAAAACAAGTCAAGTTGAAGTGATTCTGGCATCACCCTATGAGAGGCAAGAAGAAGAGGAAGAAAGAGAAGGTGTCTCTGACTGTGATTTTTCAGACGGAAACATTGGTTCTGATCCAGAAAGCTGGAGAAATACGTCCAGTGAGCATTTTGAAGTTTTTCACCCATTGGTTAATGAGTTAATTAATGGAATGATGATGTAAAGGATGAAGGAGTTTTTAAAATTGGAATTAATTTTACACTCCCAAATAGTGCTAAATTCTTCTTATGACTTCAGTTCTCCCTAGCCTTTCTTGATAAAAACTGCATTTCCTTTTGTAGTCTTTAAATAAGTTACAGAGAGACAGTTTTACCCACAGGGCAGTGTTTTAGAGTTTTACTTTTTTTCTCATTAATCACCGCTAGAACTTTTCAAAACTATTTTTAAAAATAGTTTTGAGAAAAGTTAAAATGAACTTTTTGTGTTTAGAAACTACCTCTAACATTCAAGTTACTTTTCCTTCTGGAAATAATTAGAATTTCTTTCATAACTGGCAATCCAAACAGAACTCTCTAGTTATATCTGTGGCAAGAAATTGCCACAAATGAGTACAGATTTCCCTTTTAGGGGCACCAGTTTACCACAGCCGTGGCTAAGCACCAGGGACAAAGTGCAAGGCTGGAACTTTGCTTTCCTCAGATCCCTTGTGCTGTGGTGTTTTCATTGCCACACTCTCCTTCCCATTTTCAGTTGTCTTCACAATCTTCCCCTTCTAGAGTATGACTTTGGTCAGATGACCTCACCTGATTCCACACAAGGGCATTTTCTGTCCTGCTGAATTTCTTTGTCTCCAGCCTTGGCCAAGTGGATGAAGATCTTAGTGATTATCGTATTCACCTAAGTGGGATCATGGGTACTGGTTTCAGCTAGGCTGTAAAACACAGAGTTGGTCTCAGTTTGCTGTTCCAATCAACACAGGCAGTTGGGCAGAGAAACCCAGGAGCAAATAAGAATACATTACCTGATGACAGTAATGAAATGACAAAGGATGCTCCCTGGCGGGACATTTTAACCAAAGCTGCACATCTAGTGTTCATCATCTTCCTAGGAATTGAATAGGATTTCTCACTTTCCAGGTCCCTTCAATCTCAGAATAAATAAGCTTTGCTGAGTGGCTGCCTTGTGAGGTTTAGGTTCCTTGGCAAGTAACTGTGGAGCCTCTTAAAAACTGACCAAAGAATGTGTTTTTAGTCCTAATCTTCAAGTTGAAGACCCCGTAACAAATGTTTCTGGTAAGAAAAGGAAAGTGAAACACCTGTCTCTGGAATCAGATATATGCAAGAATGTAAGTCAGCATGTTGAACTTGGTGAAGTAGACATTTGCCAAACTGCCCCAACGAGTCACTGGAGCAAACTGGCCCATGGAAGGAGGAGGGCTTGTGTGTCTGCCCTTACCGTGGATGCTGTTGCCTACTGTGTGTGGTGTGTTTATAGTGTACCAGCCTAACTGGTTGAACAGCAAAACGCCTATCTAAAAATGAAATAATCAATACTAAATAATGGCTCAGACAGGGCCCAGAGAAAATATATTAAAATTATAAGCTTTGTAAGCAGTTTAAAATGGTACAGTCACAGTTGTACATCCTCTAACCTAAATTATTTTAAAACAAATGGGTGGCGTGGTGAGAGCAGAGGGACCCAGCTACAAAGGCACCAAAACTTTGGTGAGCAGCCTAACACGTCTGCCCTGTGGCTGGGCTTTTAACTGACTGATACCTCTCTACATGCTCCTAAAAAATAAAAATAAATCCTTTTAAAGGTTCCATCATCAGAGATTTTGGAAATGCTGGGAGATTATGTACATTATTAGCATTAAAATTTCCAAGAAGGTCTATAGTGAGAAACCTTTTACCTTTTAACTTTGAACACAGAGAGTCCCCAGTCTAATTCATCTTGAACCATTTGCTGTAGAACACCCATTAGCACTGGGCAGAACCAGGATGCATTTCTGTGAAGTATTATCTGGAGTAGTTCTCAAATGAATCAAAGTTATTGATTCATTAATGGAATCACTCATTGGCTTCGCAAACATTTTTGAAGCACCGTCAGCCAACTGCTGTCCTAGGCCCTGAGAATGTAACTGTGATTGATGGCAGCACTCAGAAGGTCACCCATGATGGAGTTGGTACTGTCAAAACAAAAACAAAGGGTGGTCCAGGGAAATTCTTTGAAAGGTTATATGTATCTAGTTGTTGCATTCTGAGGTCATGGACTTTTTTTTTCCTTTTGGTCCTCCTTTTATAAAGAAAAGGTATTAATAGGTGATAGAGCCACCCCCTACCCTTTAAAGTGCCTAGTGAAACAAAAAGTTGACTACCTCATGTCACTTCCCAATATTTTGATGGAAATTTTAGTAGCTCATGAAACCCAAAAAAGCCTACATCTGTTGATTTGGACAATTCACCCATCTGTGTTGTATTAGATTATACACAGATGTTAAACATCTGAATCCTGCCTTTTATGGGTTTCAGCTAATTTTTTTAATGCTTCTAAAACCACTTTGTAGCCATCTTCAAAAGCTATAAATGAAGTGGAATGATTCAAAGTCTGGCACAGAACAAATCATGTGCCTAAAATAGAGGTGTAGAAGACTAGAAGATTACATTTCTATTAATGTGGCACTCTTGTTTCTGTATGATTTATACTTGCAAATGTTTCTTGACCAGGAAAATTATTTTTTTAAAGGACATACTATTTGTGAAGAAATTTTATTTCCTTCTTTGAAGTGCTTCATAGAGTAAACAAAGGTATAGATGCTTATGGCACAATGTCTCCTTTCAACCTACCATTTCAGTGTCCATTGGTTATAAGAGTTTGGTGGGTTATTTTTTTATTGTGCAGTGTTCATCGGTTTTGTCTCATAACAGGTTCAGAAGAAGAACCCAGTCCTGTTTTGAAAACTTTGGAAAGGAATGCTGCTAGGAAAATACCTTCCAAAAGTCTAGAAGACATTTCATCAGAGTCATCAAGTGAGAATAAAGTTTGCCCCATTGTTCCCGCCCCCATCTAAGCTTAAAACTGCTCATGTGCTCCTCTGTGGCCTCACCGCGTGCTGTCGTGCACTGAAACCCCTAAAGGGGGGCTTAACAGATGAGAATAACCTTTCCCAAGTGAGCCCAAGAGGCTTGCCCAAAAGCGACTGGAAGTTTGCTTTTAAAATAATGCATGAGGTTTGGTTACTAAAACACTAGGTTTCCTTGCATTGAAGAATCCCAGTTTGAGGGTTTATTCAAGTAACGTGAGTTTTAAAAGACAGTGGTAGCTAGTGGTTCTGGTAGTAGTAACTAACATGTATCTAGTACTGTGTGGCAAGACTTGGCTAAGTGTTTTACTTGCACTATTTTATTCACCTGGCATAAGTAACCCTGTGAGGGACCAGTTGTTGTTTTCCCCAGTTTACAGATGAGGACAATGAAGCTCAAAGAGGTAAACTAACTTGCTTAGTATCATACAGCAGAGCAGGGGTTCAAAATCAAGAGCATTTATGACAGAGTTGGGTGTCTGATGAATTTTGCGTGCTATGAAGATGAATTAGTCCCTGGCTTTAAGGACTCTCCTTTCTCTTTCATCCCTTATTTTCATGCATTTCTTGCTGGAACTGTAAGCCTAAAGACTACCTGACACACGTCGCGTGAGGCACACTATTCCCCACTGGCTGCTGCTTTTGTGGGTGAAGGATTTCTTGAGTACTAATGTGACACATAATGTACATAGGGATTTGTGAGCCAGACAAATGGACTTAGAAATCACAACTTCTAGTGGTTTTGTTCTTGTTTTTCAGCTAAGATACACTCTCAGGATTGCAGATGGTCATGAGAAAGTTTATTGAATGGAACTTAACCACTGTCAAACTCCTATGATTAAAAATTGACCATTGTCATGTTTATAATACTTTTTATGCATCTGCAACTGAAACTAGGAAGTCAGAATTTAAAAAGAAAAAAAATAGAATTTAAAAAGAAAAAAATACTCCACTAAACAGTTTCTAAAATTCAGCGATTCAAAGGGTTCCAAAGGCAGTGCTCCCAATTCGTCATGCAGTCCTAACCCTGCCAAAGATCTTGGAATCCAAGGGTTGGAAGGGACCTTGAAGGCCACCCATTCCAAACTCCCCACAATGCAGGAATTCCCTCTAAAGCCTCCTCAACAGGTGGCCGACCCCCACATCCGCTGGAATGCTTGCGGAGAAGGCCTTCCAATCCTTTGTTGGTCAGCCCCCACTATTCTTCCTGATGGTGATGGGCCCTGAGGGAAGAAAAAAAAAACTTAGCAACAATTGTTCAATTTGGCAAACCTCTTATTTGTGAAACATGGGGCTATTTCCATGGTGCAGTTTTAGAGTACTCAGGAATGTGTAGGGTTAAAAAAAATTACCACCGGCTGATGGGTATTCCTGCATGCTCCCTTCCAAATACCGATACCCACTCTCACACTAGCCTGCCAAGATTCCACTTAGCAGCTGGTCCCCAGTCACATCTCTTCAGTTGACTTCCCAAGCAAGGCTCCCAGAGGCGTACACAGATGGTGATGCGTGCACAGAAATATTTGTTAATGACCGTGGGTTTGGGAAGGTGTTAGTCATGGCTAGTGTCTTACCCTTTTTAGAAGAATAGGGAGGCTGTTGCAGCCCCATGCTTTCTCCTGCTGCCAGCTGACTGCTTGCTCTGAGCTCACCCTCTAACCCTTGGGAGTCTGTGTGCAGCAGTGTGCTGATGTAAGCTGCATCGGGGCTGAAACGGGAGCTCCTGCTATGGCACTGGCTCAAGTGGCTAAAGAGAAAGTATTTGGGGGGAGACATCTTGGTTGCACCCCTCACTGCATCTTGACTAATTGCTTCCAACTCCGGGGGCTTTCAGGGACAGTCTCATTGTTCTTTCTCGACAAGGGTCAGCCGTGTTAACCATTTGTTAATTTCTCCTGAACAGATCAAGCAAAAATAGATAATCTGCCAGAAGAATTAGTACGTAGTGCTGAAGATGGTAAATATCTTTATGTATCTGCATGTCTGTCTGTGTATTAGGTTCTGGGGTGGTTTGGGCAGTCACCGGGACGCAGCTGTTGAAAAATAGAAACGTCATTTGCTACTCTGTGATGAATGGTGCCTAAGTTATTATAAAATGGTTCTGACTTGGTGCATTTAATACTAACTGTTTGTATTCTTAAGGCTTCTGCTGGTGATAGCATTGTGAGGATCTCCTTAGAGACCCTGGGAAGCGAGGGCTTCTATAAATAGGCAATTGTATTTCTATGGTTATGAGCTGATTTTTGCTACTCTGACTGGCAGAACTCCCTGTGAAGGCTGGGAGACTGGAGTGGGTTCCTGGATTAAGTTATTCTTATATTTGATAACCATGTCTCAGCGTATAGATCACTCTGAGCATACCTGGCTTAATGCTTTACATTCAAAGGAAAGGGTCCCAGAACAAAAGTGGGAATTCTGCCTCTGTTCATGTAAATAACTACGATCAGACCAAATGTAAAATGAACCGATTCTGAACATTAAGCGGCCAGAAGGTTTTGAAGATTTTCAGTTGCTCAGGTATTACTTGGTTCAGTTATAAAATGAATAGGGTAATAATGCCCTGGTGGGGGAAGGGAGGGATGGAAATGAGTCTGAGTTTTCGAGTTCAGCATTTCTGCAAATGTGTAATTTATATTTGTATGCTGGAATTTTGTTTTCTAAATTGCTTTCACTAGAATAATAACAATGTATATTCACTGAACTTCCCCATATAAAAGCAGCAGCAGAGATCCTCAAATGTCATTCCTTACTTTTATGTAATAGATTTGTCTTTCTCATTTTATGTCTATAACAACCTTGTTGAGGTCGTTGGGGCAGGGGTTTTCACCTTTGTTTTACAGATAAGAAAACCTCTGAGAAATTAGGTGGCTTGTCTAAGATCCTTTAGGTAGTCATTGGGAGGGTAGGGACTAGAATCTCAGCTTCATTACTCCTGGTCCAGTGCTCTTTCCATTTTAAAAGCTGTGGTTTAGTGAATTGGAGGAAAGATGCTAAACAGCTCCTATGCTGGATGTTGGACTTTTAGTTGAAGAGGACACATTAATGAAGATCATTCTGGGGAATGGAGGAAAGCAAGCTGAACACCAGTCAGACACATTCTGTAGTCTCTGCTATGAAAGTGACATTTGAGCTTTACTTTCATGTCTCTGTTAATCCTTCTGTTAAAATGGTATTTATTCTCAATGTTGCCCTTCTGAGTAGATCAAAAAGCAGATCAGGAACGAGATACAAATGAGTGCATACCAGGAAGTGAGTAGCAGGTTCTTTCTCACAAATGACTAAATGTTGCCACTGTACATGGTGTTAAATATACTGAAATAACTAACCCCATTAATAACACAGCTTTATTATTGGTGCTAAACTCTTGCAGCTTACAAAACTATTTCATTCTGGCAAGGGTTATATTAAAAACATTTTACTACTGTCTGTGTTGAAAAATTAATTGGTAGTTCTACTGAGGGAGAATTATATATTTTAAAAAACTATTATGTATACATATATATGTAACATGTGTTACATGTATATGTTAATGCTGGATATTTTCCTTTTGCTAGTCTCTCTGCTCTTTGAGTCTGCTTAAAATGGAGTTGGCACCTTCCAGTATCAATTGGCTTTTATGCTGCAGTATGGTCTTGAGTATTGGACCTTTGTGGCCTTTCCACAGACTGGACAAATGGAGCAATTTATAATTTATTTGAATCTAAGAAAGAACTGTACTTTGACAATGAGTGTGTAGTATGGCTATGTATGCTTCTCTGCATATCTACAGAAGCAAATTTTATGATGTCCAGGGGAGTAAGCTCTGAGGTTTAAAATTGGACTCAAACAGGATATAATCAACATGTAAAGCAAGTGAATATCTGAATCTTAAGAAATAAATGTACACGTGTGGTGGTTCATGTCTGTCAACTAATTAATATTCACAACCAAGCAAAGATTATGATTCTTTACTCTTCTCTGTTCAAGCTTAAGGCTGCTGTGCTTAACTGTGGCTACGATGTTGAGGACACATAGCACATTGAAAAGGTGTTTGTGGGCAAGCAAAGTGGGGAGATGTGCATGAGTGACCTCCCAGCTCAGTCAGTGTCCTAGTCGTAGGCACTGGAGGTCTGAAGGTCATGATGCGCATGCCTGCCCTTGGGAGTCTGGGGGGTTTTCATAACAGTCTCCCAACACTCTTTGGATGTGCTCCTTGTTCTTAGAGAAGAGCAGCTTAAACGAAGGGGCCGCTAGAGAGAGAAACAAAGTGCCAGTGTTAGAAAGCAGTGACATCTTCGTCTGAAAGCCGAAACTTCGCTTATGCAGTCCTGCCTGAGATGAGGGTGCTGAGCTTTAGCACATGACCTGACAAATTCTTAAGAACTACCTAGGAAGCACAGCAATCTGGGCTTCGGTCCTCGGTGTTATTCTGTCTGGCTGCTGCAGAGGAAGCAAGACTTCTGCCCTTCAGGGGTGGTGGGTAAAGGGGCTTTTCCAGTTGCTTTTGAACTGGCAAACCCTTAAATCTGGGCATCTTATTTTATCTGGCTGTTTTGTTCAATATTTAGACTGAAGAGTAAAAACAAAATATAGGTATACCTATCTACCTCTGTATAGTTGTAGATATATAGATATAGATATAGTTCACATATCTACATCTTCATTGGTGATCTCCTGGTTATTGGTCAAAGCAAATAGACTCATCATGCACTGAATTCTGGATAAATTCTCTGTTTTGTACGATATTTTCCAAGCTGACTCTCAACCCTTGGGCTGAGATGATTTCTTTTCTCTAGTGAAGAGTGTATTCTTACCACACAAGACAAAATGAAATGTATGCTCTGCATACCTAAAACTAATATAATATTGAATGTCCACTTTAATTGAAAAATTTAAATTCTTTAAATGGTTTACTAAAGAAAACGAAATACATGATCAAGACATAACTAAATCCCAATAAATGTAAAACTGACATGTTTGAGTACTGGGTGTATACTTTCAAAATAATAGGGAGCAGTGTCATGATAAAAATTTTTGCATGCTCTCTGGGCTACCCTGTGCCCTCCTGGGACCAAATCTCACACTGCTTCCGTGTAAGCCGAGTCCACGCACGTGCACATTTTTGTGTGATGGCAAGTGATCAAAGCAAGGGGCCATCTTGTGAGATACCGGAAATGTGTTTTGATACATGTGTGAACCTAAGGCTGGCAGAGAACTGCTATGTGAATAACCAAATATTTAATATGTGTAGCTCAGTTTTCAGTCTTCCTTCATTTAGATTCCATTTAGCTAATGCTTAGAGCTGAATCTGAGCCTTTTGATTTATATATACAAATATAATTTGATTTTTGTCTTCCTAGTATCACTTTCAGTGATAAAGTCAATATATTTGTATCACATTGTAAAGATAACTTAAAGAATCTCTATCAGATAATATTTATTTGTTTAGCAAATACTTGTGTAGGGCCTACCATGTGCCAGGCACTGTTCAAAATGCTTTGAACAGTATGAACTCATTCAATATAAAAGCTATGATTCGCCACAAAAAAAGCTTTGACATTGTGATCCTTAGACAAAGAAGGAAAGAACTTTTAAGCTAGAGTTCCACAAATTAGGAATAAATTCCATCTTTTACTGTGACTTCCACACATATACTTACTGTATCAGAAAGAAGTCATGTGCTACATTTTCATATTAAGTCCTTAGAAGATCCTTACTTGAATCATTCAAACTTGGCCTTGGGTATTTCTATTGAAAATTCTTTGAGTTGACAGGTATCTAATATGTGAAATCTAAAAAAACTAAGAAACAAATGAACAGAATAGAAACAGACTTACAGAGAACATTTGGACAGTTGCCATCGAGGAGGTTGCGGGGGGACTGGGTCAAAACAGCCAAGGGGTTAAGAAGCACAAATTGGTTGGTAGGTACAGGATATCATGGGATGGAAAGCAGAGCAGTGGAAATGTAGTCAACAGTATTATAGTAACTATGGTAGCAGAAGGGTGATCACTTCGTAAGTTATATAATGTCTAATCACAGGGTTGTATGCCTGGAACTTAAGTCAACTGTAAAAGAAAAGTAAAAAAATATTAAAAAGTAATTTTTATTTTCAAAAATAATTCGTTTTGAAATTGTAATGGTCTTTCATGGTAATCTCCACAGTCACTAAACAAACCTGTTTTAGACACTCAGTAACCAGGACACGTTTATGATTGAGTTATATACAGAGATCCTTGCTGTCCAATGAAATAGTTTTTCAGCCTGCAGCATGTTAAAAATATATCTCAAGGAGATGAATCAATAAATTATACATCTTGTGGTTCAAAGCTGAGATGTGAAAAAAATAAGTTAAAACCAATTCACATTGGCAGTATGTTTTAATTTTTTTAATTGATTCTTAGAGGGGGTGGGGAGAAAAAAAACATCAATTTCTTGTTTCACTTATCTACTCAATCACTGGTTGATTCTTAAATGTGCCCTGACTGGGGATTGAACCCACAGCCTTGGTGGATTGGGACGACGCTCTAACCAACTGAGCTACTTGGCCAGGACCATTGGTAGTATGTTTTATTATAATTCAAATCCAGCTCCAGTTCAATAAAAACAAATGGTTTTTAAATTAATTTTTATTTTCTATTTGGTTCAACTCCTTGCCAGTTTTCTCTCTATAATTAGTTGATTAAAACAGCATGTTGCTTACCTTATGATCCTGTGCATGTGAACTACTGTGCCTTTAACCATTTTACAAAAACATCTCTGTTCGTAGATAAAAGAAAAATGTGTTTTGAACTTATGCCTTATGTTTATCTGACAATTGTATAGATAATTTGAACAGAAATGCTACTGTTTAGTTTCCACAGTGCCTTCACAGCCTGATAATCAATTTTCTCACTCCGACAAACTCAAAAGGATGAGCAAGTCTGTTCCAGCATTTCTCCAAGATGAGGCAAGTTTATCTTTTGTGCCTTCACAAAAATGGAATCAAATAAGTGGATTTGCTATGCCAAGCGAGTTGGGGTGTTTGTATTCAGCCGTGGCAGAGACCAGAGGTTAGCAGAACTGACCCTTGCCTTTCATATCAATAGAGGTAGTGTTGTTGATCTGCAAAAAGGCAGGGCATGTCTCATTGGACTCAAACAGTAACTCTTTTTTGGTAGTGAAGTCAAATTGCATAGATTTGGGAATGTGGCTTTTGTTTCAAAGTGGGTACAAAATAAGAAATCTAGACAGAAATATGTTGGCAGGAACTAACTACTCCTCTGTAGTTTAGAGTACAGGTGGTTTGTGAAAACCTAGTCTAAGTAGCATGTCTAGCTAGAAAACATTTGTTAAAATAATAAAGTAACAATGACATAGCAAAATCAAGGATATCTACTGAGCATAGGCACTTTATATACATTTATATATATTATCTCATTTAATCCTCCAATGACCCTAGGAGGTGGGCACCATCATTATCCCCAGATATTACAGACGAGGAAATAGCTAAGAGAGGTGAAGTTGCCTCGCTCAGCTAGAAAGGGGTTGAACCAGGACTGGAGGCCAGATCTGACTCCCATGCTGTTAACCATTATACCTACTGTCTCAAGTAAGAACATGCCTATTATCTGCTATTCACTGAGTACCTAGTGAGTACCAGGTATTTAATATTCGGTCTGTTACCTAACACTCACTAACAAAATGTGGCAGTATTTTCTCCATTTTATTAAAAAAAAATAGGGAACCTCAGAGAGGTTAAGTAACTTTCCCAAAATCCAACAGCTATGAAAAGTACTTCTAGAACTGTAACTCATTAAGATTCTGTGTTCTTATAGCCAGATAAGTAGGAGCCTAAGCTTTAGAGTCAGGCATTCCCAGTCCTGGCTATGCTACTAATTTGCTGTGTGATCATAGCAAGTCCTTTAACTTCCCTGAGTCTGGCTTCTTAGTACCCACCTCATTAGGTTGTGAGGAGTCAGTGAGATGATGTGGGGAAAACACACAGCACAGGGCCTGGCACATGGTGGGTACCCAATAAACGTTAGTGGTTACTGTTTGCAATTTGGATCTGATTTTTGATGATGAAATAAAAAGCTTCATCTTCAAGCATTCTCTTTGTAGGTAGAATGTGAGGAAAGCAGTATGCAGGTTACACCTTGCCTCCTCCTGCTCCTGGGCACCATCCTTGGGCCTTAGATGAACTGTACCTACAAATAGTCAGCCCTTGAATATTTTTAAGAGCCCAAATTGCAGTTACTTTGGGAGGAACCACTCATTCTTTGAAACTAATTCATTAGCTGGTGGCCAACTGTGCTTTCATACCTTTGTAGATATGGTTTGGTCTTCTTTGGTCATATGAATGAACCATATAATGATCTGAGAGACAAATGACACCAGTTCCTGGCTTTTTATATTTGCCCTTCCTTCAGTTTTAACCTGCTGCCTCATAATAGAGTCCAAATCATTTGAGTATGTGCATCAGAGATGCCAAGTTAAGCCGTATCATTTTACCTTTCAAAGTAGTGCACGGGTTGGACTGAATGTTAGAGGACACGCAGATGAAATCAGGCCTTGCTCCTCTGTCCACGGGCCCTTTGAGGCTTAGCATCAGTGACATGTGTTGAGTGCCAGCTGTATGAAAAGTCAGTGATCCAGGTTAACAAGGCAGGGTCCCATCCTTCCAGTAACTCACCAATGAGCTGATATACGAGGTAAAACGTAGTGCACGCTATGATAGAGGGAAGGGACTGTAAGCCTGTGAGGGGAGAATGTGACAACAGAGATACTAAAAAGGGTTGGATATGTTTTTAATCCTGGATTTTCTCATTCATACAGGTTGTAAATTTTGTTTTTTTTTTTAACTCCTTTCTTGATCTGCACTATAATTGGCATCTGTTATATTGATACATAATTGCATGGCTCTGGAATATGTCCGCATGAACTAACTACTTCATAAAGGTGTTGCCCTGATTCCCGGAACCACTGAACTGCCCTGTAAACTTTAACTTCCAAAGGAGCTCACTTGGAATCATGAATTTTTTAAGACTACCATCTAAAAATCTTTAGATCTAAATATAATAAAATTTATTATTGCCACTTTCTTGACCCAGGTAAATATTCTCTGGGACATATATAAAATAAGCATCTTGTTGCTATATTTTTAAAAAAACCTATTAAAATCTAATGTAGGTAGAATGTAGGATTTAATCTACTTTCCTGGAGCAACAAAAAGATGAGCACAAGAGCACTACAGAAATACATGCAAGGTGGTCTAAAGTTGATTAACGTATCACTTTTAGTTGGAACAGATCAGACTGCCATTTGTTTTTCCTAGTTTAATTTGATTTTTAGGGAAGTTAAGGCTGTGTTAATAATAAGAGGAATTAATCATGACATTTTATGTTTTTACAGTAAAACTTAGAACTTATTGCCTGGGTAAAGTTAATTTCTCACATATATCAATAAAGTTCTCCAAGAAACATATGCATGTAACATTAAGAGAGTAACAAGAAGCTCACAGTAGTACTGTCCTCTGTAGCACCTTGGGACCACCTTGTAGGTCCCAAAATTACCGTTATTTTGGTAACTAAGCACCACTCTTCTCTGTAGGTGAGGCCCAATGCAGGCAGACCACCCACCTCATCCTGAATCCCATTCCCTGGCAATTAGCACTCATGTCCTTTGACCTTGGGAAATGTCATAGATCAATGTGATACCAGGATACTGTCTTTATCTAAACAGATTCTAATCTTGACTCCTTCTGAATTTAAATTGTGTATATATTATATGATGTTTTGTAGAGTGATGACAGAGAAACAGACACAGCATCAGAAAGCAGTTACCAGCTCAGCAGACACAAGAAGAGCCCCAGCTCTTTAACCAATCTTAGCAGCTCCTCTGGCATGACGTCCTTGTCTTCTGTATGTAAACAAAGGCTCCGTGTTAATAGCCCGCCGCTTCTGTGAACCTTGCGCTGCCATGCTCCTGCTATTTTCCTCTCACCCACCATTAGCTTCTGGCTAGCTAAATCCTCGTGTGTGTGTGTGTGTGTGTGTGTGTGTGTGTGTGTGTGTGTGTGTGTTTAAGCATAAGAGTTCTTATTCATTATAAATCAATATGATTTTTAAGGACTTCAAAAATAAACCTAAGTTACCAACACAATGAACCTCTAAATTTTTCTGTGCAAAAAAAAGGGTGACTGTTATCAAGTCTGTTTATATCAGAAATACTTTTATATACCATTGACAGGTATGGAATTGTACCTTTCTCTCTCTCTGTCTCTCTTTCTGTCTCTCTCTCTCTGCAAACCCGATGAGGTAAAAGTACTAATTCGCATTAAAGAATAGGAGCAGTGATTCTCTGTCTTACGAAAGGATTCTGAACAGGGTTTTAAAAGCAAAGCTCCCTGAGTGTGGTTGCTCAGTTTTGATCTAGAAAGTTTGCCTTCACACAGAACTTCTTTTGTAAAGTGACGTAACTCTGTGTGCATGTAGTATATGTGTAGAAATATATAGTTGTAAATATATCTACATACACTAACTCAAATATTTCTCCGATATACATACACATGCATGTATCTCACAAGGTGTGCTAAACAAATAATAAAGCTGTGCGTAAATCCTTACTAGCCTCTACAATAAAAAAAATGAATTATTTAAAAATTTTTTACTAGCCTCATATTTCTCAAACTTCTTTTTTTAGAATCTATTTAATTTCTGCTGACAACAATCTAACGTATAGTCTTGGGAAGGCTTTAAACTCCCTTCATCAATCATCCCTTTTCGACCCTTCCTGACCTCTAAAAGCATATGGCTCAGTAAGCATTTTCCTAGACTCAGCGGATGAGTAACATAGTAAAATTCCTTTTTAGTGCCTTGGAAATTTGATAGAGCAAGTGTCACTGTGATTTGTGTGCGTGGGGTTTCTCACATCCTCTTTCTTTAACATTTTCAATACTAAGCATGCCTAAAAATGGACCTCTGAAAACCCCTCACCATAAAAGCAACCTGCAGTGAAATGAGCCAGCATCTAAATAACTTTGCATTTTACTTTTCTTCTATGCCTCCTAGGGCAATTTTTTAAAGAACACTAGTCATATCATGTATATCATGTCAGGTTGGGTGTTGGTGTGTCTCTATGCCATATAAAATAAACTGCTTTTATAATGGCAAGCAATGATTACATCCATGATCCCTGTGTTGGGTACAAGAACGAGACGGAGACAAACACTGCATATTTCCAATGCTTTCAGGTGAGTGGAAGTGTGATGAGCGTTTACAGTGGAGACTTTGGCAATCTGGAAGTCAAAGGAAGTATTCAGTTCGCAGTTGACTATGTGGACTCCCTGAAGGAGCTGCATATCTTTGTGGCCCAGTGTAAAGACTTAGCAGCCGCAGACATTAAAAAACAGCGTTCAGACCCGTAAGTACACTTGGAGTCACTATTTTCTCTTAGTTAATCTAATAGAAATTGGGAAGGGAAGAAAGTAATTGAAGGGAGGGTTTGTGTGTGACTCTGTTAAAAGGACTGTTTGAAAGGAAAAGTTGGATGGAGAGGAATTCTGTTTTATTTACTTTATATATTCACATGCCAAACTTATTTAATTGCAAAAATATCAGAGATGCACACAATCCCAAGTTGAAAGGAACTTTTAAGGTCCTATTTTCCAGTTTCTTCTTTTTACAATAAGGAAACAAGAGCCAGATAAGAGAAGCAGCCTATTTACATAAATTCAGACAGTCAGCGGCAAAATGAGGAATGAGGGCTTGAACCCTGGACCCTGGTCTCTTTCCACATCACTCCCAAACTTTCTCTAAAATCGGGGACATGTGGGCATACTACACGATGTTCAGTGGTGCAGGATTAGTTAAGATTCTAGAATGAGGTAGTTTCCATATTTGAACTGTATTCCACAGAAGCACTTTAAGGGGGTTACCAATTCACCTTTGAAATCACAAGTTTAATTGCATTTCAGTTTATTTGCAAAAGTTGAATGGTATTCCCCACTTATGCCTATGCAGAAGTCTGATTTGTCATCATTTTGCTAGCATAAACCCAATCCTTTCCTTTTTTAAAAAAAAGAACTGAGCTCAATATTGGTTTTTTTGTTTTGCATTGAATATGGCTTGAATTAGGTATATGCCAAGATTAATTTTATTTCAAAACAGTAACAAAAACTTTTA
>CM052543.1:50613626-50629059 GCA_028533065.1 Trachops cirrhosus | reverse complement strand
TTAAAGATTTTATTTATTTATCTTCAGAGGGGAAGGGAAGGAGAGAGGGAGAGAAATATCAATGTATGGTTGCTTCCTGTGCATTCCCTGCTGGGAACTGGCCTGCAACCCAGGCATGTGCCCTGACTGGGAATCGAACCGTGATCTCTTGGTTCACAGGCCCGCGCTTAATCCACTAAGCTACACCAGCCAGGGCCAGTAACAAAAACTTTTAAAAATAATTCTGCAAATACCAAAGCCTTTCTTAATAGGAAAAAAAGCTAGTGAATTAAGCACTATGTTAGAGGTCTGTTATCCCCTCCCACCATTACATAAGGCCAAAGTAAGGAATTCATGATCAATTCCACTGAAATAGCTTTAAACTTTTAAGTATAAAGGTATTGGTGAGAACATTTATTACTTACCACTTTTCTCATCATGAAGGAATTATATCTGTCCATTTCCAATGCATTTTTAAAAGTAGAGGTTTAAACATCCCTTTAATTTTCTCTGACCTTCTTGTCTATTTAATTCTCTTTTTAGATATGTGAAGACTTACCTGTTACCAGACAAGGGCAAAATGGGCAAGAAGAAAACACTTGTAGTGAAGAAAACTTTGAATCCTGTGTATAACGAGATACTGCGGGTACCTATGAACTCCCTACCTAGGAAAATCCTAAATGGTGACCTACCTGTGTGTGTAACTAGCCATGTCTTCTTGGATAGTATCTCTACAGATGAAGTCAGTTACCGAGAGACAAGAAGGAAAGGAATAAACATTTTCTGAGAAACTGTTTTGTATGAGATGATATATCACAAATATTGTAGGCATTATCTCATTCACTCCCTACATGCCCTGGCAGGCGGGTATTATTTTCTGTACCTCACAGAAGGGGCAAATGAACTTAAGAGAAATAAAGTATCCTTGCTCAAGGATACACAACTGATGAAGTTGAGCATTGCAACCAAAATGACCCAAAAGCATAACTGATCGTAGTATTTCTTTGCTTAAAGGGTTTTAGGATTCCGATCACCATTAGTGTCAAGTCCAACCTTCACACGCCCACCAGGCCCTTCACAACCTGAGCTCCAGCTTTGCCTTTTCAGTCACAGATTTTGATCATGATACCCCGACTC
Source organism: Trachops cirrhosus (assembly GCA_028533065.1). Lineage (NCBI taxonomy): Eukaryota > Metazoa > Chordata > Mammalia > Chiroptera > Phyllostomidae > Trachops > Trachops cirrhosus. Next base: position 50,627,943 of record CM052543.1, on the reverse strand, counting down.
CTTCTGTTCTTTGGAAGAACTACTTTTTCTCACACTGCTGGGACTTGGATGTTTCCTTGGGCTGGAATATTTCCCCACATTCTATCCCTATCCACCTCCTGCAGCCTTAAATGCCTCTTCCTGTGAGTGGCTGGCCTTAACCCCACAGTCCCCCTGCTGTCTGCTGCCTCAGTTTTCCTGTTTTATAATAGGCTATATTAACTTCCAGCACTCTACTGGTTTGTCTGCTTTCCAGTTAAATTGTAAGTTCTCTGAGGGCAGGGACCAATTCTGTGTTGTTTTAAAACTGAGTGCCCTTGCGTAAGTGATTCAATCTGTCTGCACTTCACACCTGCAAAAGGGAGATAATTATAATAACTACCTTTTAACATTCTCAGTAGTTGTGAATATATAAAGAGATGAGTATACATTAAACACTAAATAAATATTGACTTTTGGAACAGTGTCTGGGATAGGTACTCAAGAAATGTTTGTGGGGAGGATAGATGTATGGACAGATGAATGAAAGTACCTGACTCAAATACCTATATTCTTTTCCCCCCAAAACTACACCATGCTATCTTAGCTATGAGTGACAGATCATTTAAAACTACAAATAGAAGTATTATTCATTCCCTCTTTCTGAAAACTCTGTCCAAGTATTTGGTTATCATCTGAGAAAAGAAGTTGCATTAAATTAATTCTCAGTCACCCATGGGTGAATTTTTTGTGTATTTTCTGTAGCAAGTTTTTAATTACAGTTTGACTATGATATACCTCAGCACCCTGGCTATTTCTAGGTCAGCTACTTCAGCCCTACACTCACAAAAAGCCAAATAATTTAAATAGTCAACTCAGAGAAAAACAAGTCTGGTACACCTAAAATGAACATTCAAGTAGTAGTACATCATAAAGCCAAATAGAGATTATTTTTAGATTAGAAGTACTATTATCCCTTCCATAATTACATATAATCAAGGAGTGACTGCATTTTAGACAAAAAGCTTTTAGGATGCCAAATATTTTCCACTTGACCATTTGAAGCAAGAAAAAACAAGTACGTCTTTTCTTGAAAAATTCCTTGTCCCTGTAGGATATCAAGTGGGAGATGTTGGGTGCATAGGGGACAGGTGTACATGGGAACTCTTCGTACTTTGCACTCGATTTTGCTGTGCATCTGAAACTGCTCTAAAAAGTACAGTATATTGAAAAATATACCTTTTCCTTAGATAGGAAACAGACCATCAGATTAAACTTCATTTGTATTTTTAGACTAAATTTGATTTATGTTCCACCTAGTTAGAACTAAAAACATCCAGTAAAAATTGAATTGGCTTTTGTTTTTAGAGAGCCATTACCAGCTATGATATTTGAGCCACAGTTTGCTTTTTCCAAAGGGGCACAGAAAATAAGCTTTTGTGAAAGATGGATTTTAGCTCTTTGAAACAAGACACTTAGAATAAGATGACTTTGCAATATTCTTGAGACTGGAACCTAACAGATGAGAAAATCTGGTTTGCACAGATGACTTTTCATCTTTGTGTCATAACTTTGGCATAAAGTAATATTATTCACTATTTTAATTTCCTTCTTTGAACTGCAGTATAAAATTGAAAAGCAAACTGTAAAGACACAGAAGCTGAACCTGTCTGTATGGCATCGGGATACATTTAAACGCAATAGCTTTCTAGGGGAAGTGGAACTTGACTTGGAAACTTGGGACTGGGACAACAAGCAGAATAAACAATTGAAGTGGTATCCTCTGAAGCGGAAGGTGAGTTCAAGAGTTTTTTGATTGGTTGGTTGGTTGGTTAGTTGGTTGGAGGCCTGGTGTGTAGGAGAAAGTTACTATGAAAGTGCATTTTCATTCAGAATACTTATCCATAGTTTGGGAACATTTTCTCCTTTCACTGTCTTGTATGTCTCTTATTCTCTTTTCTGTATTTTCTTTTTTCCCTCTGTATGCTTTAGTTTGGCTGTTTTGTGCTGACCTATCTTTCAGTTCAACAATTTTCTTGTCTTCTATGTCTAATCTGCTGTGATACCCACCTGTAAGTTCTCAATTATTATATTTTTCAGATTTATATTTTCATTTGATTCTTTTTATAAACTCTACTTCTCTGCTAAAATTCTCCCTCTTGACATTATCTTTATAAATATGTTAATCCAAGGTATTTGAAGTGTGTATCTGAAAACTCCAGTATCTTAAACTTTTGTGAGTCTTATCTAAATATGTTATTTTTATTTTATTTATTAATTAAATGAGTTGACATATTCATTTTATTTATTTTATTTATTAAATGAATGGACATACTAGGTCCTTTGTCCTAGCATGTCTATTCATTTGTTACTGCATGCTGGACATTGCATATGAAAAATTCCAGGGATAATCAGAGAGAATTTACTGTTGTTTCTGACACACAGAATAGGGACAGACCACCTCAATCTAGTCTGGGAGCGAGCTGACTAGAAGCTGGGGTTCGGTTTTCATGTGGTCGATCTAGTTCTTGTTTGTCCACATTCTTAGGCCATGGCCCTTCAGGGGCTCCAAATGAAAAGCCCAGGGAAGGAACCAAACTTTAGCATGATTCCAATTCACCCGAAGGGCTTATTAAAATATAGATTTCTGGGCCCTATTCCCAAGGTTTCTGATTTAGTAAGATCTGGTCCGAAGAATAAACATTTCCGACAAGTTTCCAGGCACTGATGATGATGCTGGCCTGTGGACCATACTTTGAGAACCACTGGTCTAGAATATTGTCTAAGGCCATTCCTCCTTAGCTGGCTGTGGACTTCAATTTTTGTCTCCCCAGCCCCATGAGACCTCCAAAAGCCCTGCTCAACTTCTTAGTCTCTTTCTGCTAGGCTTTTTTATTCTCTCAGTTTGGCACTACTTAACAATCAGGTAATGCCTCAACGTGGAAAAAAGAGTCAGGCTCCAACATCTTGTCTGTTTGAGTTCTGTCTGTCTTAATAATCCTTTTGTACCTTCCAGTAGACTTTATAACTAATTTTTGTTCTCGGTGTGAGGGTTGATGTGATCCCAGCTAGTCCATCATAGCTGCAATTGACACATATAAACAATTAATACAAGCTGTTATTTAATATCTACATAATAAGACAGTTCCTTTAAGAAAGGCTTCCTAAACACCACATCAAAATCACCTGTAGCACTTATTTCTAGCTCTACCCAAGACTTGCTAGATCTGACTGAACTCAGAAGTTGTCAAAAGTATTCATTTTTAACTAACTTAGCTTATGTTTCTCATGCTTGGCCATGTTTTGGAAATAAGACTCTAAAGGACCAGATTTTGAAAGTAAAACTATCTCTCATATACGTGAAAATAATAAATATACATTTTAAAATTATTGTCCAGTCTTTGTTATACTCATAGACAGCTACTCACTTGGTCTGAAATAACTAGGTTAATGCAGCTTAGACAATGTGACATTTGGCTTTCCCCTTACCTCTACCTTCCCATGCTCTTCTCACTCTTTCAAAGAAAGGTAATATAAATACATTGTTTTATGAGCTGGATGAATGATTATTAAAATGTGTTTTTATGAAAAACAAGGCATCCCACAACACATTTCCCATCTCCAAGAAAGCCATTCTGATTTCTCCATTATCTCTGAGACTAAAAGGCCTTCAAGTGTGTTCTGGGTACCCTGCAAGGTTTTTCAAGATACACAGTATAGCTCTCCCAGATATAAAAATTAACAGTCTAGGTCTGATGGGGAGGGAAATTTTAATCCAGGGTGCTGAGGAGTGATACACTGTCCCAGAAATGAGGCAGATAAAATTCCATAACAGAGTACCAACAACCAGGGTAAACAGTTTGCCTCACACCTGCTGACCTTCCTTCATTTTCCCAGACAGCACCAGTTGCCCTTGAAGCAGAAAACAGAGGTGAAATGAAGTTAGCTCTCCAGTATGTTCCCGAGCCAATTCCTGGTATGTAATGATTTTCTGTCCAGACTTATGCCCTGCCCTTTCCTTATCCCCCCATTCTCCAACATTCTCTTTGGGTTCTGTGATATTTTTCAAAGGTGAAGCCCTAAACAAACTTACTAACCTAGTAATTGTATAGACCAAATGAGTCAATTCACAGTTGTAAACTAGCAAATTCTTATTTTTTTATTGTGATAAAAACACATAAATTTTACCATCTTAGCCAGTTTTAAGTGTATGGTTGGTGTTGAATATACTCACATTGTTGCAAAACAGGTCTCCAGAACATACCCATTGTCAACTGATGGCCAGTGACATGGGTTCAACACCCACAGGAATCCCCAATTCTGGGTGCAGTAAAGGAGAAAACTGTACTAAGTACAAAACAGAGTCAACTGTGACAGAACACAGCTGTAGAAAACCTCTGGGGCCAGGGCCCTCTCCAGCTAGACAGTTCTGCTCTGCTCCTCAGTGATCTGCTGTTCTCTGCGCCCCTTGTCTCCAGCCAGTGATGCGATCGGCTTTGCTCTGCTCAGACAACACATCTCTGGTGTTTCAGCTCAGCCAGGGAGACACAGTCTCTCTTCTTGGGTGGAAAGGGAAAATGTGCTCCCTGAGCCAGAGGGGTGCTGGCTTATATGAACAGAAGTCCTCACTTCTGGTTCCTAATTGGTCTGTCCTGGTACAAATGATGACTCCAAATCTTCACAGTTTGATTGGTCCAAAAGGCACCGTGCTGATTAGTCAGAATAAAGTTGCTCTGATTGACTTGAGTTGCACAGCTCCAACTGGATGGTGAAAGCCCCAATCCTATTGGTTGAAATGGGATTCCAGGAAACCTTTATAAGGTCTGGCTCAGATGGCAGGCAGTGCAGGCAGGCAGTTTGTGTGAGAGGCTGATATGCAGAAATGGCTGCTAGACTCCGTTTTTTTATTTGACCCCAGTTAGCCACCAGGAGCCCTTCTTAGTAGGTGTATTTTTTTTCTTCTCGAGGTTCATGCCACTGAATTACAACTCCCCTCACCCCCTTCCCCCCAGCTCCTGGTAAACACCATTCTACTTTCTGTTTCTATGATCAGATTTTTCATTTTTCTCCAGTCCAGTTTCTAGTCCTTATTTTAACTTTCACCTCACTCTCCCAAAAGTTTGTGTCTGCCCATTGTGAATGGCCTTTCCTGTATACAGAATTTGGACCTGCTGACAGTGCTGTGATAATAATGGAACCTGAATGTTGTTTTTCATAGGTGGGAATTGGAAGAATTCATACGAACCCCTAAGAAATTAAAGCTCAGTGGTCTTTCACTCTTAAGGTCTCATCAAGAGAGAAAGCCTTTTCCTGCTGATTACTAATTGCAATCTTTCCTGAAGATTACTAATTCTTGATGTTAGGGCCTCAGGTCTGCAGCCCCATTAAGGAGCAAGAGACAGGCAGGAAGTGAATGCCCACCCACCTCGCATTTCCTAGGCAAGTTCCCTGAGTTATTCGTCCTAAGAATCTGTGCGGATGTTATGGCTGAAATCAGGGATTGCACATGCAAATGCTCCCAGCAACCATGCCGTGAAGCTGTGGGATGAAAGACATAATGGATGCTGAGGACAGTGACAGAACTAGAGAAAGACATTTTAATTCAGATTAAAAAAGAGTTAGAGGGCAAGCAAACATATCTTTAGGCCAAAATGGCTGCCAAACCACTGTCTTGTTACTTCTGGACCTTTCTAAAAGGCAGATTCTTTTGTATATAATTTGTATCCTATCATTTATGGTCAACGTGCAGAGAAATTCTGCCAGTCCCTTTTCCCATTCTCCTCACTGGCATTTCTTGGTGCTGGGTGCTGGGAAACTGTGTGCTAGGCTGGGCCCGACCTTGTCTGAGTTTTCACTCATGTAGTTTCTCTTCACTGTATTGTCATGATCTTCTCCTCAGCCTTTCTGAGTCTTAGATGATGTCCTATCTCCCCCATGTAGTTTTTCCTGACTATATTCTCCCTCACTGACCACATTATCTCCTAGAACAGTACAGTAATAATTTAGCATTTCATTCAATTTTCCATTTTTATAGTTGTTATTGAATTACTCTCTCTAGATTAATGGTGAACATTTCCCAAGGGCATAGATTTCTTATACGTCTGTGTGGTTGACTGACTGGCTTAACTCATCCAGAAAAATGTGGCAGTATTTCTCTGTCCAGGTGCACCCAGTCTAGACAAAAATGTTGGACCAAACCAACTTCTCATTAATTCCCTGTCCATAATATTCACTATTACATGTGTGTATACAATAGTCTTATAAAATGTGTAACTTTTTACATTCTACTTTTAACAAGAAGAATAACTACACTTTAGCCAGTACCTGTTTTGGTTATTTTACAGTAATCTGTTTAAAATACCTCCTGTCAGCACCAATGGCTATTGGTATTGGTGTTTGAAAGGTGTATGCATTTCACGGAGATGTTTCGAATATAACTGTAAATGGATGACTCACATACCTGATGTCTATAATTGATCCTGGTGAGCCAAGCAAAACCCAGCAGGAATGATGTCATACTCTGTACTTGGAATCCCATAAATTATTTTCAGAGAGCTGCCTGAGCTCAGTACAGCCAGACTATAAAAGATATAGTTAAGGATGTATAGATCTAACCAATCAGGATCATCTCATCAAGCACTAGCTATACTCGGGGCTAGGCCATTTTTGGATTGGCATCTTTAGATGCAGTGTTGCCAAGAGAGGACTGGTAGTAAAATTTTATTTTCCCCCTTTTTTCTATTATAGGTAAAAAGCTTCCCACAACTGGAGAAGTGCACATCTGGGTGAAGGAATGCCTTGACCTGCCAATGCTAAGGGGCAGCCATCTAAACTCTTTTGTTAAATGGTAACAGCATGGATAACTCTGCCTCCCTCAGTTCTTTCTACAGCAACCTGGCCTTTCCTGGTTGATTTTAGTTCTCTGTATCTGTGATGCTGAAACTCATCATCCACAGTTTAAATGAAATCACTTGAGACAGTGACTACATGAGCTAGGGGGATCTGTGACACGAACCCCCCAAGGCTTCATATAGTTTTAAAATCATAAAGATGAGAGGGCACATATAAAAATGAAACCAGAGACCACATACACAGATGTGCAATGCCTCCTAGGGGGCACATCTCCTGGTGGGAACAAGATTCAGTACTAAAGAGTTTATGAATTTCTAACGGTGGGCTGTCCTACCCTTGGCTCCTTAGTGAAGGACCTGTTTTGTGGCCCATTTGCAAAAGCCACTTCACTTTGGCATCAGCCTGCAAATATCTGGAAAATTATTTGCTAAGCAGACCTCAGCTAATAGCTTATAAGAGCTTAAGACAATTTTGGTTCTTAAGTAGCAAACTTTTTTCTCTGTGAAACATGTAAATGCCTGGTATCTAGTAAATAGTAATTAAACAGACATTAGTGTGCCATCCTAGCTCCCTCTGACTAATTTTTCTATACAGATTCTACCAGAAATCCAGCTGCAGCTATTTAATTTTATGTGACATTATTTATGATTTTCTCTATACATGTTCTTTTTAAAAAATTAAATTTATTGGGGTAACATTGGTTCATAAGATTGTATAAGTTTCAAGTGTGCAAGTCTATAACACATCATCTATATATTACATTGTGTGCACTTCTATTACCATCTCTTTGACCCTCTTTACCTTCCTCATCCTCTTTCCATCCCTCTTCTCCTTTGGTAACCACTATACTATTGTCTGTGTCTATGAGTTTGTTTTGTTTGTTTGTATGTGGCTTTATATCCCACATATAGGGATATCCCACATATGGGTTTGTATGTCTGTTTTATATCCCACATATGGGTGAAATTGTATGGTTCTTGTCCTCTTCCATCTGACTTATTTCACTTAGCATGATACATACTCAAGATCCATCCATGTTGTTGCAAGTGGCAATATTTCATCATTTTTTATGGCTGAGTAGTATTTCACTGTATAAATGTGCCACGTTTTCTTTATCCATTCACCCATCGAAGGACCCTTGGGTTGTTTTCACATCTTGGCTATTGTGAATAATGAACATAGCTGGCTGCAGTGAACCTAGGGGTATGACACCACATATAAAAATTAACTCAAAATGGATTAAAGATTTGAATATAAAACCTGAAACAATAAAATACATAGAAAGAGCATTGGTATTAAACTTATGGACCTTGGTCTCAGAGAGGTTTTTTAAACTTGACCCCAAAGGCAAGGGACATAAAACCAAAAATAAAGGAATGTCTACATCAAACTAAAAAGCTTCTATACAGCAAAGAAACCATCAATAAAACAAAAAGGCAGTGCATTCTTCACGGAGACCAGCTGGTGAAATTCCTCAGCTCAGGTCAGCTTCCTATTTTGAGACTAGTCTCAGACCTTCTTGCCTTTACAAGAGTCATGATAGGTTAAAGTTAATTTAGTGATTACCACAAATTAAATGTAAATGGTTGCAAATATATAATTTATTCCAAAAATCAAATCTAAAAAATCGGAGAGGTTTATATTCTTTGTGAATTCTGTACAAGACTAATTCCTTAGGCTACCACAGATAATCAGCAATAGACTGTACTTCCAAATTTTAAAGGAATCTTCAAACAATTACTACATAGTAAGTACTTATTAAATGCAGAACTGAACTAAGTTATTTGCTTAATGTGTAATTTTAATATTAACCTTATGAAATAAGCATTACCATTCTGATCTTATAGATGAGGAAACAAGTATCTGAGAGGTTAAGTAACTTTCCCTACAACACACAGCCACTAAGTGGCAGAGTCAGGATTCAAAGCAAGTCTGGTCCGCTCTGATGCACAGTCTCTCCAGTGGGATGCCCCCCACACCATCAGCACAGTTTCTCTACTCTATCCTCAGTAGCTGTGTTGAAGTGCACTGGAAGCATAAATGCTCACTATCTCATTCAAATGCTCTCACAATAATGTTTCCGTTTGCAGTACCATCCTTCCAGATACAAGCAGGAAAAGTCGCCAGAAGACGAGAGCCGTAGGGAAAACCATCAACCCTGTCTTCAACCACACGATGGTGTATGATGGGTTCAGGCCTGAAGATCTCACGGAGGCCTGTGTGGAGCTTACCGTCTGGGACCATTACAAATTAACCAACCAGTTTTTGGGAGGTCTTCGGATTGGTTTTGGAACAGGTAATATTTGTTACATTTTTAATTTTCTCTGAGACAAGTGCTTCTGGAGACACTAGAGATTTGTTGCTTTGCTTTTTCCAATGAGAGTGGATATTTTATTTCTGTTAAGGGTAATGAAATAAACGAACCAGTGAAGGAATGTCAGGCTGTGTGTACTAAGGGCTCAGGAGGTAAAGATTATCAGGATGCTGACCTTATTGTGGGGGGGACAGAAAAGCCTTCGTCACCATTCTTCCCTGAAAAAGCATGTATGGCCCTTCATAGCTAAAAGTGTGCTGTGAATAATAATAGTAGCTAACATTTATGGAGCGCTAGTCACTGTTCTGAGTGCTTTATTTGCATTATTTCACTTAACCCTCACAATTCTATGAGGAGTTACTAATGTGATCTCCAGAACAATTGAGATTTTAAAAAATTAGCAGAGCTAATAAGTGGCAGGGCCATGATTCAAAATTGAGTCTGTTCAACACTAAAGCTGTAACCACGCTTCCTTAGGGTTCACTAGTGTCACTTCCAACCCAATGTGGGAATCCTTCCTACCACTCCCCTATGCCTGTGACAGATTGTCATCTAGCTTTTGAGTACTCTTCTCAGATGGTTAAACAGTTCTTCCTTCTACTGGGTCCCAGATCTGCCCTCCTGGGGATGTCAAAACTCTTCCTAGCTGACTTCCATTGGTGGTTATAATTAAAGAGTGACTCCTTCCTCCCCCTGCCCCCAACAAACTATTCCTTTCTTAATGCAATGCTTCCTTGTTCTTGTTTGTTTGTTTGTTTGCTTATTTTTTTCAGGTAAAAGCTATGGTACTGAAGTGGATTGGATGGACTCTACTTCAGAGGAAGTTGCTCTCTGGGAAAAGATGGTAAATTCCCCCAACACTTGGATTGAAGCAACCCTGCCTCTCAGAATGCTGTTGATTGCCAAGATTTCCAAGTGAACCCAAAGTCCCTTGGCTCCTCCACTGAACACTACTAACCAGGTGGAATGTGGTCTTGAAAATCTGACTCTGTGGGCAGAGATCTTCACCTCCTATCTGTTGGCACTAATGAATGCCACACAGCGTGTTTAAGTCAACCTGCAGGTCTTCTTTGGTTACAAGGCCCAAGAGATTTAAATAATTACAAAATATGTAATGTATTTGTGACTCCAATGTTAAAGAAGACATTTCAGAAAGCTAGGAAAATCCAACTGTTGCTTCACAGAAAAAACTACCAAAAAAATTAAATGTGGGGTGTTGTTAATGGGAAAAGTTTCCAAGTTTGCCATCATGTTCTTCTCCCCAGTCTTGTGCTACATTTAGGAGAGCCTGCCTCTTGATCACTGAGATTCTTTATAAGAAATGAAAATGTGTAGGTTGTGGGAAAAAGTGACAAAGGGATACTAATATGCGGGAGAGGAGGCAGAATATCAGTGATGATAAAGAATTTGACCATAGGAAATCCATTTACTCTGTAATCTCTATGAAAACATGGAATTCCATGTTAAGGCAATGAGACTGAATTTACTGCAGGTATTTTGGGTCTTGAGAAATTGCTTTCCCTTTTCCCAGTGTTAAGTCTTGAGTGTGCTTTGGTGCCACCCACTGGCCATAGGTGGAATTTATTTTTTTGGCTTAATTTTCTCCTGAGGTAGGTCTCAAGCCTATACTTTGTAACAGAGTATGTAAAAACAAAACAAAACAAAACAACAACAAAAGTGGCATATAGATTCTGTTTTTCTTATAACTCTACTTTATGAAAGCAGCATGAGAGTGGTCACTGACATGCTTTGCAACAAAGTTTTAATTAGAATGTAAATTGTTAAATTATATTGTACTTCCTATGTATGTATAATTTTCATAAAATATTTTGTAAAAACCCTTAGAATAAATTATTATGACTCAAATGCATTTTCAAATTAATTTAAGTTTTTATTTTAAATGAAATACTTTATATTATGAATCCTAAATGCTAAATTCCCTAGCAAGGCTAAAGAAATTCTGCTAGGCTAATATTTCTCCAGTCTTTACTGCAGCTCTGGACATTATTTCCTCTAAGTGGGCGGTCTTAGCTATTTTATTCAGAGTTTTTACTTTTAAAAAGTAGTAGAAAAGCTTCAAAGATAAATTAACATTTATTCTTGAGAAGTTTTCCACAGAGACATTTTGGACCATATTAACATACAGGGCACCACCTTCCCTTAGGGCCCAACTAGGGTCTTTCTTAAAACAAGAACTGATTTCATGTAGGCTAAAAGAAGCCTGGATGGTGGGGGAGTGTGAGATCTTATAACAGGCAACTAACAAATGTCATTGAAAACAACCAGAGTAAGCCTCCTCCCCCAAACAGATATTAGCACTTTCTACACACTTACCAATAAGAGCAAGTAACCTGGACAAACACCTTTCCCATTGTCTGGCAAGGTCTTTTAGGGGAGTGTTTAATCTAACTCTATTTCCTCTTCCTGTGCTGACCATGGGGAGGGGCAAGGTGAGCTGAGTGGAGGCACACCTCCAAGGTTACCCAGAATGTTAGCAGAAGTGCAAATCCTGTTCCAGCTCCTGCCACTTCAGAGTATGCAGAAGCTACTTTCTCAGCCTTTCTTTCAGTTACTTGCTTAGCTACCTCCCAGCAGCCAGCCAGCTCTGAAGCACTAATGAGATTGGTTCTAGTATATCCCCATCTTCAACTAGGACTCCCTGCTTCCTTGAATAACTAGAGTGAGTAATAGAAACACCCTCCTTGTGCCTGCCACAAGACATCAAGACATCAAGGGGATTTCATGTCTCTTTTCTTTTTCTGAAAAAGAAAATATAAAGCACAACCTAAAATCTCACCTGGCTACAAAAGGAAGGCTAAATGGGACTTTCATGCATTATAAAGTGTGGGCAACCTGAATTCTTTAGTGGACGCACTTTGACAGTCTTGAGCCAGTGAGACTTATAAGCAAAGTTCCCACTAAAACTTTAATAAATATTTTTTTAAAAACTGGAGGTGTCTCCTTGAACTGCATGTCTTAGGGCTTCCCCCCCGCCCCACCATTTTTATTTTTTAAATTCAGAAAACCCAACTAGAAATCAGCCCAAAAGGGGAAATTTATTAGAAATATATCATTATCCCTCAGAATTAAAAATGTATTGCGGGAACCTAGGTTATTTTGGGGACTCACAGGCTGGGACCAGAAACTTAGATACTATCTCTGAGGGTGCAAGAGAGCCTTACAATCTCTTGGCTGAAAGTACTTCTCTTTTCTAGGCTCAGTTTGAGAGATCTCTGGGAGACACTGGCCAGGCTTGGGTCATGTCCCCACCTATTGAACCACTCACGTGGCCAGGAATGGGTAGAGCAAGATCTTATGATTGACCCCGCCTGGAATTGAGTCCACCTTGTGGCCAGGGAGAAGTGATCCATTATCAGAAGAATGGAGTGTTGTATAGACATGGGTACTGAAGAAATTAAGAGCTGTAATTTATGTCTCCCTCAAGTGAAAACACTTCCAAATTCCATTATTGAAGAAAATGAAGTAATATTTCATATTCACTGCTGACTCCAGAGAGGCCTAAATTTCCCTTCCACCATGATTGCTGGAGCTTCTAAGTAGGTGGGGAGGATCCTAGGAACCACATGACCTGTTCACACGGCCTAGGAATCCACCAAAAGCATGATTACTGTCAGCCTAAGCTAAATTCTTCTATAGAGACCTAGCTGTGTGTACCAGGGAACTTGCTTGGACTCTTCCTTATACATCTGTCATCCAAATTCACCACACAAGTAAAAACCCTGAACATCTGCCTTTACCTGTATTCTCATTCCCATTCAGCTTTGGGACTGCTCTCCTATCTCTTCTCCTGTCTCCACTCCCTCCCAGGTTTATTCATTAATTTCACTAGTTTGTTTCACAAAATAAATGCTCCTACATGCTTGATCTAATCACAGAATGTTTCTTCTGCTTCTTTGGGATTTGTTTCAAAAGACCTGATTCTCCTTCAGCCTCATAAGAAAACTCACTCTACCACATTGAGTAGCTCAGTCAGGATGGATGCGTGATCAGACTTCAGATCATTGCTTTCTTACCTTTATTTTTTGAGAGGAGTGATGTGTCTGATCGATTCATAATTATGTTAGCAATTATCACTGAATTGCTGTTTTCCTATTATTTGTCTCATCATTAGGCTGTAATCATCTTAAGAGCTAGACTGTAACCTTGGGTATAATAGTTTCTTGGTATGTGAACTGAATGAATGAATAAATGAGCAAATGAATGAAGTATGAAGTAAAGATCATTGGCTTCGGTATCAAAAAGATCTGGGTTTGCACAATGGAATACTAATCAGCCGTAAAAAAGGAGAAAAATTTACCCTTTGCAACAGTATGGATGGTCCTGGAGAACATTATGCTAAGTGAAATAAGCCAGGCAGAGAAACACAAATAGCATATGATTTCCCTCATATGTGGAATCTAATGAACAAACTGAACTAAGAAGGAAAATGGGGACAGACTCATAGATGGAGAGCAGGATGACAACTAGTCAGGGTGAGGTGGGGGAGGTTAAAAGGTGGAAGGATTGAGCAAAAAGGAAAAAAGACTCATGGACATGGACAACAGTGTGCTGATTGCTGGGGAGAGGTGGGTATAAGGTGACTAAAAGTTAATGTAAAAAAATGCAATAAAGAACTTCCGGCCAAGATGGAGGCATAGGTAGATGCACTCTGCCTCCTTGCACAACCAAGATAGGGACAACAACAATATAGAAACAAAGTAACAACCAGAACTGACAGAAAATTGAAGTGTATGGAAGTCAGACACCCAAGGATTTAAAAATAGACACGTTCATCCAGACCAGTAGGAGGGGTGGAGTCGGGCCAGGCAAGGGACGAGGAGCAGAGACCTGAGCAACCAGGACAGCGCACAAGTCCACAGCAGGCAGACCCTGGGCGCACAAGCAGCGGTGGCTGGTGGGCCCCAGCAGACCCAGCAACATGGCCATTGTGAAGCAAGGCACTGCACGCAACTCAGGGTCTCAGCACTGGGAAATAGAGCTTTGGGTCACTGACTGAAAAGGAAAGTCCTGTGGGGTGCACAGGCCCACCCACACCGGAATTGGTGCCAGAGGGGCCCAGTTAGCTTGCAGAAAGCAGTGGAAGGGTCTGAGGTCCTACAGAGAGCAGAGCAAGCACCACTGTTCCTTCTCGGACACCGCCCCCACATACAGCATCACAACCCAGAGACTGGG